>VWZV01008682.1:0-451200 GCA_013397155.1 Irena cyanogastra
GCCGGGCCGGGGCCGGGGGCGGCGGGCGCGGGGCAGCCGCACTTCCTGCGGGCGCCGCTTCCTCTTCCTTCGGGCGGCGGGGGGCGGCCAGTGCCTTGCCCGCTGCCGCCCCACCGGGCCCGGGCCACGGAGCCATCCCCCCGGCAGCCCCCAGGGGAGAGGAGCTGCAGCAGCAGCAGCACGGGGAGGAGGATGCTGCTGAAAGTTACGCCGCTGTGATGCGAGTTCCTGCTGCCGTGCTTCTGTTTTCGTGGTACCCTCCTTCTTTTCCAATCCTCTTTTTCACGGGTACCCCACCTCGTTTCCTGCGGGCAAAAGTGGCTGTTGGTGCTGTCCTGCGTTTTCTCCCCTGGCAAGATGGGAAATGTGCCACTATTCCTCTTGGAGCTCTAAAACGCAACTGCAGATTCCTCCCCGCTCTGCATCAGCGAATGCAGTCAGCTTTTCTAAGAGATGCCATAGCACAGCAAAACCTTTTGGACGCATTTCCAGTTTGCTTAAGAATGGCAATTCAGCTTGATTAAACTTTCTGAACGTGTAAAATTAATCTGGGATACATATTTGCACAACTGCCTTGATAAAAATGCAGAATTAAAATAATAGAATAATTAAATTGGCATGATAAGCCCTGAATTTGCTGACAAAATGAAAAGTGGTTAAAGGTAGATAATAAACCACACCTAGCACATGAAGCCTTAATCAGACCCTTACCTCCAAATTTCACCTTGCACATTAACTGGGATAGTGCTCTGACTTGAACATCTGCATTAGAATGTATATACAGTCATTTTGCTTATTGCCGAGCTGGATAAATTGACAAAAACTGTCTCTAGTTTTACTGGACAGGTTGACTCATCACTAAAAGCTCCATGTGTAAGTTAGATGAATAGTGCTTTTATTAGTGTTGGTGCTTGACTACAAAGTTTCCTTAGAGGCTGTCTTAAGTCTGTGTAGGCCTGAGAAGGTCTCCTGAGGTCAGGTTAAAGGAAAACTTACCAAAATATAAAACTCCCAAGAAGAAACCAAGGAGAGGCTGTTTTGCTTTGGTTTGCATTTAAGCAGCTGTAATATTAATGGGAAAAGTCTGATTCAGCATAACCAGGAAGGCCAACCCAACAGAAAACTCACCTTGTTTAAAGAAATAAAAAGGGTCCTGTTCTAAAATGCATTGACTGAAGGGCAGTCAGAGGCAGACTCATTGCAATGGTTTTCCCCTCACTCACCTTACATCTTGCCTCTGAGGAGTGTACAGTAAGGATGGGTCATCACCGATGAGGTGCTAAAGAGGAAGGGTTTTGCTTGATTTTAATTTACAGGAGAGAAGAGTTACAGAATATTCTGAGTTGGAAGAGACCCACAAGAATTATCAAGTCCAGCTCTTAAGTGAATGGCCTGTGTGAAGATCAGACTGATGACCTTGGTGGGTTAGCACCATGCTCTTCCTGGGTTAGGCTTTATTCTTTCGTATTCTCTCAGCTCTGGTATAGCACATGTGTACCGTAAAGCAAAGAAGCAGGAAAAGATAGTTGTTCATTACCTGCCACATCCACCCAGTGAACAGAATTTGATGTTAGAAATGATCAGCTGAAAAATCTGGCCTTTGTGCCTGTGAGAAAAGTCTGGTCCTGGTCTGGTAAAGGGTAGGTAATCCCGTTTTCTGACTGAGACAGGTGATGTTTTTGTGGGTGTAGATGTACTACACCCTAATATATGTATGTACACCCACACCCTAGTATGTGTATATTTGATTCTGAATAGGTGCACTAAATTCAGATATGTTGAGGACTGCCCACATGGTTGCCATGGTTTGATAGCTTGTGGCTTGCCTGCACATATGGAAGCTGCTACTCCCAGTTCACTTTCTACTGTCAAGGCCGTTAAACAAGCATCAGGTTGCTGAGAATTCAGTTTAAAGTAGATAAATTGTCTCCTTTAATGATTCTAAAGTACAGGGATTTCTTGCAGTCTTGCAAGGTGCCAGAACGTTCTGTTATCTTGGCCCTGTCAAGGAGCTGCAATTTCTCGGGATCAGCACTTTCTTTTGGATATGGTGTCAGTTTTAAGAGGCCTATTTGCATTTATGTGGCACAAGTAGACTGTAAGTACTGAATAGTGGTATCTAGCAGTGACTTGCAGAAAAAGAAGGCAAATGATATTTTCAAGGTCTCTTAAGACAGAAACCCTGGAAATCAGTTAAAACTGAATTGTACTTCAATATGGAAGCTTGGGCCTGTGTCCTCAAATAACATATTCCTTTTCTCAGACAAGTTGAAAATTTTACATGGAACCATTTATACTTGAACATCTTTAAAAACAGATGTAAGAAGAAATAAGTGCTAGATTTAAAAAGAAAAAACCCCAACCAAAACAGAAAACCCAGCCCCAAAACCCTATCTCCATTTAGGTGCTCCGTTTAAGTGTCCCACTCATTCCACAATAAAACTGGATTTCTGCAGACTTGTCCATTGCTTTTTGTACTTAACCTTCCTGGCCTTTGAGAGAAAAGGATGTGTGAATGCCAGGGTAAACACCTAAATTTCTTCTTTTCTTGGCTTCTACTTCTACTTGGATGGCAAAATTGACTCCCTAGACAATGTAATTCTTAAATCCTTTATGTTTGACTAGGTTAGTAATTCACAAACATGTCCAACCTTCAGTGGGAAAAAGTTCAATTTTTTAATTGAAAAAGTGTTTGATGGTTTTGTGATTTGTTTCCCCTCCCTTCCCTCCCCATCCCCTGTAAAGTGTTTTGGGTCCCTGAGTGGTTTGTGCTATCTCAGCAGCAGTGATACATTGAAAATCATGACAAACAGTGGATCATAACAGACTGAATTTAATTACTTGAGGATGCGTGTCCAAGTCTATGGGCAATAATTGTAATTCAGTTTATTGTCTGAAATTTTAGGCTGTTAGTGTTTAAAAGTGTATTTAGAACCTTTCTGGTAATTGTCTGTCTTTTTCCCTCAGGCAACCAGACACATTGTAAATAGCAATTACAAGGAAAACAAACACAGTTTCACTTCTTTTCACTGAAATAGATTTGGCTGGGAGTTGTATGCTCTTTAAGCTGATGAGCTACAGAAGTGTGGAAGTAATTTGCTCTTTCCCTACTGTAAATCTCATTTATGCTTTATTCAGTGGACTAGCTTACAATTTTAAAGCACGCCAACAGTTTAACACTACAGTTTCATCTCTGATTTTTTACCTTTTAATATTTAAGCAAATCACATTTTCCTGTAAGCTGCTTATTTTCAGAATCTTGGTGTGAAGATAGACAAACACGCATTTCAATACAAAACTTTCCCAATAGCCTGTATTAGTTGCCAAGTGTAAACTCTTCCCTGATTGAGAAACTTGCCATTGGATAAATGCTTTTTTTTCCAGGCTGCTTTTATATTCTTGTGGAGCAATTCAGTGAGCAGTAAATAAGTGACTCTATTAAATCTAAGTGCTGGAGGGCTCTTTCTCTGCCCCAGATGTCTAATTTTAACTCCTCTACTGAGTGCCTGCTGTTGTCATTGCTCAGTATAATGTGCTTGTAAACTTTTTTCTTTCTCTTTTTCTTTATTCAAGTTGCACTGAAGCACTGTAGAATTTCAGGACAGACTGTCTGATAGGGCTCCTGAATATCTGAGAGCGCTCAGTGTCCATCTCACCTGCAATTGCATTAGTGTTTTACCCTTACATCTCCCAGATGTAATGCCCCTGAGCCTTAGCAGGTTCTCACTAAGTGGCATTGGTTGGCTGAAGTTGATTGTCAGTGCATTGACTTACTATGGGATTTACTATAGAAGGACCATACTGGATCAGAGAGAAGGTCCATTCATCCCGGTGTCTTCTTTCTAACAGTGGCTCAACTGGAACCCTCAGGAGAGGCAGAAGAGTGAAGGTGACTGGTGAATAATCAATTCCAGGCTGAGGAAATGAGGAGGTGATTAGAGAGGGTGATTAAGGTACAACGTGTGTCTCTTCCTATCAGTATACACAGGCTAGGTGTACTAATATACTAAAAAACAATTACAAACTTCTTAGAGAGACTCATGGACTTCCCATTTTGCTCTACATTTCAGACAGTGGGATGAGAATGCTTGTGAAATACAGATAGATTTTGTTCTGTACACAGCTCGTTGCCTCTCTAAAAGCAGATTTGATTTTGATTGGGTGCCATATAAGAAAGGTTTTATGACTTTGACATTAGTGGGCAGCCCTGCAACAGGTCTCAGAAAACCGAAACCTCAGTAAAAAATCAGAAGTATTCCAGGGAGATTTTCTCTGTCTGATGGGTAAAATAGAAGAATCATTTAGGAACTATTCCTAAGAATCTATTCCTTTATCAAATACCAAGCAATAGAAGACTATTTTTCCTTCTATTGATAGTGTCCATATTTTCACGACTTAAACTTGTGTGTGCTTTGGAGGGGTCTTCTGGAGTGGCCAATGCTCAATGAATGTTGCCATTGCCTTACCTGTAGATAGCTTTTCTGGAAGAAAGCTGTTGGGAATGGAAGAGGAAAACACTTCTTTAAATTACATATTAGAATTATTCATAATTAATTTGTAAGATAGATTTTTCTGAAAGTTACTTAATATTGCAAGGGATTATTTAATTTGAAGTGGTAGTAGGTATGAGAGTGCTTTTTAGATGAGAAGATTGTTGGTTCCATGTGAAAGTAAAGGTATAATTTGAGGAATTCTTTTTAGTTCACTCCTGTTGTCTACTACTTCCTTTAACTTTTTGCCCTTTAAAACTTTGAAGTTTTTAAACGTAATAATTCTTGGTTCTTATCTCTTCCAGATCAGATAGCAGAGCAATTCTGATCTTGATTGGGATAACCATGTGACTTTTCAGTTCTTTGACAAGAGTACATGGTATAGTGGCTGTAGTAGCACAAAAAGTGAATAAAACTGGTCTTTGAAGCATTTTAGAGTGAACTTCTATCAATTTTGCCCATGTGTTTGCCAAGCACTACATTTTTCATCTCTTACTGGGATCTTCGACACTAGTTGCTGTTCTGTGGAATGGCGACTTAAACCAGGAAGCTCTTCAAGTGTGAGGTTGGCTCATACAAGAACTGTTTGATCTTTAACGATCACGATGTTGCCCATGTTGCTCTTTAACAATCAGGATGTTTAATAATCGTAAGTTGCAGGCTGGCAGAATCCAGCCACCTTGTTTGCTTGGGTTTTGGGCAAGGGTGTGAGCTCGATAGTGGCTCACTGGTGGGTACCACAGGGCTGAGTGAAGAGCTTGTCACACTGGCAGTGTATTCCTCCTTCCTGTGAACACCTTGTTGAGGTGTAAAGGAGGAGTAGTTATGCAGGATGTTTCTTATTTTAAGGCAGGTTGTTCTGCATACTATTGATAAGGAGAAAGTCTTGGGAAAAGCGCAAATAGTTTAAATCAGATTATTTTATCACTGCCTTCTATTTAATGTATACAGCTCACAGTGTTCATTGCCTCCACTACTTTGCTTCTGACCTAGTAGGTAAGTTGCTGTGGTTGGTGTTATGTTCTTTTCTTCCTGTTAGCCTCCAGTTCTTGGCTTGCAGTTATGAAACAGAGTGCTGAGACAGCAAGTTGGGAACAAAGTTCTGTGACTTGAATTAAAAGCAAATAAAATGAAGAAGTTATGCGGTAAGCAAGAAGCATTAATAGCAACTGAATAGTGGTATAAGTTGTCACAGGAAGCTGAAACCTAGAACTGTTTTGCTGCAAATCTACTTCAGGCATTAAAACCAAATAATATAATTTTCTTGTGAATGTCAGTAGTTGAATACAAAATTGACCTTTTTACTTTTGATTGAGAAATCCTGTGGCCTGTGATTATAAATGTTATTTCAATAGAAACATTAATCCTGTTAATCCTATCCAAGGTGCACAGAGCACCTTGTAAGTAGAATCTCTGTGTTTAAATTGCGTTAAATGTGCCTTTGGACAGTAGGTTTTATAGAGATGCTGGCCAGAGTACTTGAGTTTTGTTTTTTAACCCTACTTACGGATGCTGGCAATAAATAGGAGTAGAGTTCACTGAGAAATTTTACTTCTGTCTAGGTAAAATAAACTGCAGAGAGTATCTTGGAGTACAGAGGTTCTTACTTTGCATTCTGCACTTTATATATCCAATTCTGCTGAACCAATGTCTTGTATCTAGCTGTTGCTGAAAAATAAACCAGAAGTTGCGGCCGTAGGAGGCACAAGGTTCTCTCTCCCAGCCCTGCTTGCCTTTTGAAGGGGAGGAGGAAGAGAACTGCGTGTGACAGCAATGTTTCTTATTAACCAATGACCAGAGGTTAAAATGTGCCATCTTTGCTTTGTTATGCTTTCCTTCCTTGCCTGCTCAGCTGGGCTGTGTATTTCATTCATTACTTGCTTCTGGCTGCTGTTGCCCATGCTTGCAGGGATTGATGCAGAGTTTCCTGCTAAAGGTCTCCTTGCTTCAGGCTCTGGAGGTCTGAAAGAGAGTATTAATACCCTTCAATTAGGTCCTTCATTATATTTTTTTCCAGTTTATAGTTGAGAATTATTAGTGGAACACCTGTTTCGAAGAAGCTTCAAAAGGATCATTTAGTGGAGGTGTGATCCTGGGATTTCAGCTGCAGTAGCAAGTGGTTTGTCCTCCCTGCAAATCTGAAGAGCTCTTGTAAGGTGTCCTTTGTGCTCCCCTGGATGAAGCAAATGTATGGAGGCTGCCTGTGTGTGGCCCATCATGGCTGGAAGCCTAGCATGGAAAGAGCAGAAAAGAACAGAAATAACACTATTGGTTTATGTGCCTGTCTAATGAGATTGGTTATACAATAATAAAGTTTGTTGGTAGTAGGCCCTTAGTTAAACTTTGTTTGAATGTTCTTGTCGTTCATGAAGATGCTTTCTCTGTGCTTTGTGCCCAGACCAGGCCTCGCCTATGACTGAGAATAGTTTTATGGAAATTATCTTTATTGTCTGGTTTAACATAGCACCAAGGAGGTAAATCTGGTATAGGAAAAAGGCAATAGAATGTGGGTAGGGTTACCAGTTTGTAATATATGGTAGCCAACATTTTGTACAGGAAACTGCAGAGGAACCTAACACAGCAACCATGTACCTCCAAATTAGGATAGGTGGGACTTGGAACAAACTTCCCCATGGACAGGTAGAAGTAGCAAGGCTATGCATTAAATTACAAGAGACCAGGGAAAGGCTTTGGTGCTTCCAAGTGTTTCACGTGCTGTAGGAATTCAAATATTTAAATTAAGGATGAATTTGGCTTGACTCTATAATGTTCTGCCGCACTATTCAGGGAGAAGAGTATCATACACAGTCACCAGCCCTGCTTTCTAGAAGGGCTTGCAGTCATGAGAAATCTACCTTACCCAACTGATATATTAAAAAGTGTTATTTATTGTTGGTGTTGAATTCTTGAAACCTGTGAAGTGACTTGTGGTTCTGAAATTGCAACTGTGCAAGCTCTCTGTGGATTGTGTTGTATGTCTGTTCATCTTCAAAAAAAAAAAAAATCAAAGTCATGGATGAAGTCAAGGAAGATAGGGGAGGCCATCTAATAGGTGCTTTAAGAAATTGTCAAAATAAATTGAATAATTTTATTACTATTCACCCTATGTAGCCTGCATAGATTGAGCTGCTATGTCACTCTTTTCTTTACTTTAACCTTTCTCCCCTCGGTAGCAAATTTATACCTTTAATTGAGAAGTAAATGATTCCTGTCAGGCATGTTGATACTGAATCTCCATGAACTTACATTTTAGAAATATTTATCTTTTTTTTTTTTCTAGAATGAAATTATATGCTTCCAGAGAAGTAAGAAAATTGCTGTATAATTTTGTGTTGGGTTATCATTATGCCTAATTTTCTTGATTTCTTGATGTGCAGCATGTCAGTAGGAATTTTAAGGTTGTCTCAAAGGACTGTCAGTGTGACACATATTACAGATAGCTCCAAGAGCTGGAACTGACAGGATCTCCCCCCACAGGAAAGCCAAAGGTTGGACCATTCTCACAAATAAGCTCATGGCATTTATGAGGATGATAAATTTGTGTAGGAGGTATTAGGGAAAGACCTAAGAACCTGATCCTAATACCAGTTTTAGTAGTGTAAGCTGAGAGTAAATAAATGATAGAAGGATTCAAGAGAGGAAGCTGCTGCAAAACTGCCATGAAATTAATAATGCATTAATCCTCGTGCAATAATCCTTAAAAATACCCAAAAAACCAACCCATTGTCCTCTGGAGAATTTGTGCTCCTTTAACCTTCACAGATTGTTTGTTTCCTAGCAGCCAGTGTAGAAAGAAATGTTGAAATATTCATAGTTTGCAAGGTAAGTGGTTTTAGCTAGTTTGACTAATTTGTTTCAAGTGATGAATATTACAGTATCTCATTTTATGTTTAATTAAGATGACTTTAATAATCTAAATCTTTGGGTAATTTCAGTGACAAAAATGATGTGGAGAAAGCTACATTTGTTTCTGTTAAAAACAGGTCTCTAATTTTGTCTGAGAATTACTCGTGCATATTGCTTGGTATAGTTTATTTTAGGAGTTAATGAAAAATAACCTCTGCATTGCATGCATAAGGAAACATGTTTTGGTCTTAAGCTTTGCTAATGTAATTTGTTGCATAATTCCGGAAGCAAAAATCCTGCCTTAGAAGAAGGAGGTCACGGGGCACCATGGAGACACTCCGTGCAGGGCACTGTGTGCTTTCTGTTGAAATCAGTGTTTGTAATTTACTTGAATACTGTTAGTGCATATTCCTGTGTGAAACATAATACTCTGAGCAGGACCTGAATTTGTTTACAGTATAGAGGAAGCAGAGGAAGCACTTTTTATATACATAAAGAACACACAACAGAGAACTGAAGGGAAAAAAACTCTTATGATCTGAATATGTCTGACTTTCAGACAAAGATATGGAAATATGTCAAGATGAAGTTGTCTTGTGTGGGAGCTCAGAAAGCACATTTGTCAGTCCCAAGATATAAATGAGGCATAGAGCAACCATGAATTTTATCATTCCATGTTTATGCTTAGGTTTTATTTACTTTATTGTTTGAGTAGCAGCTGTTACCCATTTCTGGCTTAGAAGTTTTTTTTTTCTTCCCCTCAAAAAACAAAGTCTAATATTAAAGCTTAATCACTGTTCTGCTTCTTCTTATCCCTCTTATCATTACAATTATTTGAAAAATTGAAAACACCTTTGGTTCCATGTAACTTTGCTTAAATAGATGCAAGATTGAGTCTTCTCTTAGTATTTTAGATTCATCTGTCTTATTAATGAATTGTGTTTATCTTTGGAACAGAGTAGGTGCTATGAGGTATGAAATAATTTTGGTATCCAGTTCAGATTGGATATCACAGTTTAGTTTTTTTCCTCTTGTCCCTGATGAGTGATACCCTTTTAAGTTTTCTTTTGGCACAGAGTTTAGATAGTAGTGCTCTGCATGAGAAGAACAAGAATTATTTTGAAATACATAATTCCTTTTTCCACAAAGGCAAAAAAATTCTGGCTTTTTAATGACCAAGAGAAAAAAAAAATCTTTGCCTTAAATCTGTCCTGGAAGGGAGTGCATAGTGGTGATTATGAAGCATGCTGTAACAGTTATGGTACTGGTGTCTAGCTGACTTACTGGATTTCATCCTCCAGATACCTGACTTTACAAAGCAGATTTATGTGTGTGGGATGTATTTACGAAAGAGACAGTAAAGCCTCTTTACCTAAATAGTAAAAAAGAGTTCAATAATAAAGAGTTTAGTAGTGAAAAAGGGTTCAGATAAAAGTCAGAATAGAAGAACATAGTATTGTCCAAGTAAAATGAATAACTGAGTTTGCCAAAGCACTTGGTTTGATTTGACTTGAATCTCTACTATTGAAAGGTAAATTTATCTGCTGTTATTTACAGGAAAATGGAAAAAATTGTGAAAATTAATTTCAAAGTTTTGTTTTTATGCTATAGCAGTTATTGGAGTAATTCGCTAAGGTCCTTAGGTTTGTGTAGCTTTGGTTTAGCTCAGGCATAAGCCACATTTAAAAGTTATATCGTAGGAGAAAGGGCTGGGGAAGAATGAAGTGCCTTCTTTCAGGGGATTGGGATTCAGGCTATTGGACCTTCTGCAGGAGTGAGATCTTGCATCTTATCTCTGTCCAGTCTTTTTAGTCTTCCTCAGATCATATGTTTTAGGTGGCTGCTTGATATGTTAATTCCAAAGGTTTCTCTGAAATTCTTCCCTTGTTTTTGTCTGGAGCTCATGTGGGACAGTTGTCCTTTCAATTCCAAAACATCATCTCGGTATGTTTCAAGTTGCCTCTTTCCCAGGAGTGTTTTGAAATTCAGTGATGCAAATTTATGGCTTACTGTAGTCTTGGGAGAGCATAAAATCAGTGTGGTTTATCTATTTTTGTGTTGTTGCTTTTTGTTAAGACAAGAGTTCATGACAGATTCTCTGAGGTTGAGGCTTACCAATTGCATAGCTTTCTGTAAATGAAGTCTGGATAAAGCATTACTCTTGTTCATGTAATAAAGGATTTGGCATCTGCCTGGCTTTTTGGGTCAGTCAAGGATCAGGTAAAAAAATAGCTTGCTCATTCTGAGTTATGTTTTTTAATTCCTATAGAGCATGCAAATTATTACATTTAGCACAATGCAGTGGTTGAACTAAATGCATCTGTTGTAGATGGGGATAAATACATAGATCTGAGTGAGTGTGTGTAAGGAGGTATCAGAAAAAATGTCTTACTGTGTACTGCAGTGCAGAGAGGGCTCGCAGCACTCATCTTCAGCAGCTGCTTGAAAGGAACACTTTATCTAAGCTCAGAAAAAGTAAAGCATCTCACTTTTCATCTTACCTGGGGAAACATAACCAGTGTGGCTCTGTCTTGTAGCCACTCGTGTTTGCTATAAGAGCAGAAGTGTTCCAGGTCAGGAGTCTATGTGAAACTGGAGCCTCTGAGCTCCTGCCAGGCTGTTTGTGGTACTGTGCTCTTGTGCTTCTTGGGGTACAAGTAGGAAATAAAAAGTGAGCGCTTTCTTTTGAAGTGTAATTCTTGGGAAAAGAAATATTTCTGTAGGATAAAGACACTCATCCTTCAAACTAGCATTATTTCCTAAACTTCCTAAATTTTGTGTTGTTTATGGCAAGAAGTAACTTTTTTTTGGTTTTATAGTTACCAAGTCATCTAACTATTCTTTAGTAAGGAGTAGTGGTTAAAACATAGGTAAGAAGAATAAACTAATATAGGAAAACATCATATAGTTGTAATAGTGTACCAGCAGCAATTTAAACAGGGGGTGTGGCTGACACACACCCTTTCTGGTTTGCTTTGAGGTACACTTGACAAATCTTTAAAAGCTTTCTTTGTGTTACTTCAGAGCTATGTAATGTGTATGAGTACACACATTTTCTCCCCTTAATTACTGAGCTCTGCTTTATCAAGAGAGACAAAATATTGTAGTAGATTGGGCACTGGACTGGAAACTAGGTCATGCACTAAGAATATTAAATCTTAGTCATTTAGTTTTCTCATCTGAATAGGCAAACACCATTTGAGAAGTGTTCAGGATGAAAACTAGTATGAAGTACTTGGTCTTGTATAATTAGTCATTTTAGATAGTGTTTACATAGTTATCTTTATACTGCTATGATCTAGTTTCTGTGTACAATTTCTTTCCTTGTTGGGGGGAATAATCTAGTTTTTGCAGTAATCAGTCAGCAAGCTGACAGTTCTTTAAAAGTCATATCTAAGTAGACCCATGTTGAATCTGTATAGTCCTGACATATTTTATCCATGTCCTTTTACTTTCTGCTGTATTGCAATTAAAAGTAGAGTTGGTATTAATGAATATGCAATCTCTTGAACATACAGTTTCCTAGATTCATGAAAAACCATTAGACAGGACTGCAAATCATGGCCTGTACTGAATACTGTGGGGTAAAATGAAGATCTAAATAGGCAGGAAGAACTCATCCGTTTGTGTAGCTAAACCTGCTCCTGGCTTCAGGCCATGCTGTGCCACATGCAGATTAGTTCCAATTAGTTGAAGTGGTAGCTGACCCTTGGCTGCCTCCTCTAAGCCTCCTGGTCCTGGGCAGCATTCAGAAGGTAGCCTCTATTCCAGCTGAATGGAGAGGTGAGAAAGTGTTCAGTGTTTATCACCTGAATGCCTGGGGAAACTCAGGTCAATATTCCTGTCAGAAAAGGTATTTTAACCTCCAGCTAGGCATTGTTCAGTAGTTTTTAACTCAGTGAAACTTCACTTCTTTAAGAAGCTTGAATTCTTGTCTCCAGGACTTAAATGCATGTCATGATGTGAATGAAGGCTGACTTTCTAAGGGTATATATAGCTGTCTGACAGTTTTGCTAGCTATTGAATAGGCAGAGGTTATACAACTCTGGCACCCACTGTTTTCCCAAACTTAAGAATTTTGATGTTGATTCCCTAGACAAATTGTCCTGCACAGAAATTGTGTATAAAGGCTGAATAAAACCACCTTGTATGGTGGAGCTATTACTGTTGGAGATAACTTTTAAAATTCATTTTGTTCTTTCCTAAAATGTGCTAAAACAAATACATGTATATGTCTTCTAAATAGAAGGAGCTGCATACATTTTCTTTAGGTATGAATTGTTACGATATTCCTCAAAATCACACTTCTGTAGTGTAAATACCCAGGAGAATAATATTTTCTTTGACAGATAACTCAATGAAGGTCTAACAGTGAGCAAAATGAATCTATTTACACATCAAAATATAGAATGATATCCTAATCCTGTCCTATTTTGTAATAATTTCTTAATTCAAAGTGGATTCTTTTTTTCTGTTATGGGTTTCAGCAGTGACCAGAAAGCCTACATGAGGAATTAATATCTGTGAATCTAATCCTGAAAATAATTATATAAGTAGCTACAGAAAAGTAATGCTTGTCTGGCCGTGCTCCAACTTGCCAGCAGTGCAACTCTCAAAGTATAGATGGTAAGCATTTTTTTTGTCCCTGAAAATACTTACATGCATCTATTTACTTAAATACAAAGAAATAATCTTTCAGCTACCATGAGGAAATGTGGCACATGCATAAAAGCCCCATTTATCTTGTACTGACCTGTTACTTACACTTCATTACTTTACATAGGCAAAGCTGCCATGTGGAGAACAGAGCAATAGGGCAGTATTAGACATACAGCTGTAGGGATCCAAAGCTGGATCTCTTTTGGTGAGTCTGCTCTGCATTCCCTGAATCTGTTATCCTCAGCAAATCTAATTAATAATAATAATGATAAAATCCTCATTAATCTAATTTTGGTGCTGTGGGTGTTATGCTAGCACTGTGAGAAACGCAGCTTGGATTAAAGGTGGTAAGAACAGGAATTTTTTCCTACCTGTCCTGTCCTTTCTTCACTTCATATTATATGTTGTTATAGGCAAATGGATTTCTGTTTCCAACACAAAATAAATGTTTGCAGGAGCAGAACCTGTTTTGACTGGAGACTGCTTCTGAGTCATAGCATGAAGAGAGCTTCAGCCTCTCTAGATCACGTTTACTGTTGTTTGACTCTGCCTTGAAATAGCAGTTAAAGGAAAATGCATGTTAACCATTGGGTGGTTTTGTTAGATGTGGCATATGGGACTGCAGTATTTGAAGTAATCACAACATCACATCTTGGTTTTAAAATAATACCTTCTAAACAAAAGTACTCCCCATCTTATAGTTCTCCATGCTAAGGACCTTGCAAAGACTATTTTTATGTATGTTTTTCATGATTTAACTTACCCAATTTAGTCAGTGCTCTGCCATTTTATCTGTATAGTAAGTTTTGTCAAAGCATGTTAGTTTAATTTTTTTTTGTCTATGTTTATTACACTGCAATTGGCCTGTCTCAATGAGGCTTTGCAATGCTTTGTCCAGATTCATGAATTAGTTATTTTCTGTTGCTAAAAACAGTGGTGCATCTTGAAATGATCCTTTTTTCTGTGAAGATTGTTGTCTGAATGCTGCTTAGTGAAAGATGGTTGTAATATCACAGGGAATGTGAGTGAAATGTTATTATAAAACCATAGTTTAATTCCTGTCTAAAGGGGTTTCAGAAGTCCAACCTCCTTCTAAAGGCAGGTTCAGATATGGAGACAGAACAGGTTGCTCAGGGCTGAATCCTGTCAGGTCATGAAAATCTCTTAAGATGGAAACTGTAGAGCTTCTCTGTGCAACCTATGTATATGTTTATACTCAAGAGGAATTTCTTTTTTCATTATATTTAGTCTGAGCCTCTCTTTTATCTTATTCTTGTTTTCTCTTGTCCTTCTGTGCTGTGTACTGCTATAGAGAGCCTGGATCTGTCTTCTCGATAGCCTCAGCATAGGTGCTGGAAGGCTGCTCTTAGGTTCCTCCCAAAACATTCTGTTTTCCAGGCTAAAAAAGCCTAGTTCCCTAATTGGAGATGTGCTTCAGCCCAAATCATCTTGGTGGCCCTTTACTGAACTTGCTCCAGTTTATCGATGTCTTTCCAATGTTAGGGACCCAGGGTTGGACTCTGCAGTCTAATGAGTGCCAATTAAGCAGGGTGATCGTTTCCCTCAACCCATGTCACACCATACTGCTGCTGATACAGCCCAGGATACTATTGGCTGCCTTTGCCTGTGTGCCCCGGTGGCTCCTGCTCAGTTTGCTGTCCACCACGTCCTTTATGACAGACTGGCTTCTTCCCAGCCAGTCATTCTGTCGCCAGCCTGAGTCATTGCAGCCTGTATTGTTTACTTTCTGGATTGCAGCATTTTGCATTTGTCTTTGTTGAATTTTGTAATGTTCCTGTCAGCCCATTCCTCCAGGCCATCCTTTGAATGCCAGCCCTGCTCTTGGGTATGTATATCCACAGTTGCTCCTGTTTGGTGTCACCTGCGCAACTGGTGATTTTGTGCTCCACTGCCCTCTCCAGGTCATTGATGAAGATGTTAAACAGGGCTCCTGCAGCACTCTTACTGGGAGGTGCAGTAGAACCCATTAACTGATTCCTTCTGAGCCCCATCATCCAACAGCAGCCTTTTGCACATCTGGTTGTCCACCCATCTACACTGTAATATCCCAACTTGGGTGCATGGATTTTTTCAGATCCAGTTGTCAAAGCCTTGCTTGAAGTGACATATATGACATATTCTGTCTTCACTTGTCCGTAAGTGCAGTCATTTTACCACAGAAAGCAATCAGGTTGATCATGGATGATTTACCCTTGGCTTAAGTCCAGTCTGTGATTTCCTGCTTGCCTTCTTCTGTTCCTTTAGGGTCTTGAACTGTACTAGTCCATGGTCATTACACCTATGGCTGGCATTGATTATTGTATGCCCTGTCCTAATTTGTGAAAAGCCAATCCAGTTTTGCATCACCCCCGAATAGTTCACCCAGAATCTCCTATATCATCTCTGACGCTTTCCAGTAATCTCCTGGATTGTTTGTGTCCTGTTATGTTGTTCTTCTAGCAGAAATGAAGGAGAGTGAAGATGATCATAAGAGCAGGGAGCTGTGGTCTAGAGACTTACCTTGTATGTACTCAAGGAACAAGAACAGTTTTTCAGCCTGATAGGTGATTACTATTATTGCTACCTGCTGCAGTCAGAGATTTAGTTACTTGGCTAAGCATTTATATTCTTATAAAAACAGCAGCAGGAGGAAGAAATGTTTACATACACAATGCCTATGTGCATGGCCTCTATGTCAAACTTGTACATTTTGTTGAATGGGTGTCTCCTAGCAATATTGTACAAGTTCTGGAATACTTTAAGAAAAGAGAAGTTATTGTGTTTCTGGTTCCCCTGCTGCTATTTGTGAATTTTGAAAGTGTGGGGTTTTTTGGTTTTTTTTTTTGTGTTCATGATTTTGAAATCAACATTTCTGTAAAGGAGACACAGCAGCTCCTCAATAAGCTGGGGAGTTACTTTGGTAAATGTTCATCCTGTTTGTGTAAGCAGCTGTTGTGAGGGGAAGGTCTGTCAGAACCCTCTAGTTCTCATCCCATCCTGCTCTTTCTGGCCTGAGAGGAGGCCATCTGGGGCTGTTTCTGAAGCAAAACTGTTCATAGTAATTTCAAGGAATTCTTCTAATAACTACTAAGTGAACAATCCCATCATCACTAAAGAACTTAATTTCGCAGATTGAGAACCTTCTGGCTGGGTCTACATAGCAACTAGGCTATGATGATTTTATTTCTTTTATTTTCTATACCCTAGTTGTTTTTACTCTCCTCAGCTTGTCTAGGTTTTGGTGCTTGGAAATTAAACTGCAAGCCACAATCCAAGTGTGCTTCAGGGGAGACATAAAGGGAAGGTTTTAAAAGCTTCCACACAAACTATGTCAAGCTGTCTCCTGCTCCAGTTGAGTGAATTATTAAAGTCGCTACTACCTCTGTTACTAAATAAAGTATTACAAAAGCTAGCAATGGCAACTTGAAACTCTGCTGGCTAGCAACCTACAGATAGGTTGCTGTAGTTAAAGAGTTCAAAGTATGGTCTGTCTTGCTGTCATAACTGATTTCACCCACTTGAAAAAGGGAATAGTTGGTCTTGCTAGAATTCTGCCTGTGATATTTGGAATCTTTTGTTCTCTGTTTTTTCTGTGTATTTTGAGCTTGCAGCTGTTCCCATGCCAAGTACCTTTCTTAAAGCTGTTTTTCAGCTTTAGGTTTTGCTTGGATTCTCAGTCTTTTCTGGATGCCCTATAATAGTAGCCTAGAAACTGAGACTCAGAGTCACAGAATAATTTAGGTTGAAAGGGACCCCTGGAGCTTATCTAGTCCAGCTTTTTGCTCAAAGCAGCGACAGCTTCAGAATACTGCAGTGTGTGAATGTAGTGAAGCTGGATCAAAAGGAGCCTGGTGGACCTATAGCCTAGAGCAAAGAGGGATGCCTTTATACTTTTACCTTTGAATTCCTTTAAAACCTTGTCCCACTGCACTGAAAGGTTGCTGAATGTGCTGTCTACTTCAAAGGTGTAAAGCAACCTCCATAGCATTTACTGGCTGACTGACCACCTTCTTTGTTGTGTTCTAGACCCTCAAACAAGCGAGAGCTCTAGAGGCTCAGCAATCTTGGTGACTAGAGAAGAAACTTGTCTGCTAGAGGTTTGCCAGCTATGGAGTTACAAGAGATATGAGTGAACTGTAAAGTTTGGCTAGCAATAAAGAGGACGTATTGGGGCTGCACTTGACCTAATCAGTGATAATAGAGTAGAAATAGCACAAAAAAGCCTTCATGGGTCAGAATCTCCACTGATCAGGAACCTCTTCAGGAAGAAAGCCAAAATCTGTTGCTGTAGTTCCTCTTGGAGTTACAGGCTGTTTTTTTTTTTTAATTTGCAGTTGTTCTGAGTCATGTGCAATTCTTATGACTGCACAACTCAGAATAATTTAATCATATTATTCTTGCTTATGTTAACGTGTCAGTGGAAATCTAACAAGTATGTAATAAAAAAGAATGTGACATTTTTCTTTATTCTGTTGGAGTGAAAAACTTAGCACTTGTTGTAGCCTGTGGTCATATTAGAATAGTTTCCATACCAATCTCTTACATCTTAATTAAAGTTATGTGCCCACATGTATAGATTTGCAAACAGTATGCAAGTAGTAAATGCTGTGGTTGATAGCCTGTATTTTCAATAGTGAATGGTGTAGATCTGTAGATATGACACCCACACTATACAATGTTAAGGATTTTTAATGAGATTTTGAGGCTTGGAGCTATTAAAAAAATATTTTATTTTTTGTTTTGTTTTCTTTGGTAGGGAGCAGAATATTTGTGGTAGTTTTGTGTTTGGTTGTTTTTTGGTTTTTTGTTGTTTTTTTTTTTTGTGCTGTTGAACTAACTGTTGATCCCATGAACTGAGCATCTGCTTACAGCTCAGGCATATTAGATGAACTCCTGGAACCTATATTCTAGTTGCTTTTTATCCAAAAAGAAGTCACTTCAGGTGCTGCAAGACTGTTCCACAACATGAGCAAAATACAGTGAGTGGTGACAGCCAGGAAATTTGATCCAAATGACTGCCTCCAGTTCAAGCAAAATACCTAATGTGCATGTACCTAATATGTATCATTAAGAAATAAGGGATTCAAAGCCTTTAGTTGTCAGGGTTTAGGCAATTCTGTAGGCCCCAACATGTTTTAGTGCAGTAAAAATATTTAATTGTATGTTTTAAATGGACACAGATGTGTGCTGTAGTTTAAATCCATGCAAGAGAAGACAATAGCCTTTATATAAATTTCGCTTTTATCAGATGCAATTTATGATGTTGCTGGGGCTCAAAGTTAGTGCTGATATACTGTGGTTTGTTTCTGCTTGAGCAACCATCCTTCTCATAACAAGGAAGTGAGAGAATTTCACTTGTAATAAGATCAGTGAGATTTGACATGCACCAAAATGCAGGCAGCACTTTCCGGGGGGTGTCCTGTCATTTCTCTTCCAAGCTGTCATGTGCCCCAGCTGAGTGAGTTGTTAAAACTAGCAAAGGCAACTTAAAATGCTGCTGGCATGCTACCTACAGACAGTTTGCTGTACTTGAGAGAAGTACGTGATTTGCTCGAATGTAATAATGAAAGAGTGAAAAAGTTGATGTGTAGACCTGCCTATGTACAACATGCTTTTGCTTTTTTCCACTTATACATAGTGCTCCCACTTCTCGCTTGGGAGCAGTGCTTGCTCTGTGTGAATATAAGATAGGGTCTCTGAGTCAGAGTGATGAAAATATTTCTGCTGCACTTACTTTAACCGGTGTTCAAAAAATTAGGTGGGGTCCAATATCCATAGCTACTAGTAACATATGCATGTAGTGACATAGAGTGACCAAACCAAGTGCTCAGATTCCTGCATCTCTTACCACTGCTGGATGGCTGTTGCTATCTTCCTGTCTAATGTCTTGATAAAGTACTATTTCCTAGGAGCCATTAAAGAGAATTAAATAGCTAACTGCCTTTATGCTGTTAAGCTGATAGTATCATGTTATAAAGTCTGTCTTGCTATTGCTTAGTGCCAATTCAAATAAAAACAGTTGCATCTGATCTAGGGTTCTCATAGTAGGGAAAGTGTGGGAAAGAACATACAACAGTGTTTATATTCATTGGTATTAGTGATGTATCATCTGATTTTTATTTTGTTTCACTGATGTGTGTATACCTAGGGAAAAACTTCCAGAGTTAAAAAGTCCTATAATAGAATAATCACCTGGAAAATTGTTTTTACATGGTTCTGTAAATCTTTCTGATGTTTAGACACTAATCCTTGACGAAATGTAAAGCATTCATTTGTAGGCTATAGAGCAAGTCTGGAGAGGGGTTTTGAAAACCAAGGCAGAATACAAATTGTGTACTTCAGCATTTCTGAGTGACCCAGCCTGAAAGGTGCCCAGAATGTTTTTTTAATTGTCAGAGTAGTTAGGTATTTTCTTGTATTTCTAGAAGAGAAAGCTGGTGAAGTACATGCAAAAATCGCCTCATTCAAGGGGCTGGAACTCTTCAGGTTGTGTAAGTGTGTTCTACTGGGAAAATGTCCTGACTGATGTTTTATTTCCCCTTCTCTGCTTCAAAAAATGACGTGTAACGTTGCTATTGGCTCTCCCTTAAGCAAAGAGTAACAACACTCTTAATTTCAGACATGGTATTGCGTGTTATATTGCGTATAACCAGGTTATATATTAGTTTTTATTTCGTTTGGTTGCAAATGCGTGGCCAGATTGAAGCAGTTTTTTTGTGAGTATATGTGTTTAAAGGGTGGTTCACAGAGGCTGATGAGCAGAAACAAGATACGTTATTTAACCAGACTTGCCTTGTTTTTTATGGTAATGGTGTGAAGAGCTCTCAAAGGTTCTCTTGGGGGGAGGGGTGGGCGGTGATTTCATGGAGGGCTGAACAGAGGCTTTGCTCATGCAGCTGTGTCAGTAGAATCCTCTCATGGAGATGGGATGTGTGCCTTGCAGGAGGAAGTGTTTTGTCAGCATAGCTTTGCTGCTGTCTTAGACAACAGGAACTGATCCTCCAAAAGCATTCTTTTGTTGGCACATCCAGCGGGGCCGTTGCTCATGTAACTGCTTGGCTGGAGTTTGTGATTTCCTCCGTGCGATCCAGCCTGGCACATCTGTCTGTGTTGGCTTTATGTAGGCTGGGCCTGTGTTGGACAAGAGCAGACATAGAGCTCTGCTGGGTCTTGGTATCTGCAGAGTCTGAGCTGAAGTAACATCCCTGAGAGAGGCATCTCTCTCTCCCTTTCCCCCCCTACCTTGCTGACACTTCTTACCATCTGTGGTATTTAAAAAATAGTATTCTGAATTACTTTTCTGTATGCAGATAAAAATGATCCCTTCTGGAATTTTTACCTTAAAATATATTAATCCATTAACTGATACTGTAGGGAATTATTGTTGAACTGTCATAATTGGAGCTGTTTAACAATACAGTATTGGTAGGTTTGATAATCCTCTCAGAATCAGTGTACTTAAATGTTTCTGCAGTGTCCACTGGCTTTTTTGTTTGTTTCTTTCTTTTTTTTACTTACAACTCTTTAAGGCTCAGAATTGACATAAAAAATCCCTCCATCAGTTTTTTTTTTTTACAAAGTCAGACTTCAGATTTTTTTTCTAATTTGTCAAATAACGTGAGTAAACACAATATAAATACTGAGGAAAAAAATTGTCTCTAATTATCTAAGAACAATGCTGAAACAAAAAGATCATGTTTAGGCTATAAATATTTCTGTGTTCTAACTTAGAAGCAATATTAATTGTAATTAGGACAATACAAAGAACATGAGATGTCTGTCTTTCGGCCATTAGTAATTTACATTAAACTATGGATAACATGATATTGTTAATTTTAGAAAATGAAATTAGAATAATCTTTCCACTTTTCATAATCCCAACTAAAAGTTTCTCGTGGAAGACCACTAGATGATGCTACAAAAATTGTCCTTAAAATGGAAAAGTTTGATACAAATAAACACAGTAAAGCTGCTAGTAATTATCAGATATTTGTTATGCTTTCTTTTGTTGCAGAATGTTCACCCACTGAACAGAGAAACAAATTAACTACTGTATTCTGCCCAGAAAAAGAAGTTAGAAGAGGTTTCTTAGAACCTCTTACTCATTTTCTAAGATAAGAATGTGAATAAGAAATGCTATTATCTTTAAAAAAGTATTTCTGCAACTTTTTTTTCATTTTTTAAGAATTATTGAAAACTTATCTTTTTAATTTCTAAAAACCTGAATTTAGAAACAAAATACAGATCCAAACGCAAATAAACCCCACAATCCAGAAAATCCTGTCAAGGACCACAAGGGAATAGAGGTTGAAGGAAGCTTAGACACTCCCAGGGAAGATAAGGAGAGAACACATAAGGAGAGAAAGAAAACTTTCAAAGAGAAAGTTAAAATTCGCATGGGTATCACAGAAATTACACATAGCTCATTCTAAATTTTGTGAAATTTACTTGTATGAAAGGAAACTTCGTAGCAGTGTTGAGAGTTGCTCAGTTCAGACCACTACTTTTATGTTCTACTTATGATTTCTGTTCCACTGGGAAGTAGAACAAAGTTGTTATTTCAGATAATGAAATACTGTGGTTAAAGCATAATGGACTGAGCAATTTAGCATCTGTATGAATAAGCTGTGTAATGAGAGAGTGCACTATCTGCAAGCCTGAGGACTGCATGTGTTATAAGGCAGGCTGCTTTTTGGAGTGACCTAGAAACGATGGAAAAATGGGCTGGCAGGAATGTCATGAATTTAGATGAAGGCAGATGAGCAGCCCAGCCATTAGGATGGAATAACTCTGTGCGAGAGAACAGGCTGGGAAACAAGTGGAAAGAAGGCCTGTAGGAAGAGACCTGGGTGACCTGGTGGCACAGTGAAAGAGTCAGAGGCCAGGAAGACAAGTTTGAGTGTGGGAAATTTGAAATATTTCTGAGGAAAACTAGAAGGAAAATTTGAGGACAGTCAAGTACAGTGGGGGGCTGCTTAGAGAGAAGTGGAATACCCATCCTTGGAGTCAGTACTCATCTGGAGATGACCTTGAGCACCCTGGCCCAGCTGGACCTGCTCTGAGTAGGGCTGGACCAGTGGACCTCCTTAAGACCTTTCCAAGCTGCATGATTCTCTTTTATTTGTGGCTGTCATGAATTCTGTGCATATAATAATGCTTGGGACTTCATGGATAACTGCATTATAAACATTTGTTCTCTTAAAATTATGTCCAGTTGTTAACTGTTTTCCTATATTTTTAAAAATACTTTCTTAAAATTGATTCATAGTAGTGACATCTGACTTTTAGGGAGCAATGAAAGCTAATTTAAATGGGTAAGGATGGTTCAGATGGTTAAGTATACAATGGTTTTATGAGTTACGTGGGTCTGTAAATTATCTAGTTAAAAACAGCATTCTTCTTTTCACTTTCAAACAGCCGAAGTGCCAAATATGTGCAGGTTAGGTTCTACTAAAAGATATTAACCCAAGAAATCCCATTATTTCTTATCTGTTGTTCTGTTTTTCGTTTCTCAGCCCAGTAGGGACTAGTGTAAAGTGTTGTCATCCATGGTTTTATATCTCTCATGAACATTCTATCAACTTAAGGGCAAATTTTTTTTCAAATTAAATACTTTAGATGTAAAGTATATAATTGCTTTAATGGGGACTTTCGCTGCCAGGAAAATATTTAGTGATGTGTGAGTTCATTACAACCACATCGTAATAACTAAAGCTTTTTTTTTTTTTGAGTGCTCTTATCAAAGGGAGAAGCAAGTTAGGGATTTTTTCAGTTTATATATATATCTGCCCCTAAAAACAAGTCTATGTAGGGCATCTGAATTGTGGCCCCTTAAAACTGTCTGATGTTGCCATGACTTTTTTCTGTCTAATTTCAGAGAAATCTCAGGATGTATTTTAGTGGTTTCATCTCTTTAGAAGGAAAAAAATAAATTTAAAAAATCAAACAATAGAAAGCAGTTGAGACCTGCTCCCTCTCCAGTGATAATTATCTATCAAATAGTGCTAACCTGAGCAGATATTCTCAATTTCTGGTCAGCTGTTTCAGAGCCCAGCATGTGGATTTGTGGAGGGATGATGGAGGAAGAAGACAACATATAATGATGTGTTTTCTTTTACCTGGATTTTATTCAAGCTGCCTGAAGTATTATTTATGGATGTTAGCATTTCTTTATTAAATAATCCACCCCTAAAGTCAGACCATACATCTAAAATAAGTACAAATGCTTGGGAAGCTTATGGAAAGCAAAGAACAGAAAGAAATAAGTGTTGTTTTGTAAACAGAATAAACCATGGTGATTTTTGTAATACTATTGTGCATTTCTCTGAAGTGAGTGAAAACATACGTAATGATCTAGGTAAGTTTTGTGTTAATGGGTTAGAAGGTATGCTGAAATATCTGGAATTTTATTGTGGACTTCTGCCAGTGCTGTGTATTTTCACTCAAGGTTTCATCTGAAACAAATAAACAAGCCAAAATGTTTTATTTCTGAAGGTTTCTGAATTTCCTGTAATGTAAGATTCTTCTTAGAAGGAGGTGAGTTGACTGGTTTTTGGTT
Source organism: Irena cyanogastra (assembly GCA_013397155.1). Classification (NCBI taxonomy): domain Eukaryota; kingdom Metazoa; phylum Chordata; class Aves; order Passeriformes; family Irenidae; genus Irena; species Irena cyanogastra. The sequence goes on from VWZV01008682.1 coordinate 23,554, forward strand.
TTGAACAGGCAGATTTCTTTAACAGTGTAACTGATAGCAAAGAATGAGAAGGCATTCAAACTTGACACAGTTGTTAGTACAAGATCTACTGATGTGTGGAGCTACATGAGCCAGCCAAGAGGTTCTCCTGACCTACTTTTAGGTAACAAACTTGGCTATCACTGACACTTGAGAAATGACAAACTTAAGATACTGTAGTATCGTAGGTAACTACCCAAACTAAAACTTTTGGGATTTAATTACTTTTACTTTAAAATTGTGTTTTCTTTCTGTTGATTGTGCCAGAAGATGTTTCTTTGGAAAATTGTGTAGTCCGTGGAGGAAGTTACCTAGTTTTTCAAGAATATGTCTGTATGTGTAACAGGATTAATGTGGGTTCTGGACACATACAATCAGAATTTTCTAATTATCTGTGTTTATTTGATTTGCATATATATCTTTCACAACCTGTGTCCCTACTTTAGAATGTAAAAGGTTAGAAATCTCTAAATGCCTCTCAGTTCATTCTCCCACATGTGGAAGAAATTAAGAGTATCTAGTAAAGGGATTTTTAATGTTTTCTATAGTACTACTAATGACAGACTAGTTTAAGCTCTTAAACAAAAGCATTCATTTTACAGAAGACTAATAAATAGTTCTGCTTCAACACAGTAATTTAAAGATTCCAGCTTTAAAAACTTGCCAAACTGGGAGATGCTTTCCCCATTGATGATGTGTTTTGGGTACCTGCTTTGTTTGAGGGACCCTCATGTTCCCCTCTAAATTGTGCGATTTGTAATTCCCGCTGAAAGCCAGCTGCGGTTCTGGATTCATCCTTGTGAGCTTCCAGTGGGATAATGCTGCCCACCCCTGCCTGGGAAAAGAAATGTTGCCTTTTGCAGTGTGATTTGAGCTTTCAATCCAGGCATAATTAGGAACAGACGGCAAAGTAAGGTTTTTTGTGTGTGCAGTGTCTGTGAAGCAGATTGCAGCAGTCCAAAGCTCTTCTGGCAGAATTACTTGCAGCACCTGTTTTTTCCTTCTTGTGTTCATCTGAGCTTCATTTCTTCAGCCGTCACATTTGCATTCGTGTGTATTCTCTGATCTTAGTGTTCCTTACACAGGTTGGACTTGCTCTATTTTGTCCATGACTCCTACCTTTGAGCTCTCTTTCAATTATTCTTTGAAAATAAATGCTGTTACTGTTTCACTTGCTTTGCTGGCTCTTCATTCCCCATCTGCTTGGGCCTTCTGCTTAACTTTTCCATTCCCATTGCTTTCAGCCCCACCAGTTTGGATTGCATTCTCTGCTTACTGCTGTGCTCTTTCAGCAGCTCCAAGCAACTCCTTGCTGTGCCTTTACTGTTCTTACTTTTATTCTAGAAGAATCAGCTACTTCTCTTGGCCACTGATAAACACAACTAAATGGTTTGGTGTCCCCAGTAAGGCTAGTGACTTCGCAGTATTAAAGCTTGCTCCTGTGAGCAGTGGTTTTTCTATACTATAAGGAAGACGGTTTTTCTCATGAGTCTTGTAAACGAATCCTAAAGTTCAGTCTATGTAAATTACATTTCCTATTAGAAAAATAAGCTGTCTTTGGAAAATCTTGCATATTATAGCTTAGACATATGGTCTTATTTTGCGTGCCAGTACTGGTGAAAGAAATCTGTTTCTTTCAAGGATTACTTTGCTGTGCTGAGAGGCTTAAAACTGATGCTTCTGTACAACAGCAGAAACTACTTTTGGGACCAACACTTTTGGGGAAGGAGAGTCTAACTAGTCCCTCTTGAAACCTGTCATCCTGGTTTGGAAGATTGCCACTCCCACTTCACACAGCAAGTAGTGTAACCTTTGCCAAAACAGTGAAGACCAGTGGTGAAATAAAAGATTTTGTTTTGTTATGAAGCTTGCCATTAAGGTCTCAGTACATAGTCATCAAGAGTGATTGTGAATATCTGAAGGCTCCTACGCCTTCATGTGAAACGATCTGAATAGCATCTGGCAGTGTCACTACAGTATAAATAGCCAAGATACAACAGCCACGATGAATTCGGTTTACTTTTCCACTTAAAGTTCCTACCATAAGCTGTCTACAACACCCCAAAGGCAGTTCGGTTGACTAAAACTAAAGAGCAGGTTTTTGTGCTCTTTGAAACACTGTTGGTTCAATTTGTTTTGCCATTTCTGTTCAGAAAAAAAAAGCATGTGTTTTGTTATATGAGCTTTTCAGCCATTTTATTGTGATCCTTTCATCTTTTAGAGAAAAAGCATGACACCTAGAAATGGAAAATTTTGTGTTAGTGTCAAAATCTCTCTGTGCTGGATTTTCTTGTTACTGTTTCTTTTCTTATCTCCCTGTTTTTTGCCCTTGAAGACAGTGCAGATCCTTGACATTCTCACGTGGAAATTCCTGTAACAGTGTGCAACAAATGCATTTGAAGAGTATCTACTTACTGTGAGCCTGGAAATAAGATACCCTCTCAAATATGTGTAGAAATAGTAAAACTAATAAAACCCCAGTGATGGCTATGGCTACATTGCCTGCAATAGATGAACTATTATTTCTGTACTATGATTTTCTTAATCAGCTGGTCTTTTAACCACCGGGTTAGTGTTCACTGAGTACCTGGTGAACACTAAAATTCATTTAATTAGAGCAGCAAAGAAGTGTCTGTGCTTTCCATGTGAAACAACCAGCACTCACCCCTCCATTTGCATGACAATGCATAGAAAGTTATTGTGGCCCACAGGAAACTTCCCACAAGACTGGATCCACTGGGATGTGGATTTCAGTTAGGACTTTTTTGGAGAGGATTTTTTTTCTTAATATAGCCCTTAGTACATGTGGTCTTTTTGCATATTTCTATTTTCTGTAACACAAATATGCTATTTGAACTTTAGGAAGTAATAAAATATGTTTAATGTGCTGGTTTGTAATGTGGAGGTTAATAAACAAATAGAATGCAAGTGTCTTTCTGAGTTGGTTTTGTTAGTGGATTTTTTGTTCCATCTTGCGTGAAAGGGGCTTAATATTGGTGTTACTGGTCTGGTTGACATGTTAACATAACTCTGGATTGTTGAAAGGTTTTGAGAAATGGACAGACTTACTTTGTAGTTCACTGGTTATAAAATTGGTGAAAATTGATGATCCTTCATCTTTCTTAACCTGAGTGCATCTCTCATTGTTGCCTAAAATATGTTGTGAATAGTTATCTTAAGCTTAAGGACCCCATGTAAGACTTAAAAAATACTGTTTGAAGTGTTTCCTTAGATCTGTCATACTCTTTTATGCTGCCTTCACTGCATAAATGGGGTTTTTTGTTGTTTTTCTGGGGTTTTTTTGTAAAATGCCTTAGCTATTAGTCTGAAAATACTGTGTTTTGCCAGTTTGTCTTAAAACTTCTTCCTCCTCTGTGTTCCTGGTTGTTCCATACTGTCTTGTGTAGATGCTGTGTTCCATACTGTCTTGTGTAGATGCAGTGTGCCCAGAACAAGCTTATACCAAGGACAGTGGTTAAAGCTCACTCCAGATTAATTAGGTTTAAACAAGATGTTCTCATTTTGTACAAGTGATAGGTCTGGCATCATAGTTTCTGTTAGGAAAGGGAACAGCTATTCTGTTATGTAGCTAGAAAAAGCTTATAATGTGTCTGCATAATTAGATTATAGGAAATGTGAAAAGTTAGAATAGAGGAGCAATATTTCCTTCAGATTCAAATAGAATTGTGTTTAATGTTTACTTTCAGGTTACATTTTTCAACATCAACATGGAAAATTGCTTTTTAACATAAGGGTTTGGTTCTTGGTTTGTTGTTTGGTTTTTTTGGTTTTTTTTTAAGTGGATTTTTTTCTGTTTAGTTTTACTTTTCCTGTTGTTTTAGACTCAAATTTCTGTGTGTGGCACAGTTAGATAAAAGGGCAACTAATCCTTGGTTTGCTTTAAAAATGGTAGCAACTTGAAATGCATCAGGTCTCCTGGGGGGGGATTCTTGTCATTTTTTCACCTTCGCAAATTTTCTTTCAGGTATACGTCTTGTGTGCCTGATAGCAAATTCAGATGGTTTTATATTGGCTGCTTTCCTTAACTACCACTCAGATTGTATTTCCATAATGCTCACTTTGCTTCAGTCTACTGTTTGCTTTGATGAGTCAAGCTGTTTTGGAGAGCAGTCAAATAAAAAGAAAAGTGATATACCAAATTTTATCACAGTTTTTTCTGTGATTTTTTTCAGTCTAATCTTTTCTATGCAAGCAGATACTATTGATATGCAGGTTGTATCTTGGCAAAAGCAGAGCTGTATGAGTGCAGCTGGTACAGCAATTTTAAATGGAATTGTTCTGCTGTTAGTAGGTAGCTTCCTTCAATCAACTAACTTTTTGCATACTCTGGAAGGCTTTGCATGACTTTGCTGTCTCTCTAGAGCTGGTTAAGTAAGAGTTTGAGGTTACAAAATCAGAGCTCACACTAAAGTTTTAGACTGGTTGTGTCTTTTTTTCCCTGTTGAGTTTTAAAGAGTTTTGCCTTCCCAGTCAATCTGACCCTTCATTGTATTTTCCTCCTACCTTAATCTAGAGCAATGGAACCAAACAAAATGTTAGCAAAATTCAGGTAAGATTGCAGTTTTCAGAAGGGTGTATAATGTATGACAATGTGTACTCTTCTATCCCATAGCTGCTATTTCAGATGCTGTAAGTCTCAGCCTGTGGTTCTAGTAATGACTGTGGCTACTGATGACTAGATGGAGTGTTTAAGAATTCAAAATGGAAAAATAACAGTGAGCTAACTCAAAGTCTTAAATTGGCAAATTTTTTTGTCACTTTGTTCATGTTAACATGAATCCTCAGTGAATTTTCAGCAAGAAGGAAAGCACTTTATTTGCAAGAGAATATTGCAAATAGGATGTGTATGGTAACAGCAAAAATAGAGTGACTGTCTACCTGCTGGATCGCAATTCAGACTGTGCTTATAGATCAGGTACATTCAGAGTGTAAATTTTGCAGGTTGCTTTACACTTTGTTTTAGAGTACTGCCCAATTCTGAGAAAAAATGTCAAGATTGGATGTAACAAACTCCCGAAACAAAGGATTTGGGTAGGCTTTTTTCATGTATACATGTACTACCACCCCTTAGACTGAGATGATTAAAGGAAGGTAAGTTTCCATCTGTAGAATGGGAATTGCTCGATAGGTATGCAATATATGCAATAAATGTATATGACAGAAAGGCTTACAGATCATATTACCAGGCTATGGTAATAGAAATACTAAAACTATAGGATTACCTATGACAATGGAAAGTATAAATCTCATTCGTTTTGTCTGAAATAGTTAGTGATAATCCAAAAAAAGAGAAAAGGGCACCACCTAGGGTCCCACTTGGACTTTCTTTGTTCAGTGAAGGGTGCCCAGAGGACTAATTTTGAGTAGACACATCACTTTAGGCACAGTCAGAGCTCACTACCCATGAGTAACCTGATGATCTGTGTGCCTGGTGTGGCTCAACAAGACAGTGCCATCGGCTCTCAGGTCACACCTCTGTAGCTCACCAGGCTGGCCAGTGCCCCTGTCACCACTTGGGACAGTAGGGAGAAGATGTACCATTGTAGTAGTAGAAGCAAAGACCACAGCATTGAGATTGTTCTCTGCTCTGCACAACTCTGTGTTACAGTATTTAAAATGTTTATTTTTGGTAATTGTTTATCATGCCAATGAAATGAAATTAGTTGCTTAGTCCTATCAGAAGCCCAGAATACAGTAGTTGGTAATCTGTTTAGTCTCTGAAAGGCAACAATAAAGTCTGTTAAGCATATCAGGTTTATCAAATCCCCTCAGGATTTCAGGGCTTACTAACCTGGTTTGGTTAAGTACTTATTTCAGACAGATGGAATTTTTGGCAGTTACTGAAATTCTTCTCCTACTTACATGGAAATCATGCCTGACTCTCAAATAACACCTGATTTTGCAAATGTAAATATCTTATATTGGAGACTGCATGCCTGGTGACTGTGCTTTATTTGTAAAATTGTTACAGTTAGAGAGGTATTACTTGGCGTTTTGTTTGGAATAATTCTGGTTTACAATATATTTTATGTCAGCTGATATTATTTTCATCTAAATTCCCTTCATAAATAGGGATTCCATGTCAGCTATTCCAGTGATAGCATTGCAGGCATCCTTTGATTAGACTTACATATTAGGCATATAGGGTACTGATAGGCATATAGGGTACTCATAGCATCTACTATACAAGTAAATGATTATTTTAAGTAGAATTTCAGATATGGTATAGTAAAACCTCTTTTTATTTTTACATCTTTATTTTTAAAAGAGAACCATAGTTCAAATTATAATTTATTATATAAATTTAATGTCTAAAAAAAACATCTGCACATTGATGCATCTTTAGAAGACAAGCAGTATTGACAAAGGTGGTAATTAACAAAATTATTTTTGTTACCATGATTCATCCAGGAGACTAGAGCTCTGAAGTGGCCTACAACCAGTGTTTTTAATCTATAGCATAGGTAAGCTGTATTGAAAATTAAAATCTGTCATAAGAACATGCTCAACAAGTTTGTAAGTGATGTGGTAAACTGCTCTTGTCTCTGTTTCCCATAGACAGAGCTTTTCCAAATAGTAATCTTTGAAGGTCAGTACATCCCAAAGCAGTTATAAAAGAATAAAAATGGCTCAGAAATATCCAGGGATAAAAAAACCCCTAAACCCCAACAGAACAATATTTGTTAAGCTTCTCTGGCTCTATAGTTGAAACTGTGTTTTAGGCTACTGTTTGGTCTTCCCTGCTAGGGGCAACCAAGAGAGCCAAGACAGGTCTCTTTCCACTGGTGGGGTATCTCTGCTAGGGAATTGAGTCAGGAGGCACACAGACCACAGCTGATATTAGTTAGTAAGGCTGTTATTAATTTAGCTGCCCTGACAAACAGAATCAGGTGTTGCTGTTAATGAAAGATAACCACGTCCATTGATCCAGCTCCCGGTTTGCTCATGCCTGTGTTGGTTGTAGCTGCCCGGTGGGAGAGGCAGTAGGGAGACAGCCACATTTTGAGACAGCCAGCTCTGATTTGAAAGTGTACAAATGCAGCTCTAGCAATTTTTCTGGTTGCTTTTGAATTAAATATCTCTGTAACGATATGGATAATTCAGAGTAATATGATTTTTCAATGGGACATGTGGGTTGAGGAGTCAAAAGGATGATAGGGGCTTGATGTAGCAGCCACATATAGGCAATTAGTGCCCCTTGAGATACAGAGGAGTGTTCTGCCTTGCTGTTGTCTGGTGCTGTGATAGCCTGCTATGCAGTGGATTTGTGGTTGATACTATTGCCATAGTGAGCAATGTTTATTGTTCCAACACCTATGAACTTCCCAGTTCTCAGTAAGTGCTCATGTGTGCAAATCTGAATTTGGTCTGTAGTCAATATAGTAGTTAGAGCAATTTGGATTAGTGACTGCAAGGTACCTATTCTAGAGTGAGCTTTAACTTTATCCTGTAATTATCATGGATGGATAGGTGCCTATATTGCATCTGAATAACTAAATTTAGAATCTTAACTAGACCCAAGCCATCATCCTACATTAAAGCACAGCATGCAATATATTTTTATACATTATTATCTTGGTGACTTCTTCTACTGTTTATTTGTTACTTTGTTATTTGTTATTTTGTCTGCTGTTTGTGTAATACAGTCTTCTCAAAATTAGGGTGAGGGGAGATTATGCAATGCAAAAAGATCTTGCTCTGTATGTATGTAATAAAACACATACATAGAAATAATTTCTTAAAATTGGTTTGCTTGTTGACATTCAGGTAATTGTTTACCTTAGCTTAAAGGATTGATAAAATAAGAATGCTGTGATGTGTTATTTCTGCTATGCTGGTCTGAATCATGCTTGTGTGCAATCACTGTATCAGCTCACGGCATGGCTGCCAAGCTGCCCACACATTCCCATGATGAATTTGCCAAGAGAAGCCTGATGTCCTTCTGGCCATCTGCATTTGTTTTGAGTCATATATCCATGGGTGTGTGTATTAGCTACTGTATTTATCTGAGCTTTATTTGTTGGAAGCTGGTTTTGACTTTTGTTTCAGTTTCCCCTGTTGACTTGACTTTTTACATTTGCTTTTGAAAATCCTGTGGACTTAGAATTGATCTATGAGCAGGCTTCAGATCACCTGATGTTTCTGGGAAAAAAAAAATTGTATGTTCAACACACTGCAGCAGATCTACCACAACTCTAGAAAAACAGCTTCGAAATATAAATGCCAAATGTCAAAATATAGTTTTTCAACTTAAAGTACTTGTTAAAAAGCTGTGTTTAAAGAAAAATGCATAAAACCTGTGGCTTTTGGCAATTTATAGCTGAAACTAGGACAGTTTCTTCTTTTCTTGTATGTTCAGAGCTCTGCCCATCAGCTATTGTACTTTTTTTTATTTGCTTTCAGCATGCCTCACAGTCTGAGAAGTCTGGATGGATGCCTGTGCAGGAGGGCTTATCAAAAGGAGCACAAGTGCTGGATCTGAGTTGGGTTCTGCTGTTTACACTTCACCAGTCCTCCTCCTCTAGCTTTTCTCCTCCCTCATCTTAACCGGGGTAGATGGCTGTCTGTGCCTGGCTTTTCAAACTCCAGTGAAGGCACTTAGTTAGCAGGATTCATTGCTAGTTCAAGGATCTCAGCTGTAGGCCAAGACCTTCACGAGGTCTGAGTGTTAGGTACTGTAGAAAGGCAAGAAAACCACAGTTCCTCTGCCAGAGGATCTAATGGACTGTTAATCACTGGTTAGTATACTGATTTTTGAACCTTAATCTGAGATGCATAATCCAGAGATACCCAATAAGCTTCATGAAATGTCTGATAGAGAATCTAAGCATAGTTTTGGGGAAAAATAACTTTTTTGAAAGATAGCATATCTGTCACACGGTGACTTTTCTACTTGCAGTCTAATAATACTTTAAATAATGTGTAAATTATAAGTGGTTATTGATGTCCTTTGGTTCTGAAAGCAAAGCTGTTGTCTGTGTGTGTTGCCAGAGGAATGCAGCAGAAAATTTGTGTTTTCATATTCAGTTTTCATTTCTTAACTCTATGCTATTAATCTTTGAACTGTGGTAACTTTCTTCTGTTGAGCATATTTTTTCTTCTTATCAATTTGTATTTGTCATCTTTGTCCCTAGCCTTCATAAACACCATTTGAAAGGATTTCTTTTTTTTTCCAAAATTCTAATAATCCATATTTTGTTTTTTTTTAATTGAAACTAGATTCAGCTATTCAAGCCCTTCTTTTGTATGTGGACTTTACAGCAAATATTCTTAGGAAGAAACATGAACCTCTAAGTTAATGCAAATTGACGTTTTGCAGAAATATTTTTTTCTTCAGGTCCAAAAGAAACCACCTTAACAGGAAACTGTGTGTGAATTTGCACCATTTAAAAAAAATGAGTCATTTTTCTTACCTGCTGGGGTATTTACTGTGAGTGGTGTGGTCTAAAGCACTGGTTGCAGAAGAGATCTGCCCAAATAACTGCATTAGCTGCCTCTGCTTGTAGTATTTTTTGGCAGTCATGACAAGTATGGGTAGAGAAAACAGAAGAAACATCTTTAGCCATATGTACTGCTCCAACAACAATTTCTTGCCATGAACCACATTTGTTTTCAGCAGAATGAGTTCATTATGGAGTGTTGTTCTCAGATTAGTTATTCTAAATATTTCCTGGTGTATTCCGCCTTGACATGAGTGTTGGACATGGAGTGTTAGAAGTATTTATCTGATTTTTCTGAAGTCATGTTTGGAGCATAAAAGTGAAAAATGGAGAGGAAATGCTTGTAAAACTTTAATTTTGCCTGTTCATAAGATGACTTTTTAAAAAAACACAAATTATATAAAATATCTCAAAGGGATTTGCAGATCATTAAACTCTTAAATGTAGCTTAAAATGTTTGAAAACCCCTAGGTTCTATATTTTTATGGAGATTTTATAAAAATTTCTTTGAATGTGTGAAATTTTGCACTGTTGTGTTTTTAGTTGGTTTGTTTGTGTGTTTTTTTTAATATTCTGATCCTAAAGGGGTTTATGACATTAGGTGTCTGAAACTGTTTTTATGTAACTCATATCTAGCAGGACTATACATGCATTGTTTTGCTTCCTTAGCTAAAGAAGTTTTCCTTAAAAGAAATTAAATTTGACTTGGATTCTTCCCTAACAGTATTAGCGTAGTATGAAAAGCCAAAATTGCTGAAGGCTAAAGCTTGACCAGCAAAAGAATTGCCTGCAAGCAGTCATGCATACCAAAGATCATGGTTTCCTAAGGACAGCATCTAGTGCTGCAGTTGAATTTCTCCTGGACACAGTCTTGTACATGAAGTGATGTGAGCAGCATGGGATGATGTGTGACTTGCAACTAGCAGTGATGCCACTGATTTTTCATTTGGGATGTATTGGGGAAAAAACTCTTCCCTAGTAACTGGAGGATGTTTTCGGTCTTTCAGCCAAAAGCATTCATCTTGTTTGCGTGTCCTTTTTTTGTTCGTTTGTTTTTGAGAACGGAATTGTGGGGCTCTGTAATCTATTTGTTAAAAAAAAATTATTCAGATCTTGAGCAGACAAGTATTGCAGGCAGCTGTGTGGTTCTCTCAGAGCTTTGTCTAGTAGAGCGCTCCCTGGCCTCTGCTCAGGGGTACCAACTTCTGTGGTGGGAGCCTGCAAGGAGTAGTGATGTGCCCCCTCTTCTCTTTCCAGCTGTGCCAGCAGATGTTGAGCATATCTGAGTCCCTCAGACTTGTATGCTTTTTACACAATATCATTGAAATTTGTTCACTGTGCTTTTATGATTTAGATATGCAGAATGAGTTTTTAACAGAGTTTTTTACTTTTTGATGGACTCTGAGACAGTGATGGAACCTACTTGTCTGTCCCCAAAATACTCTAGAGACTTTAATTTTCCTCTAGCAGTATGTTAGACCAGCAAGTCAGAGATTATGGTACTTCTAGATATACATCCTTGCTATACCTTTTCGCCTTCCTCCTCATTTCTTCCTTCCCCTTTCACGCATACAGGAGGCTCAAATATACATGCGAGTACTTGAGCTTGAGTACCGCTATTGGTGGTTGTCTCCTGAATCCCTGAAGCCCTATGGGCCTTGATTTTTCCCTTCCAGAGACTGATGGAAGAGTCACTGAGACAGAGAACCTTGGATGTGGATATAGTTTCCTCTTCTAAGCCAGCCTTCTTCGACATGCTCTTATGCTAATACTTCCATGGCACACCTTCAGTGAGGCCAACAGGAGGAAATAAGCTGTTTTTCTGAATGAGTTGGAGTTTTTGAAAATGAAAGTTTTGATCTACTAGAACAAAAAGATGGCTAGGTCTTAGGAGAAATTGGAGAAGGATCCCTGCAATGAATACTGGTGCCCTTTAGTGAAGCTGTCTCATTGGTGCATGGACAGGATGCACATATTGCTTTAGTACACTCTCTTTTTCTAGAGAGGTTTATATAAACCTAGTAGTTATATGAACTTCAGGTATTCAGGTATAGCTGGAGAAAAACTGTGTCAGGGCGATCTAGTTGGTATTAAGAGAGGAAACTTGTCTCTGTTCACTGTGAACAGAGGCTGAGACGGGTCTTGAAGTATTTTGAATGTGCTGTCTGTCTTTTCAAGCACTACTTGAAAATTCGGTCAAAAGCCAGTGCAAAAAGCTGTCTGATGATGCTGTGTTGTTTATTCTGTTTCATGGTTTTTCAGTACTGCAGCTGAGGAAGGGTTTTGTTGTATGCGTAACTGCACTAGAACAACATTGTACATGAGGGGCTTTGAGGGATTAGAGATTAGGAGCAGAGGACAGACAGTTAAGAGTGGAGTTGATAAACCCATAGACATTAAATAATGGAAGAGTACTGAATGATGTGCAGTAATAGAAATCACTGCTACAATTACAAAACTTCACAACATTACAAATGGAGAGATCAATCCAAAATTAAATGTATTTGCAATGAGTTAAATTTTTTGAGAACTCAGCTTTCTGTGTACAACTGAGATTCTGAAAGGGTATTTATATGTAAAGAGCAATAAAGTAAATAAACCAAAGTTTTGACCAAAAGGTCTGTGAGAAAGGAAGGTAATGAGGTGGCTGAAGAACAACTTAGTTTTGCCAAAAGTGAACCAGAGCAGATCATGAGATGTGAATCACAACTCTTGAAGAATTGCAAACTCTTAGCTGGGAGGGTTTGTAATAACTATACTTTTCATCTCTATGATGCATACAGCAGTGAATAAATCAAAACTAATTAGACAGAGATTAATATTTATGTTTGCGGTCTCTTGCCCTTATGCTGCTTTTAGATTGTCATACTGTTGTTCTTTAAAAATTTATTTGTAATACAAACTACAGAATAAAAATATCCACATCCTTTATAATAATTTGGATGCTAGATGGTGGAAGTCTGTCCCATCCAGGTGTGCACAAAATATGCCTCTCTGGAAGGTAAAGGAGTGTGAAAACCAAACTGGACCTAGAGCCCTCTCTGCTGGATGGCTGGGAAACAACACTTCAAAGAGGAAAAGATAAGAATTTTTATGTTGAAAAGAAAATCTGAGGCTAGTGCAAGAAATCTAGACATAAACCATAAATCCTACATAGTTGAAGTCTTCCCTATTATAAGCAGATGGAATAGGATACACTTATTTAATAAAATGGCCTTCTCTTATTAAATTATCAGGTGATATATTTTTATGATAATTCTTTTCTTCTGAGTAAATATGGGATCTGAAGGGGAAAGAAAAGAATTAGTGTTTCATCTTAGAAATTTGAAGAATTCATAATATCTGTGCTAAAGAGGAATATTCAAGTAATGGATTTTCTAACCATATAAATCCTAGTGAGTGTAGGTAGGTGATGTGTTTTTGTAGTAATGAACCAAAGAAATTAACACTTGCTATAAAGCTGTAGTAATACATGGAAAATACACTATTCCAAAATGAAGTACTTTATAAAAAAGACATTTGGCAAGATGTAACACATGTGTTTGTTTTAAAATAAAATACATTTTCCACTAAGAGACGAAACCCTATTATAGTAATTAAAGTACATATTTTATTCCTAGTGTAAAGCCAAACACAGACATTCAGAAATTTTTTTCATTCCATTTAGCTAATGGAAACAGGGGAAAGGAGAATTGCAGAGAATAACTGGATTGTAACTTTACTACTAGCACTAGAAGATCCATTAAAACTCTGCAGCTCCGTGAAGTCATTTGGAACTGATTCTGAAGTGTGCATGAGCACACGTGGGTTTTTTAAGCCCAGAAAAGTCTAGTGGAGATAAGAGGGATCAACATTGAATAAACTTGTGGGAAGTGTTGACTCTTCCTTCTTCCATGGTTTTTCAAGATAGGATAGCAGCTGAAGACATTCATGACCTATCTGGTCACAGAAAGTTCATTAGGGAAAAAAATGCAGCCTTTGTGTACGCATTTGGAAATGAAATCTCACATACGTGGAGAGCTACAGCAAAACAGTTACTGATCTTCATTAAACTTGGTTTCCCTTCATTTCCTGTCTAGGGAAGGAGAAGCACATTTTGAAAATGTTTGATGTTTTGTAAAGCCTTCATTATAAGATATTTCTTTTTCTTGAGTTGTCATTTCACTTAGGGTAACAACTTGATAAACATCATTATAGAGCAGATAGTGTGATGAGGTTGCTTTAAGGCTTTTTTCCTACTTTTTTTCAAGTCACAGTGACATAACCACTTCAAAATTTAGATTAAAAATGGTATAAGAAACATAGCCTAGTAAGATACAGGAAGATTTTGTAATATATTTTTGTTCTGTAAGAATAAACCCTTTGAGGTGACTATTTCTGAGAAAATAACCAACAACAACAGAAACAAAAAAGAACCTGCCTGGGTAACCAAAGTAACTGGCTGCAGTTACCACAACAGAGTAAAGCTTCAGCAGCCAGAGTGGTCAATGCTGGTGTGCTAAAACCACAGTCATGTTTCTGTTGTAAAGGCACCATCTTTCTTATAGTAGCTTGGGTAATTTCTGAAGATGTTTTAGACAGACAGACATCATCAAAAGCAGAAAATGAGTGGAGTGAATATGTGGCTGCTTTCTTCTTCAGTTGTAACTTAGCAGTTTTGCAGGTGGTACTCTCATGGTGCCAGGACAAGTTAACTTGTTCTGTGTTGAGATGGAGTTACTATATCTGTACAGGTCTTCTTATGGCTCAATAAAACTTTTTCCCAAAATAATTGCACAATTCTAAATTCTATTTAACTTTAAATAGATTCTGTGATGCTGACTTTACCTGGGCTATGATTTGCTGCAGAAGTGTACATCTATATATGGGTTTTATTTTTATGTTTTGTTTTTTCAGGGCATGGCTTTTACCTTGGAGGAGAGGCAACAATTGAATATTCACGGATTATTGCCGCCTTGCTTTCTTGGTCAAGATGCTCAGGTTTATACAATTCTTAAGAATTTTGAACGGCTGACATGTGACCTAGACAGGTAAGTATGGCTGTGAAACTTTATCCTACTCACTGATTCATGAGTCGCTTTCAAAAAAAATTCACTTTCACATTCAGAAAAAATCAACTCCTGCTTTAAAATGATAATCTTCCAGAGCTGTTCACATGAATTTTCTTTGATAACCAAATGATACAAAGGTCACTGGAAGAAAATGAACTCATGTGAAACTAAAAGTCAGTAATGACTTTACATGCCTATAGATACATATGCATCAAAACATAGTAAATTCGTAAAATTTTGTAAAACTAGTATGTAACATAGTATTGCTGTGCTTGGCTGTTTTTAAGGAAAAAAATCTGGGAAGGGCTTTAAGTACTTATGAATACTAAAATTTTTTCCTAAAAAAATTGTATTCTATAGGCTCTAGAACAATACACTTTCTATTAATTTCTTCCTCCTGTGCCTTGCTCTTCTCTGTCCCAGGATGTCTTTCTGTCAGATGTAATATATGGCCTCTAGGTACCCATCTGTTGATGACAAGGCTTTTTTAGAATTTAAAGTTGCCACAACCTTGATTTTTTATGGAGTCAGAATAGGATAAGGACAGCCTTCCTTGCAAGCGAAGAGCTTGCAATTGTGGTGTCTTTTGTAGGTTAACTGTTCTCCAGTGCTCTCAGGAAGGCAATTATCAGTTACTATCACAGAGTGGTAGCTTCCCAGGCTGGAATGTTTATAAGTCTCAGTTCCTGCATATAAAAAAGTGTAAAATTTCATGAAGGCCCCTGATTCAACCATTGATGTTACCATAGGAGAAAACTTCCTCTGTCCTTCTGTCCCCATCTCCTCCTTAACTCTGCCTTGAGGTAGTTCCTTCATGATACAGCTCGTTGTTTCATGTGTTTCAGGACATTTAAAGCGGTTCCAACTGCTTGTTTCAGCTGGAATTGCTGGAATTTCTCTTCACCTATAGCTTGAAAACAAAAAGAAAAAAGGTCTTACCCTATTGTTGTATGTGATTTTTAACTAGGAAAAGATTTTGCTCCTGCTTCAGGTCATAGCAGAAAAGTACTCCTCCTTCTCAAAACATCGCAGATGGAATGTCACAGGTCTAGCTATTCAACAGTCAGAAGGAGATTAGCAGTATTTTCAAATCTTAATTCTTTATTTTTTAGCAAAAAATTCTGAATATTCAAGTGGATTTTTGCCAAAGTGAAAAATTTCTTCAGAAAAGGAAGAAAGAATTAATCTATCAGTTTTAAATGACAGAGTATTAAAACTTTGAATGATGTGCCTTTTGAAGTGCAATACAACACTGAATGCTGAAGTTTTGATTGCAGTGGGAATGATGAAATAAAAATAAATGTCTCCAAGTATTGTGGGAATGCTTTGCAGCTATCTTTATTACGTCAAAAAAAAAGGAAAGAGAAATCTGTCTGTCTTGGAGGTGGGGAAGGGATTTTTTAAAAAATATAACTAATCCATGTATAATGGAAATAATGCAAAAGTATAAAGAAGTATAATGTGGTTACAAATAAATGTAAACAAATGTTTTCCAGAAGCCATTTGCTTCAGAGAATATTATTCCAAAACTGCTCATTAACCTTAAGATCTGTAAATACTTAATTTAAAAAAAACTTGGTGTGATTCTTTCCCACCTATGAATCTGCTTTGGCATTTTCTCTTTTCCAAATACATAGTTGGGTGAGGAAGAAATTTGTTTCCTACTCCTGTGACCAGACATCTGTAAAACAGGAGCGCTAACATTAAATTATTCCATCTGTGTGTCTTGAACATTAAACTGTAGCTTGCCATTTTATACTATAAAGCCAGTTTTTTTTATAATGCCTGCTTTAGTGTAGAAGTTATATTGTACTGTGGAGCTTTGCAGTACACTTTTATTCTTGTTAATTCAGTTTCAGTGATGCAGTTCGACTGAGAAAACTAGCAAGTCTTCTGTTCACAGAAATATCTTGAAACTATTACAATTTAGGCTTTTTTCTCACTAATGTGTCCTCTAGTCAGAATACTTCAAATAAGATTTTAGTAATTAACATATAAGAAAAGTGAATAGCTGTGTTTATTTCTCAGTTTTATTCTGTGACGTGTGTCTGTGCTATTTTGTCAGCTGTAATTTTTGGTCCGGATATTTGAATCTTCTCCTTCCCCTTACAGTGTGAATAAACACTGTGGCCTCATTTGTAATGCTGGAGAAGCTGTGGTGGGATCTCCATCCATGGGAGATATTCAAAACCTGACTGAACATGGTCCTGGGCAAACTGCTCTAGCTGACTCCGCTTTGAGCAGGGATCAGATGAGGCAATCTCCAGAGGTCCCTTCCAACCTGAGCTAGTGTATGCTTTCATAACACAAGTCCATGGTACTTAAGAAATAAGTTTTCAGGGATAATCTTAGATCGATGCAAATTGTGTAGATTAAGTCAGGTCATCCCTTAAGAATATTAAATTATGTAAATCCACAAGTACCCCACAAACAGAATTTTTTCTTTAAGAAATCATGTTTATACTCTGTCTGAACACCTAGCAGATCTAAACTGATTAATCATGTCATGTGTTTTGACAAAAAAATATTTTCCCCATGTATTATTGGGGCTTTATATAGCTGTGATGTTTTCTCTATTTGGCAAAATGAAGTGGTGTTACATGCAGAGGTCTACATTTAAGACCACTGATGAAAAGACTTGGTAACATTTGCGTTAAGAAGATTCTTCCTTTTAAGACTGTAAACATTGACATCTTGGGCTCCTTTGCAGATAAAATACTTCTGTGAATTGAGAGTGCAAAAATCTGCATGTGCAAAATGTGACTTGCAGATGTGTTTATAAGTCAAGTGTCCGACAATTTCATATGTCAATAAAGAGCCTGCTTGGAGAACATGTGCATTTCATGTGGTGAGCTCAGTCCTCAAGGCAGTATGTGAGCTCTGGTCTCCTATATTTATACTTGTATCAAAGAATTTTAAAGAAGAGTGAATGTGATCCTACCACAATTACTCCTTGAGTCTCCACACTGATGAAGAATGTCAGAAGCTTTAGCTGTTTTAACTGGAGCTTGGAACTTGAAATCTCAAGGACTCCACTGGAAAGGCATGTGCTCAAGGACAATCTTTTATAAGAGCATGCAGTTATTGCCTTCTACTGAGTGTAAATGTCCTTATTTCAGAAAAACCCCCACATTTCTTGCAATATGCATCTGGCATAGAATTTGCTCCATAGAAACAGTGACTGAAAAGAGGTGAAGGGAGGCTGTTGTTTTCCTTCTAGAGGTTGGGTGGTAGGTGTATACTTGTGTGTTTTACATCCAAATACAAAAGATTAAGTAGAGGCATTCAGATTTTGCAGAAGTGGAAGCTGTTAAATACCTTAGACTGAAGGGTATCATCTGATGAAACATAAATGTTATATATGGTAGCATCTTACATTGTCAGGATTGGCCTTGTTTTGCTTGGAAAGAGGGTGTGTGTAAATTCATAAAGCTAAGTTTATAGCAGTGCCATGGCATGACATGTTTTGGCACTGCTGAAATGCCTTTGCAAACTTGTAGCATGAAATTGTACTCTGAAATACCAAGAGTTCATATACAAAATGAATGTGGAACAGCAGCAAATCAATTTCCTGGTATGCTTGGCAAAAGGGACACAAATAAGAGGGAAAAAATTATAGTCCTCTAACATAATTTGGAAAAGCTGTGATGGATTCTGCAAGTAATTTAATTTTTTTCCTCCTCTGTATGTTCTTAATTGTCTTCTTGCTCTGTATTGATACTGAAATTATTGTTCCTGGCACAGTGAGATCTTCTGCCTGAGCTTTTCTTTCTTCAAAGAATCATGCTGTAAAATGTTATAGTGGATGTGTTAACATTAGGAGAGAGGCCATCAAATCACTTTTCCAGAGAAGGCTGTCTTATTTTGTTTTTTTCTTACAATTCCCTGTCTTTAATGAATTTTTATATAGGTACTGATGATGCAGAATAACAGAGCTAACTGTCTTACATAGGTTAAAAAGAATAGCTTTTCCTCCCACCTTCTTTATTTACTCTCATATTTTTCAAGATAAGAGCAAAAAAACGTGAGATTTGTTCTATTTTCACCTTTCCGCTTTGCCTTGTAAAGTGTATGCCCGTAATAGTTGGGCAATTATCCTGAGAAATCATCAGTAACTTTCTGGTAGTTATATCAATTTTCTTTTGGGTTTTGGATGACATGTGGTTTACATCCTTTTGTTGCTACTGTATTTCATTCCCTTCATAATAGCAGACTAGTATGAAACATTCTTAGGTAAAGTAAAGGCAAGGAGAGAAGAGTGACACACTGAAATTTGAATCCTTGGCAGTCTCCTCTGTCTGACTTGCCAGACCTTGGTTTTTGTCCTCTGAAACTCTTCCCTGAAATCTTCATTCAGGACTCATTATCTGAGGACAGATAATACTTTTCTCCCTTTTTTTAGCACAAATGATTGTTTTCACTGTTTTATTGCTTGTTTTCATTATGTTGTCAATTAAATGTGGACTTCAGTAAAAGATTCCATTAAATACTGAATTGTAAATATATTTTTTAAACACAATGCTGAAAAGCACTTCATGCTTTTAGTTGTGTAGATACTTGGATGTTGCTAAAAGATGCATACTTGTTTTCTAATGCATTATAAACAACCCTACATTGAGTATGAAGCATTTTTAGTTTTCCCTTTAGAAAGAACTCTTGACAAATTTGATTCCCTTAACTAAGCAAATTAGTATGCTGAGAAAGAAGACATATACCTGCCATTGAAAAATTCTGATAAAAATTGCACTTCCCTAGAAATATTTTTCACTTTATAATATTTCTTATACTGATGTGGATGTGATCAAGTATGTAATGTTTGAAAATATAAGTAGTATGCAGTTACTCCTTTTGCAAGTTCTGTAGTATACCATGAATATAAAAGTGGCATGATAAATACATATAAGAAAATAAAACTGCAATCTAATACTATAGGACAGTAAAAACAAAGTGGAGAGTTTTAACAAAGAGGTTTTTCATTTGAGGGAGCCTTTTGCTAAGCTTTTAGTTTCTTTTGTAAAAGATTTCTTTACCCCGTTTAAAATCTTGGCTTGATCTGAGTAATGAGAAAGGATGATGAAAAGGTATTTTATACTCTTAAGTAGTCACACCTCATTTTAAAAGAAAGTGTTAAAAAAAAACCCAAAACCAGCAACTGCTTTGGAATTGTGCTGTGGCTCACATGATGTTGAGGTATCCAGTATAGAGTAGGGGCCAAAAATATGCATGATATTCTCTAACATCACTTTAAATGTTCTCTGGTAACAAAAGGGAAGTCTTCATGTGTATTCACAACTACATGTATTTCAAGATAAGTGTTGGGATAGTCATCCTCAGGAGAAAAGTTTTAATAAAGAAAATGCTCTGAGAGTTCAAAGACATTGCAATATATGCTATATCGTAATGAAATACTGAAAATGAAGAAGTTAATTAAATGAAAAGTGAAAAGGTTAAAGTTCAAAGGGAAAATGAAAGGCTATAGGGAAATGTAATAATATGAAAGGAAATTAGTATATGTGTATGTATATTTGTAGCTGAGAACTACAAGAGCAGGATATAATTTAACCTTGGAGAACATTCAAAACTAATGTATATGATGGAAGGTGGTTCTGATTGCCTCACGGTGATGGTATTTAGAGAACAACTGCAACTTCTTGTTTTCTAGATCTTGATCTGTTTAGGGTCTAAAATACCCTTCATGACACAAGGGCGGGGATATTGTTTTGCCTTACTTCTGTCACCTCATTACAGTCACCGACTGCCAAACTGGCTTCACTTGCCTTGCTCATAGTGCTCATTAAAGGTTTATGTAACAGATCCCAAAAGAAGTTCTTCCCTGATACACAGGGATAGGCGAGCTAAGCTTGAATGGCATGCATTCAGATTTACTCAGCTGTTCTTTGTCAGATGGATACCTGACTCTATTTGTGTCTTCCTAAAGAATGAATTAGATTTCATTGGGGCGTGTGATACCTAAGTATGCAGAAGAGAAGTTCATATTAATAATAGTTAAGTACAAAAATCTCTTAGAATGTGTTCTGTATGTATCCTCAACTCTTGTGTAATAAAATGATGGGCATATTCAACTTTTTGAGTGTAAGTAATTAGTAATCCATTGCAAATTAAAAAAAAAGAACCCTACATAAATTGTATACATAAGTCAAAGATTTTGTATAAGCCTATTGGTATAGAAGACTACTTAATTTTTACAGCAATACTTCACATTGCCAAAACTAGTGAATAGACAGGTAAGGTTTAAGATCACTAAATTCCTAAATTTTAAGTGTTCACAAAGTGACCGAGTCATACCTATGTGAACTGGTATAACTTGCAGTTGCTCATAGACTCATATAACTTGACACACTCTGCACTGTGGTTTGGCTTCCTGACTGGTATCTTGAAACAGTAATGTAGTTATTCAGTGTAAATGTGATGGTAGTAAAAAGTAGGTCAAGCTAAACATGAACTTTTTTCAGTCTCGTTTATGTGAGTCTTTTTTTCTCATTGGTTTTCTTTTTAAATAAATAGAGAATTTCCTCAAATTGGTTTTCGTTAGGAGATATAACATTGCAGATTTTATGTCAAACATAGACTTAAGGGATGAGAGGCCATGTGTGTATGCTTTGTTTTCAAAAGCTTTTTTTTTCAGTATTTATTTGAAGTATTAGTTTGGATTCAAAATCAATTTCTATCTAGGAAAGAGCATGCAAAGCTTAACGTTTTTAGTTCTGTTTTCTTTGGGCAAATGAGTGAGCTTGTTTAAGTTATATTTAATGCTGATCTCATTTCAAATGGAACAACTGATACACACAGATAAGGTTCTGACAGACCAAATCCTCAACTGCAGCACAGTGTTTTGTACCTGAGAGGGATTAGCTTCCTGAATATGTAGAGTTTGACAGCTTTGTGATGGCTTCAGGTTCTCTGTCTCAAGCAGTTTGTTGTGCTTTGTGTCTGAAGCATTTGTGCTGTTAAGAGTAGGCGGAATTTGAACTTTCAATAAGAGAGAGGCTATTATAGAACAAACATAATTTTAATTATCCAAACACCAATCTATTTCTGAATCTACTTTATATGTTCCCTTGATATCTGTCTAATTATATGTAATTCTCCACAGATACATGCTGCTAATGAGTCTTCAGGATCGAAATGAAAAGCTTTTCTATAAAGTGCTGGCTTCTGACATTGAAAGGTTCATGCCTATTGTTTATACTCCCACTGTGGGACTGGCTTGCCAACAATATGGTTTAGCATTCCGGAGGCCGAGGTATGTAAGTTTATACTTCAAATAAAAGTAATTGTATCTTATTTTTCTCTTGGCAGATTTCTGCAGGGGTTTTCTAACAGCTGCATGTAAGCCAAAACTAAAATAATTGAGATCATTCAAGCTACACTTTTGGTCTACATTAAATAGTAATTTGTGCATTTCTTATCTGCATTTAGAAGGCAAATGGTTGGTTGATTTGCATTAAAACATGAATATATTTTTAATCTTATTAACTGATTATAACTATTAAACTGTGTGTGTACTGTATAAGACTGTATAGTATAACTATTATACTGTTTTAGAATCCTAGCTGCATATTAGAAGACTGGAGAAGAATGGAACTTTAGTTTTGGATTTGTCTTAGAAACTCAAAAAGTGTAGACTTTTGCCTATATAAATATTTATGTTATTGGTATTTTATACATACAAACACACACATATATATGTAAAAACAATATGTGTACAAACTAAGGATGCGTTATATATGTATCTACTGATATCTTAAAAATTATCAAAAATCATCAGTGTCTGTTTCATTGCTTAATTATTTCTTGCTTCATAGGTTGGTTACTGTATATTTTATTCTGTATACAACATCTGTATTTATAGAATGATGAGGAAGTGGTATGAAAGAAGGATAGACACTTCTGTTTCACTCTGTCTCTTAAACATCAACTCACAGAGTGTGAGTTTTAAGGTGATTGCTGTTTGAGAACATTGTGTATGTCACTGCCTTCATGTGCAAACTGGAACAACACTTTGGAGCCTTCTGCAGAATTTTCTGGCAAAGAAAGAGATAAACGAGCTGCATGTGTGTAGCTGTTAACAGAAATAGGTTTTTTACAGTGAAGGCATTGATCAAAAGTGAGAACCTTGCAAGATATAAGGGAACAAATGACTGCTCACAAATTATTCAGCAGGAGATATTTGAGAGAGACTTATGGCCTCAAGGTTTTGTTCTTAATGTGAAAATCATTTTGGCCTTGTGACTGACAGAATGAGTCAGGACCATCTGGTCAACTGCAGAAAACAAGAATTCCCACTTCTGTGCACATTAAAAAGTTCAAAAATACCTCAAGAATCCTTATTTAAACCTGCTTAATGAACTGTGGCTTTTAGGTGCCTCCCTTAGTAAGAGAAGTCATCTCTTTTTTCTGCCTTAGTATTTACCACCGTGGTGATATTATTGGCCTTCCAGGAGGTGCTAAACGTGTCTGGAAATTAAGTCTTTGCTTACACTGCTCTTATTACCCCTCATTCTGATTTTCATTGCCATATAAAATATTTCAGAAGGAGCACCTCTGCCCATGCACGTACTTTTCCCTTTCTCCCTAGACGAGTGAAGTATCTGTGGAGAACAATGCCCAGTTTATTTAGAGTAATGGAGTTGTTAAGTTTTCAAAAGACCTCCAAGGTCATTGAGTCCAACTTCTGACTGAAAACCACCATGTCAACTAAGCCACAGTACTAAGTGCCACATCCAATAATTTCTTGAACACTTCCAGGGTTGGTGACTCCACCCCCTTCCTGGACAGTCTGTTCCAATGCTTAACCACCTTTTCTGCGAAGAATTCTTCCTGATGTCCAATTTGAAACTCCCTGGCACAGCTTAGCCTGTCATTCACTGCCTGCCAGAATAGGCCAACCCCTGCCTGGCTACAACCTCCTTTGAGGCAGTTATAGAGAGTGATAAGGTCACCCTGAGCCTCCTCGGGGCTAAACAACCCCAGTTCCTTCAGCCACTCCTGCCACGACTTGTGTTCCAGACCCTTCATCACCTCTTTTGCCCTTCTCTGGACATGTTCCAGCACCTCAATGTCACTTTTACAGCAGGGTTGGAACTACATGATCTTTAAGGTCCCTTACAATGCAAACCATTCTGTGGTTCTGTGATCTTTGACAGATGCTTTCCTGCTTAAGAAAAATAACTACAGTGCAATCTTCCACTGCACTGTTACAGAGGTGGTTTTTTTCTTAGGAAAACTTTTTCTAATTTATTCCAAAACCAACTATGCAAATCAACCAGTATAATTTAGTTTGAAATTGCATTCCAGACCATGACTCACCTAGCATTAAGCCTTACATGCCAGCATACCTCATAAACAGCATCCTCCATGAGGTGGATGGAGAAGAAAATATAAACATTAAATTTAATATTCAGAAGGTGAAAAGGAGTAAAAGATGTAAGATTTAGTCCAGGCTATATCATCTTACAATTTTGATTGATTTTTTTTCAAGACGTTGTGATCAAGGAAAAAGGTATAATCTGATCATACCTTAAAAAACCCCATATTCTCATCTGTAAAAACTGCCTGGATCTGCTTTCTGCTGACTCATGTGTAAGTGCTGTCTTTACACATAAGTGACTGTTTTTCTTTCACAATAGTTTTTTATTTCAGAACATTTTAGTACTGCTTCTTCCCACATCTCAGGCAATGTTTGCTATTTCATAGTTTAATACAGATCCCGTTGGAAACAGACTTGGAGGTAAATGAGTTTAAAATGACTCATTTGCTGCAGATCATATTTATCTCACTGCAGTTAGTAAGGCAGTGTCATATTTAGTTTATGTCTGTAAGGATTTTTTCCAATATTCGGTTGTACTTCTTTACCTTGTGAAATGAGTTTGAAGCGCCTGGATCACAAGTTATCTCTTGAGGCAAGGAACAACAAAATTAATTTAGAGTTCAAAAAGTAGGTGTCTCATGGAATCATTAAATGAGATCATCTTCTGTGACTCCCTTATGTGTTTTTAGAAGACTTTATGGGCTCACATGATGTGCTTACAGTCACAGAAGGACTCTGGCTCAGGAAAAGGTTTTCATCCTGAAGCAATAGTTCGCAATTTTAGAATAAACATTCGTGGCTGACCAGCTAACCATCTGACTAAGCATCATTTCTCAAGAGAACCAGCTGCAAAGTAACTTGACTCACTGGTTTAAAGCTCATCTGTATAATTGACATTTATTTGTAATATCCAGACTCAACTCAAGATTGCATTACTCTGAATATTCAGCCTTAAATCCACCAGTTTAATGAGTAAGAGTATTATTGTAGTAGTAAACAGTGCAAATCTGATAGCAGATCTGTAACATGCACCTACCTACACCACATTGTTACATAAACATAATTTAGAAGACCAGTCTGTCTGGTCTTCTTCCTAACTCTTAAGGAGGATGGGGGAAGAAAGGATCCTTCAGAGAGTTGGTCAGAGAAGGAATTTGGACCTGTACAGATAGAAGTTTTACTTATGCTGGATGTACAGTGGGGTTCTGCTTCTATTGTAATGCTAACTCTATCATTAAAAACATTATCTCAGAATCTCTACTAGGTCACTTCTTGGTTCAGAGTTTCTATCCATCATTTAAATTCTTACAGAAAAAATTCTTCAGTTGCACAAGGCATGTACATATATATGACAGCTTTTGATTACTTACCAAGAAAGAATCTATTTCTGTAAATTGTTTTCTGAAATACAACAGTTCTTTCATCCAACAAGAGTAAATATGGGAAAGCTCAATGGAAATTTCCTCTAAGAATCCAAAATCAACTTTTTACATTGTATAGAGAACACTGAGGAGTTTAAGATTCTTGTGTAAACTCGGCATTCAGAGAAGTGAGGTATAATTGCCAAGTACTGCTATGCTGAAGACTTTGGAGGTTGTTTAAATGTTAGGTGTCTGTTTATATATTGCCATTCCTCAAAGGAAAAGCCATTTCAATTAGAATATGATCAGAGCAAGCCTGGGTAGCTGATGCAGCTACACAGGCATGGCAGAGTTCTCTGAAATAACTTCCCAATGCAGTCACAGACTGTCAGGCTGACTAGGAGCCATTTTTAAAGCAGCACTATTGGGTCTGATGCAGTCTCTTAAAAGGCAAAGTATGTTAGCTTTGAAATTGTTTACCAGGTTTCCTCCTTACTGAAGTGGGTGACTGACTCAGCACATACAAATTTGAGACTTAGCCCTTTTTTTCCCTTATATTTCTCAAAAAGAATGTATTTATTTCCATTTTTTGATGTATTTACATTTACAATGATTCAGATGCACGGTATTGAATGCAAACATTGCAAATGTGAGTTCTTTTTTGGTTGACAAATATTTACTTGCTGAGATTGCCAACTGCAAGACAGCATCGCTTTGTAATAAAGAAAAGGAATAGAGAATGGGGAAATATTTATTTCCCGTGACAGAACATGCAAAATGTTAGACCTTGGCATCAGAAGTTGCAGTCTGATTGCTAGCACAAGGTTGATCCTGTGGTACATTTAATAATATTTTTGTGGTTTTTAATGAGGTTTTTATTGGAATTATTTTTTTAAATTCCAGTGCATGTCTGTGGCATCCAAGTCTCCTCAGAAACCAGATTTGACTTACTGGAGGTCAGAAACTTGTCAAGTACTCAAGGATGACATGAGCCAAGAGAGTTCAGTTCCTGGAAGTTTTTTGAGACTCTAGCTCTCCTTCAGATGTATGGTGTTTTCTTGATTGAGACCACTAGAATGTCTGGATTTATTTCAGGTTGCTTCTTCACCAGTATAACAGCTCCCTTAGTTTTTTTTCAGCACATCTAGATGTTTTTCCCTCCCCTAGAAAAGCATATATATGTATACATATGTCTATTTAGGGATTTTATTCATCTAATTCTTGCTATACATAATTATCTTAGTATCTTCATTTAGTTAAAGTGCTTATTGCGTAGCATAAAATTACATTGAAAGATGTTACAAAGCACTAGTTTCACAGATATTATTCCTAGTATCTTCTTCTCTGAAAACTATGTAGAATTTTAATCTGTAAGTGGAGAAAAGGAAATGTGGAAGCTTTATAACTGATCTCTTGTAAGGTCTTGACTGTTAGGACAGCATATGAAATCAAAATGTTTTGCAGTAAAGGCATAAAGAACAGCAAAATGCTTTGAAAATAGGGTGTTGGAATTCTGTTCTACAGAAGGACCTGGTGTGTGTATTAACAACACGGTTTGACTGGCAAGTTATTTTGTAACATTTTGAAAGAGAATTAGTTTAGCTGTAGCATTTCTTCTGATTTTAGATGATCTTTCTCTTTATGGCTTCTAAAGCCTAATGATGATGGCAGTTGCAACCTCTCACCAAGCAATTTTGGAATATATGTTGGTCATTTTTCACTTTTGTCTTTTGTGAAGATGACAACTGTTGACGTATTTCAGGCAACTTTTTTCTCTTTCCTTTTTTCTCCTTTGTATGGCCTTGCCATTGAGTTCATGGCATCCAGTAATTGTACTTTCTGGCATGATTCTGATCTGCTTTTACTTTCATCAACTTAAAACTTAGCTTCGCATTCTGTTAAGGCTGATATAATCTTCCCAGCAAAATATTTGCTCTGGTCTGAAAAGCTGGAAAAGAAGAATTAGCAGAGCGTTGAACTCCTCTCTTCTCCTGGACTGTCTTGTAGACTGGATCGTGCCCAAGGTGTAGTTAACTTGGTCTGTCAGCAGACAGTAATGCTGCTCCAGGGAGAGGTGCGAGGATCTTGCACAGAAGATGTCAGTGGGCCTCATTTTGGTCTTAGAGTGCTTTGTAAATATTAAGCCAGCTTCTCATCTAAGAAGTTATTGAAGGAAAAAAAGTTATGCCTTGATTTTTGAAAACATTATGATATTCTTCAGTTTATATGCATGTAGTCATCTGGTCTCTCTAGAACTGTTAAATTCATGGCTTTTCATAATATTTTGGCAATAGGTTTCACCATTTAGGTACAGTGTGAATTTTTATCTTTGTACTAAACTTTCACCTCAGAATAAAATCCTGAATGATTAGCCTGTGCCAAACTGAGAGTAGGTAGTCCTGACCTAGCATTATGAAATATAGCATCCTCCATGTGGTGGGTTTTTTTGTGTGTACTTGGTGCTTGCATGTATGTATAACCTACAGTACTTGGAGGGGGTGGTATTTACAGAAGTAGCACTTGGAGTTGTTCTTCCATTTAGTCTTGTCTGAGTTGGAGCTTTACCTATTATTAGCCTCTTCCTGCTCTCATAAACTTCATACATGATTTCTTCTGCAGGTAGTATTTCAGGGACTTTTGATGGTGGTCATAAAAGCTTTATCCTAAAGCACATCACAAGCCTGGAATTTCTGGCTTTCAGACCTAAATTTGTAGGTGCATTGCTCTGTTTTTTCTGGATGGAATACATCTTGGCTGTGAGCGGGAGGAAATGAGGCCATTCCTTCTCAAAACATGATTCTCAAAATGTTTGGCAGCAGTCAATGTTTGGTCATTCTTAACACAGTCTTCTAAGGAAGGCAGCTAGCAAGACTCAGTGCTCTTCCACAGACATCTTTGGTGGTTTCCGAGCAAGAGAGTCAAAATTAAAATACTGTCTATGCCTTTCTGTTCCCTTGTTTACTTCCTTCACGGTGTCTTGGATATTTCCAGGGAATCCCTGTTCTCATTTGGCTTGTACTGTTATTTTTTAATAATTTCTACCGTCTGTTGTGTGAGGTTAGAACTGAATGTTCTCCGTGAATTTGGGGGACTCAAATTTATCTTTTCAAGAGCATCTGCACTTTGAGCTAATGGGAACTTACTTCTGTGGATTTTGGCATGTGATTATCTTCATCATTTCATTATATCCTACAGAGACAGTCCTCTGAAACAAAGAAGTTTCATGCAGATGCTTTTCACTAAATGGCAAAGACAGTTTGTGTGACAGTTAGTAATGCAGTATTTATTAGAACCTTCTTGTTTCCTTTACTAAAACAGTCATCTTGTGGATCTACGTGCAGAAGACTGAACAAGAAGTACATGATCCCAAGTGAAATGTCTTTACTCTGACTAATCTTTTCTTTCTAGTGCCAATACCACATAAAAGGTAGGCTACATCCTTTGCAACAAATAAACTGTGTATCTGTGTTTTAAAATAAAGGTATTATTTTGGCATGTTACAGTTTCGCATCAATAACTACAACTTGTATCAATACATAACCATGTTACTCTTCAGTGTCTTTCTATTTTCCTGAAGTTTTAGGGAGATTTTGACTCTATGCCAGCCTGCAATACTGCCTTCTGGTTACAAGTTCCCCGATTTCCCAAAGCAGTATATTCCTTAAGGAAATGTACTTTAAGGGCAGAGATTTTATTTAGATTTCACACCTTTTCTTGGCCAAAGATTCCACTGGCAACACTAAAGTATCAGGTCTTACAGTACAGGAGAGGTCTACGTATTAACTTTGTCTAACTCTATACAAGCCATATTTATCTACTAAAATTTTCACCTCGTGAAACAGCTTCTGTAAACCTGACAGATTTTTAGTTTCCTAATTGTAAACATCATTTGACCCCCAAAACAAGCCTTTTAAGAGTCAGTTCCTTTCAATAAGAGAACTTTAACTTTGTTTAGTTCAATACCTTTTCAAGGACAACCTATCAAATCCCATGCAGTGTTTGCAAATGAAGTTACTCCATCCTTCCTTTTGTACAGAATGATAGATACAGTTGCCTCCTTTCTGCATTAAGTGGCCTTGGACAGCCCTGAAGTTGTAGCTTGTTCTTGACAGTAGTTGGCACACTGTATCCATCTCCATGGACTGGGATTCTGCACCATTCTAGTACTCGTTTTGGACAACCCAGACAGTAACAGCTTGTGCCACATGAACAAACAGACAACTGCAACAGACAAGAAACATCTTGCAACTCTTTGCTTGGCGATTACTTAGAAAATTGTGTGGGTATCTTTCTCCCTTCCTAGGGCTATGCTGTGGAAGAGAGAGCTTGCTTCCAGATACCAGTGGGATAAAAAGATAAATGGTGTTGCTGCATGTGTTTACAATTAGGTCCCGCTAGCAGTTGGGATTTTTGTGTTGGTAGCATGAGGTTGTAGCAGAGAACTGTTATAGTTGACTGATAAACATCTAGTTTTTGCTTCATTTTGTTTTACTATTAAGATCTTCTTAGAGATAGAGAAATCTTACACTGTCCTTCTATGCAGAGAGTTCTCCATGTCCCCAGTAATTCCCAATGTTATCATCTAATACTGCAAAACAAGGTACCAGTAGTATTAGATGAAATGGCAGTGATTTAGAATCATTACACTGCTTTATAAGCTCATTCTGTATATATCCCAGCCCATGCCCAGAGGATGTTTTCCTTTAGGGGTGTGCTTACACTGGAGTTTCTCCAGCTCCCATTTTCTGTACATTTGTTGCACGTCCTTTGGCACCACCCAAATCCCCTGCTTACACATTCAGCAGCTTCTCTGTTCAAAATACTCTCATTACTCAGCAGTCCAACATTGTCTCATTGTTGCATTTCCAATGCAAGATATTTAGTAGCTTTTAAAAAAAACCCCACAGTAATTCCTGTGACTGTATTTGGTGAAGTCCCAAAGAGGAAGGAAAAACCCTAGTAAAATCACTGCGACTTGGCAGTAGCTTGGCTATTCTAACATCATAGTTTTCTGTCTCTTATCTACAAGCTTTCTAAATAGATAGTCAAGTCTTAAAATGAAAAATGAAAAATCAAAAGTGGAGACAAGACATAAATATTTTCAGCCTTTAAGAGCATAACAAATGGGGTGATTGTGTGTTGTAATGTATCTTGTGTTTCTCTGTATTTATGGCTTGATGTTTTTGTCCAGGAGCTTTTCACTTAATACATTTGGGAGAGCCATATGCATAGGAAGCTTCTGAAAAAGACAAGAAAGAAAGTTTTGAGATAGAAGTGGACCCTTTTATTTCTTACAAGGCACTTTAATCCTTTTTTAGCAAAGTTTTACAGCTGCATAAAATTGTTTTCTTATGGGCACAACTGAATAAAAAATGTCAGCAGTGTTAATTATAGTAAACTTAAAAATCAAAAGACTAGGCCATAATAACATTACTGAATCTGTTGTAGAGTAACAGTAACATCATGTAATTTGCAGCTGGGTGGAGAAAGGTTTGTGAGGCATCTGACATCCTCACCACTGCACTTTGAGTTGAGTGGTGGCACTGAATATCAGTTCTCCTTTTTGGCTACTGAGTATTAGGTGATTAAGCCACACACAGAAGACCCCCTATCTTTTAGAAAATGGTGGGTAAGGGCCTGCTGGGAGCATAGATCAAATAGATGAATGTGCATAAACCAAACAAAGCAAGTCATTCTTGTAAGAAAAGCAAGGACTTCCAGCTGAAGGCAGACAGTGATATGGAAGGCTTAATTTAACTACAGAAATAAGGGAAACGTTTACTGAGACATATAAGCATCAGTTTGTACTGAATGAGAGCCCATGTCTTTGGCACAAAGATGATCAAAAGCCAGTTCTCATTTTTGCTTCTTCATTCCCAAAGTGACTACTTTTAACATGAACTTTTGTAGTATACTGAAATTAACTATTGTTTTCTGCATTCTGGTGGAATTTTCCACCTAAAGGAAGAGCTTCCTGTTCCTGAGATGAAGCTGTAATGTAGCTTACAGAGACACAGCAGCACATTCCCATTTCAAAAGTTCACAATATTATGACAACTTTGTTGTGTGAGAGGGTATTTTAGGTTGCTTTTAACTTTTCTCTTAGCGTTCTTTAGATTTATTCTAAGTGCAGTTGAATGTACAGGTTTGCTGCACTGTATGTTGAGGGTCAGGTTATTATACAGCCTGTTTTAGGCAACAGTATGTCTGAGAGTTTCCCTTGATCATCCAAAAGGAACTTCTTAAATATGACTTGTGACATTTATCTCTGACAATGAAAAAATGGAACATGGTTTGCTTTCTGTTCAATTGATATTTTTTTTTTTATGAATAAGTAGTATATAAGCATGGGGAACTTGTCATTCTCAAGAACATAATGTATTGAGAAAGATTTCCTTTTTGCTGTATTCTGCAAGCGAACTGCCTGTTTCTACTTTTACTTTGCCACTTAATATGAAATGTAACAATGCTCCAGTTCGTGCATTGAAATGGGATTTTTCTTG
The DNA here is from genome assembly GCA_013397155.1 of Irena cyanogastra. Classification (NCBI taxonomy): domain Eukaryota; kingdom Metazoa; phylum Chordata; class Aves; order Passeriformes; family Irenidae; genus Irena; species Irena cyanogastra. The sequence continues at coordinate 55,279 of VWZV01008682.1, forward strand.
AGGGTAGTTGTAGTGTCAGTCATTTGATGAATGGTTTGTTCATTCAGTCTTACAGTGAAACAAATGTTATCTTTGAAAGATGACATAAAATATGGCATGTAGGCTTTCAAAGGCAATGTCCTCAGAAAAGCTTGGGTGCTTTTTGACACTGGACTCAAGCCTTTGATCCCTTGAAGAGGCTGGAAGCTTCCTAGTGACATTTCAGAATGACTTCTGTTGTGACTGCTGGGTGATGCTATTTGAATGCTCCATCAGCCCATAGGACTGGCTCTGACTCCTCGCTAGATCTGTTCCCTATCCTGTACTTTGTTTCCTCTGTATGTATGTACTGAACACCAGCAATATTAGGTTGTGTTACCTGAGGCCATTGCGTGCTGTGTTTTTTCCCAAAATGTTGATCCTGACTTCATGAAATGAAAAACTTTACATGGGGTCATGACTGAATTTTTATGAAAATGAAAGAAAGCATAAGGCTATTTGCCTCTGATGGATGAGGTTAATTTTTAACACAGTGGCCACATACATTGCAGATGTTTAATGCCCAAAATGTTTCCTTGAGGTTCCATCTATTATAATTATTTCCTTAAATTTTATGATAAAGGCTTCTAGTAATTTTTAATTGACTCAGAAAATAATTATTTTTCTTAAATGTATTCAATTCCTGTGATTAAAACCACTTTGTATAGGTAACATATGTCCTGGGTTTTTCTGGAAAAATATTAGTACTTCTCCTGTGAGTGAATTTCAGAAAACAACTGAAAAAAGTTGGAACTTTGTTAACATCAGATTACATAAATCTTAAGAATAATCATGCTGCTTCTCAGTTTCTCTAACTGAGATAGAGCTGGACCTGCAGATGTTTTCCGCATGTTAAAAGTTGTTATTGAACACAGTACTAAAAATTTGGTCTGTCTCATACATTCATTCATGCTGTAAATTTAACAGGAAGTAAGTAAAGAACTAATGCTACTTGTCAGATTGTTTGCATTTTAAAAAATGTGCAAATGGTAAAGGGAGATCTGTACTTTTTCAGAGTGTTCATTTTCAGCAGTTAGAGTCAGCTCTACAAATGGAAGACAGTGTCTCATTTCAGAAGTGACTTTTTCATTGAAGTGGAAATTGGGTAGGATATGCCATAAGAAGAAGCATTTTTTAATAAGTCTTCGCTTTTGTCCTGGTTAATAGTTACTGAGAGCAAATTATGGTGATTTAAAGGTCAGTTAATGGGCCTTAAAGGACGTTATTGTCTAAATACGGGAAATTTTCCATGTTCCAATGAGCCAAGGCAGTGCAAGTTGTTGAAGCAAATAGAAGGACAGTGATCTCACTTGTTTGAGTATTTCACAGTTTAAATAGCATTTAAAAGTTGTTTTTTTTTAGAAAAGTGTCACTAGCATTGCAAGGTTTCTAGTATATAACATGGCTGATGTTGTTTATTGGTGGCTTTCTATGCAGTTATCATTAGCATAAAATAATATGAACATGATAGCTATTGAAACAGAACAGTAGGTTATTTTTTGTCTTAAAAAGGAATGGGTCTGACTCTGGTAAACCATTCTCTCATTCACAGTCTTCAAATAGTTCTATTTGTGCCCATGAGAGTGTAAGTAATTAAGTTATTTATTGAGCAACTATCAGAGGAATTTAAGTAACTTCTGAAGCAAAAGAGCTCTGGTGCTTAAACCATAGTATTTTGCAGAGTCTGCCTTTTCCTTTGCAAAAAACCACATCCCATTGAATTGCTGCTGTGTAGTTAAACAACAATATGTAAAAGCTGATAGTCTAGATTAGAGATGCTTTAGGAATATAGTAAATTCAATAAATTCATGTTTTAAGAAGTGACTATAAAATATTATTTGATTTAGTCTTTTTCTGTATGAAAAGGATGCATCATTAGTTTGAATATTCAGACCACAAAATGCTGTGCAAGTAGGGGAGGTGAGACACTAAATGAAAAACAGTGTTAGATATCTAGATATACAATAAAGAGCATTTTATATTAGTAATGCAAAATGTCTGCCATGACTAAGTCCATGAAGTTTTCACTATGAAGTGTTGTTAGTATAGTTTGAAGTGAACATTATGGTTTCCAAAAATAACTAGAGAGTTTTTGATTATTAGTGAAGTGTCAAGCTATAATTACTCTTGGTACCATGTGAAATTGGTTTTAAAATTTTCCAGCCTACAGCTTGTAATGCTGTTACTCTGATTGTTTTTACAATGTATTTTTTTTTTTTTGGGTTGAATGAGACCAGTTGAGGAATTACTTCATTGGCTTGCTTTTTATTGAACCAAAGCCTTGACTTCTTTGCCCACTTCTGGAGCCTGAGTTTATCTGATGAGCATTTTACAGAGTAAAAAGCAAAATGTTTCAAGAAAAAAAGATGTTTTTTGCAAAAATCTGTGTACACTCAAACTCATAATGTAGAGACTACATGCTTTGGTAGCAAGAATCTCAAGGGGCTGAAAAAGTCCAGACCTTTTGGAGAAAAGTAGCAAGTAGTAGTAAAGTCCCTTTTGGAGAAAAGTAGTAACACAGGACTGGTGCAGGTTTTGTCTCTGTTCCTTTGTCGTTTGCCTTCAGTCTGTACTGTTATGGGGCAGCTTGTATTTTTTTTTCACTGTCACCTGCTCTGTTGTGTTACAATTTAGAAAATGAATGCTGTATGCAAGCTCTGGAGCCTGTTTCAGATGCAGAAGGGAGATGGGGCAATGTCTGTGTGATCTGGGCCCTGCCTGCAGGTGTATCAGGGCTGTTACAGCAAGTTACATAACTCACTATGTTGCAAACTGTGGAATAGCAGCCCCTGGTTCCCTGCTTCCCAAATCTCACATGAGGTAGAAGAGGGAATGTGCTGAAACCTGAAGTCAGTTTTCTGAGTAAACCTAAGATGTGGGCAGAAGGAATTTTGTGCAGAAGTTCCTTGAACCCATGAGATTGTTTGAACCAGCTCTTCTGAGTGCCCCCTGGATGAGTCTCTTTGAAGCATACAGTGTCCACTGTCAAAGAGACAAGGCAGAGCCATGGACTCTAGTTGATGATCTTGGGGAGGCTTGAGCATAGTGTGGATACTGTATTCACTTCTGACAGCATCGAGAGCACTGCAACTCACTGGGGCTTGCATCAGAAAAATTACAATCTTAAATAGCTATCCACCCCAGTTATATTTTTAAATTATTTTTATCATTATAGTTTATTTTTAAATAATGTTTTAACATTTGTACTAAAAGATTTTCCCAGCATCTGAATCTTTGTGTCACTAGAGTTATGTGCCTTTTATTTCTCCAAAACCTCATTCCCCTGAGATCATATTTTCAGATGCCAGGCTTACAGCTGCTGTCCTTCAGGTTAACTTTATCACTTTCCTGCTCTAAAGGCTAATTCATATTGGATACTGTACAGTTCTGTAAGTGGTCCAAATATATTTCTGTCTTCTCTGTAGATGTTTTTTTTAACTGTAGTGACTATTGGAGCACAATACTCACTGACAGAGATTGATGAGCAGCTTTGATGGATGTGGGCATTTAAAAGAATTCTACAGAGGCTGCCAATGCTAGATAAAGACTGTCATGAAACAGTGATTTTCAAAAGAGTTTCTTGAAATAAAGCTAAATGCTGGTTTGCTTCTGTAGCTGAAGATAGACTGTTCAAACCCCTTGACATAGGCATTTCCCATTTACAGGGATTATGAAGACTGTTTTTCTGTATTTTAATCATTTCCGAACACTCTTGTGTCAAATTGGTCTTTTGAGTCGCTATAAAAAAATATGAGGCTTTCATTGTTCTTTTACGTATAGCAAAGTGGAGTTGGCAGATATTAGCATCTGTCTTTCAGAGGATTTGATGTCTTCTACAAAATAAATTTTATAATCAGTACTCATTTACAAAACCAAATGCTAAGCATGAAATAACACGTAATATTTATAAACTTTTATGTCTTTTCAGGATTAGTATCTTACCTTCATTGTCATTCATATGCTGCTAGGATTTACCTTTTTTTAGTAACTACATCTTGCTCATGTGCAGCTCCACAATTTCAGAGGTTTTAGCAGTATCTACTGTTCTGTTAATGATCCTGTCCTATTTTTGATCTTTGTTTTCGATTTAGTCTTTATTTTGCTCCTTACAAATTTTTCTGTTTAAATATGATATGAGTGTGCTACATCTAGAAAATGTAAAGCCCAAGTTTCTTTAACACTGATGAATTCAGGCTGACAGTCAGTAGCAGCTGCTATTTCAGCATCAACTCTTTCATATATTGAAAAACATACCTGTGTATTGCAAAGTAATGAGGTTCATCCCTGTACAAAGGGAACGGTAAAGAAAATAAACAAAGCTGTCAACAGCTGCATTTCTTAAATCAACCCGGTCTCTTGTATTTATTAGGCCTCAGTGGTCTTGCAATGCAAAGGAACCTGCTATGGTAAGATGTAATGAAAGCTTTGAGGACGTTTTATATGAAGAAATGAGACCACATTAAACAGTCACAATCGGAAATGTGGTAAAAAAAGAGCAGAATGCTCTTTGGGGAGGATGTCGGTACTCTTAGTTCCTAGTACAAAGTTTGTATTGTATTGCTTTTTATGATTTTAAAAATAGGAGGGAATTTCAACAGGGACCAGGGAAGTAGTTTACCTCTTTCTTGCCAAGTGCAGAGGTTTGGAAGAGTCTAGGCTCAGAAATAAACTGTGTCTTGCCCCTGAGATTTTTTTTTTGTTGTTATTATTATTAAGCTTGTTGGTTTAGCCTGCCTGGGGAAGTGAAGTCACCTCTACTGTAACTCTATGTACAGTTCATAATTCAAATAACAGTCTTGAGTATGTAAGGTTGTAGGGTTGTGAGAAAAGACTGAACTTCTTTTTATTAAACATGTTTGGCATTTTCTGAGACATGTTAAGATTGCCTCCTGTTGTTATAAGAAGGGGAAAGAAAGGATTATTCTGTTACCATGACACATTTTCCTAAACTGTTCTTTAATAGAAAATAGACAAATACATTGCTGGTAGATCGTTGCTTCCTCAAAACATAATAAACAAATGCTCCATTTAATTCTGTTGACTTTGTTCTCATAGATGAGAATTTTAATAAAACAGACTCAAATCATGTGCTGTAGAATGACCTCCACATAACCGCTAAAATTTGCTACAGTGTAGTGAGCTCAGTGACCCAAAATAGATCCACCCTTTGTTGAGTGGATCTTGATGTCCTCATGTGGGCTCTCCCCCTTACTCTTCAGTCTTACTGCTGGTGTGATAAGAAGAAAGGAGGCATAGTTACTTCTTTGCCTAATTATTCCTCTGCTGTAGTTTCATACATTTTCTGACTAGCTGAAGTGGGTGTCACTAGCAGTGCTTGCTTTGGCTGGGCTGGTACCAACCAGTGCTGAGCTGAGGGCTCACTGGGGCAGACTGGTTCTGGGTGAGCACTTCTGCATATGTACTTAGGCAAGACAGTCTGCACTGCACCGGCTTAAAAATGAACTCTTTAATTAGAAGACTGATCTGAGGCTGTGAGCTTCAGAACAGTTTTAACTCGCAATTTTGGTAATTGGCCTTCTTGCCTTGCCAAGAAAGTATGTATAGTATGTATAACTGAGATACCAATTAAAATAGAAAGGACCACACTGTGGTGTAAAACCTACAGTTGCTTTTCCAGCGAGCTTGCCAAACTGAACTGCTCTAAAAGTGTGTGCAAGGGGACCTAATCCTGCTTCCCCATGAGCTGCTTTTCTTCTTAGAAGTGTGAATACGTGCACGCTGGAAAAACAAGCAGCATATTCTTCCCCATTATATTTTCTCTGTATCTTCTTTCTCCATGTGATTATATGTATTACTGTCCATCTGCTTTAGCAGCCTCATCCTGAAGTGCTTTGTCAGACAAGTGCACATCCTGCAGGCCATCTCCTCCTCGTCCAGCAGAGCAGGGTGTGCATCACTGGCATGACAGTGCTTGCTTTTATCATTAACATTATACTCAAATGGATAATTCAGTCATAGTTCCAGATTGAAATCCATGTAGAACTGAATCCAGTTTAAATCATCTGGCTTGCCCCATGCTTCATTCTTCTTGTAGCTATGCTATGACAGCCCCAAAATAACTACAATATCTGCTAGGTGGTCAAATTGCTGGGTAGCTTTTCAGCTTCTCAGCCCTATCCCACTTAAAATAAATGTATGTGGTTGGTACTTTCCCTGGCTATAGCATAACCTCATGGAAAATTAAAAAAACACGTGTAGTGCTACCTTTTGATGGCTGGCTGCAGGTATAATTGCCAGTGAATTTGGTCCCAGTAATATCAGCTGAGTCTTCTTGTGGCTGGCACCTTTGTGAGTCAGGGTTTCTCTTACCGACCTGGTGTACCTACTTGCAGAGAATACCTTACAGAAGAAAAGTGTTTTAGTTAAAGAAATGAAAAATAAGGAAAAGAGATCCAGATAAAAGAATTTAAAAAATCTTTTCTCTTAGTCTGTTCCCTTAAATTTAGGAGCATCTTCTTGGTCAGGCCATTGTGTCCAGACATGTATTACTAAACTACAGAAATAATGGAGGGAAAGGGAGAAAGAGGGGAGTGAAATGCTTTTGACATCACTATTTACACTTCAGCTTCTATTTTCCATTGTGGCTTGAATCTGAGCCTGCTTGAACAGATTTCTGAAATACGCTCTCAATACTTATTCAAAGGTCCTTACAAATGTTCTAACAAAATTCCTTTTGCAGCAACCACCCTGCCTTTATTTTCCTCTGCTGGGGAATTTATTCCATTGGTGACCTCTCTCCCCAGCTTGTACAGAAGAGGTCATTTAGGCACACTGGGCTGGGCACTGACTCTTTAGAAAATCAATACAAAATCTTGCTTCATTGAACACAAATCTATTAGGTTGGTGTAAATTGGAGAATGGAGACAAGGAGAGGAGTGATCCCACAAGATCGCTTTCTTCCAGCACTCTGTGCTTGCTTTCACACACTCATCTGTCACAGCTGTCTCTTGAGGCTAGCAATTTTGATAAGATGTACTCTATGATTTAACAGTTTACAGGCTGTTTTATAAAATGATGCACGGTACAATACATTGGAAAGGAAGCATCATGTATTTTTCTTTGCTGTTTTATGGCATTTCACTGTTAAGGGACATCTTTTTTCAGGTTGCTGGCTCACAAATAGATATGTTTGTGTGCAGTAAATGCCAGAAGTTTTCAAAAGTGTGGTAAAATTAACCCTCCTATCCCTGAAGACCTGTTGCCTCCACTGGGATGGAGAAATTAATTTGCTGACAGATACTATTTATTAAGAAACAACTGAGATACATTAATATCCAGCCTGGTGTGTTAGCTCTGAGCATGGGAAATGGGCACAGAAGGAGAATGAATCAGAAATGCCAGGATGAGAGAATTTCTAGTTTTAGGGGGAAAATGCATAAAATGAAATACTTTGGTTAATCACAGCATGGCTTGCATTGCTTTTTGTCCTAAATAATAAAGAATTTCAGTTGCATATTTTTGACATCAAAAAGGGAAAAAAGATACTTAAATATTAAATACAAAATTCAATATAAAAATATAGATCATATGATAATTTATATATAAACATATCATCTAATATGTTTGAAATATTTAAACATACAAAATTAAATGTAATGTTCAGACTAATTTTCCTGTCTTGGTTAGTATATATTTAGCACTGCAGGAGATTTTTTGATTGATTTGGTATATCTGCAGTTTTATCTGATAAGAATTTTCCTGATTTATTGGCTTTATTTAGATCTATAAGACCCACTTGTATGATTATGAGGTCATATTCTGGTAGACTTAGATTTCAATTATTTTTTCAATAATTTTCTCTAATTTTTACTTTAACATTTTAAAAATAGACAATGGGAAATGCTTTAGAATAATTCTATAAGGCATGCCTTACACTTACTAATGCAAAATGTAGTTGCAAAAAGGTGTCTTTGGCATGGGCTTCTTCATTGATGTTTTCTTTGTGGATTTTGAGACATTGCATTTAAGTGCATTCATGGGTTTTGAGAGGTGGCATTTTTCTACTATCTCACTTGAAAAAAGTAGATAAGAAATGGAATTAAATGAACTCTGAGTGGACTCAAAATGGCAATCTAATGAAATAGGGAGACTGTTTTCTAAACACATAACTGAATGCTCCTGATTTATTTTATATAATGATAGTATCTGGCATATTTCAGGTTTTGTTCATAGCTTAAAGCTTTGGCCTGTTCTTGTTTATAAATACTAAGACTGCTGGGGCAGTAGTGATCACTGTCATAAGAGGAACTGATTTTGTGATCAGGGACAACTAATGAACACATTTGAACAGACCAAGTGCTGAGTGTGTTGGTTTCAGATAGGACTCTTACAGGTTCTCTCTGCTCAGTAAAGCTTTGCTGAGTTACTTGTTCTCTGACTTCTAAATGCAGATGATTAATTTACTTATTCATACAAAATTAAGCTCTTATTATCAAACTGAATTTATGTATGTTGGGAACATACTTGCATAGATTTAATGTATTATTTGATTCAGTTATACTTACTTTATTTAAATTACACTGATTTATAATTATTTAGTTACCTGTTTATATGAGAAGTATTTTTTTATTTGCAGAGGTCTTTTTATTTCCATCCATGACCGGGGTCACATTGCTACAATGCTTAAATCCTGGCCAGAAAGTGTCATCAAGGTAAGTAGTTTTAGTTGCGTAACAAAGCTGATGCTGTTTTGTACCCAAGATGAATTGGTTAAGATGCTTTTTATCAGTTTAGATTTTGGTGATTTCTTAATTCATTTTTTCAACAGAAAGAATGTTGTTACAGCCAAAGTTTGAGGCATTTAAACACTTAATTTTTTAGCTATAGGTGTCCTTTACTGATTAATTGATCAATTACATTGAATATTATGGGAAAAAAAAAAAAAACCCTGAATGCTTTTTCTGCATTTCAGGAAATCAAAGAATGGTTGAGGTAGGAAGACACTCATCTAGGCCATTCTCCTGCTCAAACGAGGTCAGCCAGGGCAGGTAACTCAGGGCTATGTCCAGCCTTTGAGTTTTGAGTATCTCCAATGGTAGAGACCTCACGGGGTCTCTTGGCAACTCCATTCTAGAGTTTGAGTTAATAGTTCTCAACTTACAGTGCTTCATGATCTCTCTTAAAAAAACCCTTAAATTTCCAACTGGAATGGCTTGCTACTGAGTATGACAAGAAAAATATTGTGCTGTCAGCTGTTTGCCATACTGAACACTTCTCCCATTTATTATGGAAAGTCTTTCTTATTAGCATGGACAGTTTTTGGGGTTTACTAAGTTATTATATTTCTGTCAATGAGAGCACATGCTTCCTGATATGTATAAGTATGATGGAGTGTGTTATTTACTCAAGGGAGGATGACATACATCTTTGAAAAGTAAGAACCAGGTGGTTGTAGACAGCCCTGACAAAGGTCAGTAGGAGTGACTGGCTCTGGTTCTGCTGAAAACAGACCTGACAAAAGCCAGGAGTTTGTGATTCTTCTTTTTTTCTGGATAACTTCCTTTCCCTTCCTATTCTGTTTTCATACTTTTGACAGAAAAATGTGAGTGGGAACAATGCCAGTTCTCTTGTAATGTAATACTGAATACCTCTCTTGTGTATTCTTAAAAGTTTTATATGAAAGTCCCATTTACAAAGAAGCAAGAGTCTAAAATAGTGTAACCAAACCACACTAAAATATAATAAAACAATTTTTCACTTTTGTTGTCCTATTGATTTGTTTGCACCTGTTACACTTTTTACGTGTGAAGTAAAAAATGAAGGTAAGAAAATAATGGAATAATTGGTACATACAAGCAAGGAAGTGATTTTTACAGTGCCTTCATTTCTTCCTCCAGGCTATTGTAGTGACTGATGGCGAACGTATCCTTGGGCTTGGAGACCTTGGCTGTTATGGAATGGGCATTCCTGTTGGTAAACTGGCACTTTATACAGCATGTGGAGGAGTAAAACCTTATGAGTGTCTACCAGTGATGTTGGATGTGGGAACAGATAATGAGGTAAATCCTTTTCTGAGGTGTAGTGAGGGGTTTTTGTTACAATACTGGCTTTGATTCTGTGCAAACTAAAACGTCATAAGGAAAATGTCTCATCCTAATATACAGTGTAGATATACTCATCCTAATGTGCAGTAGGATGTTAGACTGTTTTGTAAGGTTTAAGTAATTAAGGACGCTGTTGTGTCTAAAAATACACTGTACATATTAAAATATGGTATAAGAAATTTGGTCTCAAGAAGAGGAACACGATAGAGTTAAAAATATAATTTAAGGCAGCATTCTTTCTCCATTTCTGTCACAGAATTTATCTGCAGTGATTTCCAATGTGAATTTTGAATTCAGATTCCGAATAACTATGCCTCTTGTTTTGGTGAACTGCATGAGGCTGTAGTCTGATCTGTGCTGGCAAGGTGTGTCTATGTAATTCAGTTGTATGTTCCCTTTAGTTATAAAAAGCACTGTAAATTTTCCCCAAGTGAGGTTCTAGTGCTTCAAGTAGGTGGACCTTACCGTCTTTAACTTGGCTTCCCACTTGTGTGAAATTCAGAGATGTAAACTTGTTGCAAATTAGCTCTCTTCTTTCCAGTACTATTGGGATTACTAGTTAATTACTTGGCCTTGATCTTCCTTTTTTTTTTTGTCTGAAGGAATATTTGGATACTTGAAGACTCTGAATTATGTCAAATTAAAGCAAACCACCTGCAATGTATTTAATGCTTTTGTAGAAGTAAAGACATATTATAAATTATACAAGTGTTAAATTTTATCCATGATAAATGTATCAGAGATTTATGTGTATTATAGCTAAACAAAGCATTTGCACCAGGAAATTTAGATGGGGCTTCTGGATTGTTGGGTTGGGTGTGTGCATCTTCAGCTTTATACACACACCCTCACCCCTGCCCCAGTGGGGTCATTTAGACAATGCACGATGAAAGCATTACTGAACAAGAAATGTCTGCTCCCCTCTCTCTCTGTCCCACCAGAGCCCCCCTTCTAAAAGCAGACAGGCTTTCTTGTGAGATGTGTCTGAACACTGTAGCAAGTAGCCATATCAATTCACATATAAGTCTCACTAGCTATAAAATATTTTTATTTTTGGTTTGAGCAGTTATTTTGGTTTTGAGCAGTTGGGCCAGTTCTGTAACCTATTTATGAATTTTCCTAGGCAGTTAATTGCATCGGCTACTTCTGATACTTCAGTAGGCTTTTCATTTTGCTTTTGTGCTTCTGTTTCATTGTAATTTTAAATTTTTTGTAGCGTATTATTTGCTTGAAAAATATCAAACATCTATATATACACACAGCATCAGCAAAATGGTTTTATCCATGCTATTAGCCCAACTTTCATGTCACTGTTCTTGTGACTAAGCATTGAATTCAATGTCTATGAAGGAGTGGCACACAAGGTATTACAATGTGCGTAAAATTTGTATGACCTGAAGTTTGTTGATGCTCTGAAATACCTTCTGATCAGAAGGATGCCTTTTATTTTATTTTTTTTTTTATTTTGGGATATAGCTTCTTATTGGGACCATAGCGAATGAGACCTCTGAGTTTGGTTCTTGGGATATGAATAGGTGTGACTTTGTTGCTGTATTCCTTAACTGATCACATGACATGGGCCTGATAGTATTCATTAATGGGAGCTTGGATGTAGTTCCCAGGTTTCTTTAGTCAAAGTCAGGGATCCTGGGGCGTGATCTCTCTTAACTTCTTCCCTCAACACCCTTCCTCTCACCCAGTTGCACATCCCTGTTCCTTCCTTAACACTTACGTTCATGTAACCAGCTGATGAGTCGCTATAGAAAACTGAAACGACCAAGAAACATCCACATTTTGCTGGCTAAGCTGATTATATTAGGCCAAGCTGGCATGGAATTGCATTGCAATTCCTTATCGTTAAAGCTAAACCTCTTGAACAAATAAGTGTATTTTTAGGCTGTATTTTCTCAGTCTAGTCAGGATTTTCCATAGTAAGACACAGTAGAAATCACTCTCACAACTTGTGTGCATATAAATAATAATTATGCCGAACATGTTTTTTGAAATGTGCAGATGTTTTCCATTTAGATTAGTTTCTTCTCCCATTCTGTGGGGACCTCCCTGCCTCAAAGGAAGTTAAAAATGTACTTTTGGCAACTATAATGTGGAGGTGCACAACCTGCAAATTCTCCAGAAAGATTAATTCTTACTCAAAAGCAGATTGCAAAAAACCTCAACTACACAAGCTCTCATCTTATATTGTTTTGTTGTATACAGAACTCAAAACACTAACTTTGAGGAGCAGCTCGTTCAGTTTGAAATGGTTATTAAAGTCCTTGCTACTGTTAGTTTTAGCAGAGGTATTTTTAGCTAGGATATTATCCTGTTACTCATAAAATCAAGGAAAGAAAAGAGAAGCAAGTAGAGCATTTTTATACAATTGCCTAGATAATAAGCAAGAGAAATGGAAACTGCTTATTTATGGTTAAAAACTTGACCTAGTAGAAAGTCCCGTGTGACCAAGCTAGTAAATCGTTCCATGTAGTCAGTGTGGGATAGAGTGTCCAAAAGAAGTGGTGTTGACTGCTGCCAAAAATAATAGGCCTGTTTTTTAAGGTATTGACAGGGTGAGCAATTACTGAAGAACATTTTTATTCAAAGCATTTAAAATATTATTTGAAATACTGCTAGTTATTTACTACAAACCATGGCAATGTTACTAAAAGTTATACCTTACCAGTAGCCATGTATATTTTAGGTGTGAGGATGGTGCTTCTTAAGTGGGATTTCAATACAATTAAAACATACTTAGGCATTAGTCTGAGTGCTGATATGAAAGCATTGTTGGAAATCCTGAGGTGGTATGGTCTCTGGATCCTGAGTGTTCATCTAATTTTGCAAAAATATATGTTAAGTCACCTTGCAATAGTTAAAGAAATAGACTGTAGAAGAAAAATTAATAATTGTCAAGATACACACAGCTGCAATTTAGTGGAGATCTACCTGAAACACATGTTCAGCACTGGAAGAGGGATGGTTTAAGGATGATGAAAATAATCAAGCTGGATCAAAGGGAAACATTTAAACATGGAAATTTGAGTCATGATTGTTTTCTGCTTAAAAGATTTGAATAAACTCTCACAATATAAACAATGTTGAGAAAAGCCGTGTTGGTTAAAAATCTGTCTGGCTTACAGGATGTGAAAACTGGCAGTTTAATGAAACCAACCAAACTGAAAAACCTAGTAATAGAAACCAAGGTCAAAAACTATTTTCATAGGCAGTAAAAAAGCAAAAGACACTAAAGAAAAATAACGTAATGAAAATAATTATGAATAGTAAGAATGAGATTTTCTGGTTTTCCTGATGCTTTTCCTTAATGATGGTACATATGGAAATATTAGATTGTCCCTTTAAATATGGTAGACACTTCTTAAATGTAAGTTTTATCTATCTTGGCAAGAAGTCCTATTTCCCATTTTATTAACAGCAAATGAATATGTTGAAAAAGCTTTAAAAGTTTGTCAAGATCCTAAATTAGAATGTCCAAATAATGCTTTGTCACTTATTTTTTTAGTAAAATGTGGTATAAGCTTTCTCTGTACCACACTGACCTGGGTGTGGAGGAAGTACTAATTTTTTCTTAGGTGTATCTGGGATGAATTGAAAAAAATCAGGATGATTGGATTAAATTTCTTATTGAAAATGCAATGATCCTGGTCTAGTAAGAGTTTACAGATTTTTAGTTGACTTATTTTTTACCTTTGAAAGACATTTGAATTCTTACTGTTTCTTTTAAGAAACTAGACTAATGAAAAAGCAAAGCAGGCCTCCTGTGTTACTGGAGAAAATGCAATTTAAAATATGTATTTCTGTGAGGAATAATAAAATACTTGTGGGTTTATGGTATCTCAGGGGATTTTTTTCAGCTCTACAATGTTTAATATCTTTATCAGTGACTTGGAGGCAGTATTTTATTATTCAAGAGTCACAAAAGAGACATAGTTTAGTTAAAGTGCTATTGACCAGACACAGGAGTAATGAAATCTAGGAAGACTGATGCCTTGTGTTACATAGAAGTCAAACCAATGGTGAAAGGGTTTCTTTTGACCGTAAAAACTTTAATTTAATACTGGATGCTTAGCAGAGGAATGAGAACTGTTTTTATTTGATACCTTAGAAAAGAAGCTTTGACAAGTTCATGGCTGCCAGACCAATTCTAAACTGATCACATGTGTAAATTCAATACTGGCAATGGCTAGTTGTAGGAGATTTGGAAAGATTGTGTGTTAGCTTTAAATTTAAACCATTTACCCTAAATTTCAGTTTAGGTAGAAAGCATTCAGCTCTTTCAAACCTTTACACAATGTGGAAGAGCCAGGACAGCTTGTATTGAAAGGACTTTTTACACAGGCAGCTTCTAGCAGAAGGCATCGTGGTGCTCTGATGGTGCTCTGGTGAATTGCCCAGGGGTCAGAAGTCATTCCAGCTTCAGCTGCAATGGCTGCAAGGAAGCTGGACACATAAACATTCTCTTGCCCTGTGTAGACATAGCTAAAAAGCTGATGGGTCACATATATATGCCCTTAATGTGCAGATGAATCATGATGGCCAGTTTGCTTTTAAAAATGTGTATCTGAACTGTTGGTCTCTTCTCTAAAGCCGTAAGAAGTAGGATGAGAGAAATGGCATCAAGCTGCACTAGGTGGGTTTTAGATGGGATACTAGGAAGAATTTCTTCACAGAAAGGGTTGTTAAACTTTGGAGCAGACTGCCCAGGGAAGTGGTAGGGTCCCCATCCCTGGGGGTATTTAAAAGCTATGTAGCTGTGGTGCTTAGAGACATAGTTTAGTGCTGGACTTGGCAGTGCTGGGTTAACAGTTGGATTCATTGATCTTAAAGATATTTTCCAACCTAAGTAATTCCAAGATTCTATGATTTAAGCACTGAAAAGTGCACAAGAGAGAGAAGTATGCAGGGCAGCTGCTAGGGCAGCTACTCCTTCATCTGTGACACTTCGAGGACTTGTGGGTTGCTATTTCAGGTTGTTTCCTGCATGCTTGCTTTGGAATATTTTTTCTCTTAACTGACTAAAATATTGAAGTATAGGAATGTGATGGTTCTCACAGTTGCCCTAAATAGGTCAATGAGCATGTCTGGGCTGGCAGTTCCAACTCCTCTGGAGGAATGACAAGCATCTGTGCTGGAATATGCAATCCAGAAAAAACTGAGGTGCAAATTCAGGCTCAGCTTTTCAGCTTATCCTAGTTAGCTTTCTGTATTTCCCCAAATTATTTCCAGTTGTTGTGTGAATTAGTACCAGCCTTCCAAGATTCATATTCTTGAGTACCTATACATAAATGTGCAAATGAAAGCTATTGAGAAAAACAGAAACAAACCTGCTTTTATTATTCATATTTCAACCAAAATTGAAACCTGTACAGTAGAAAACTGATTCTAGAGGAAACCTGCAATTTCATACCTTATCAATCTAAAGATATAAATGTGTCAAGTAAAGAATAATTTAAATTGTGCACAGCTGCAGGGATTTCTAAAGAAAAGACAATCACAATTTACATTCGTATGTAGAGTAGTGGCACTTTCACACTTTTTAAAAAATGTAGTAAATATGTAATGGGAATGATTATGCTCTCTGATTTTAAAAAGGTCCTGTGGCCTTCCCCTTGGATGGTGATTGTTAGAACTGGAGACATTTCAGTGACAGTTTTACTGTAAAATAGCAGTAACATTTCCTGAATTCTATGAATAGAGGTTGGTCCTGTCTATATAAAAAGAGTCTATTTTTTATTTGGTGCATGTATGAGAATCTCATTTCTAGGTTATATTCTCCAGTGTGTTCCCTGGTAGTTTTGCGTATTTCTGCAATGTAAATGCCACTATGTGTGATGAAAACAGGTTTTGAGATATGTGCAGCTTTTCATTTAGGTATGTTAAAATGTTATTGACCAAATTAACCTGGATGTTGGAAAGAGGCTTTTTTACATGTTCCACAAAATAGGCCAAGGAAAGTGCTCACAGGTAATGCTGTGGCCCAATGATGCTGAGTTCCAGGCATTAATTAACATTTATAAAACTATTGATGAATAGTTATATTGATGAATTTATATTGCTGAATATTCTGTGGATTTTTTGTTTTTGCTTGCTGCCTGTCTGTACCAGTCTGATAGAAGATAATTGTGCTTTCCTTAAACAGTTAAGTTTTATTTTACTAGTGGATTGTTTTCCCCTTAGATCTTGCTGCTGTACTGCCTTCCCTGGTAGTATAGAGGCAGCACTTGAGCAAAGGAGAAAATAGGTGACCATTTCTTTTTTCCCCTTTCTGAACTTCAAGTTGGCAAGAAAACAATATGATTGGATACTAGTTTTTCTAGGGTCAATGTCATGAGTAATTTTTTCCATTCTCTTTTCAGCGTTCAGAAGTATTGAAAAGAAATGTAATATCTGATCTTAAAGTCCTGTCTAGCCCATTGTGAGGGTGAAAAAAACCCACACTGTTTTATTTTCTCAGAATCGGTAGTCTCCTTTTAAATCTCTTCAGTTATTTGTGTTTGTGTTAGAAGAGGGAATGGACACTGATTTTATAGGTGCATGTTCTAAAATTGAGGGGTTTAGTGTTATCTTTCCAGTGTTTCAAAAGATCCATGTCTAAAATAAATATGGCATCATCAATTTCTCCTAAACATGCTTTGTTTAAGTAACAGGAGCACCTGGAACTGTGCCAGCATCCATATTACACTTGCAGACTTAAAAAATGGTCTGGAGAAGAGATGGCACTTACAAGACCCACCATTTTCCCTCAGTGCAGGCCCTGGTGGGTGGCATGTTTGAGTGGATCACAAGTACCTGACAGCTGATGTTCTTCAGTATACTTATTTTTGAGGGTTTTCCTTTTCTTGCTCTTTAATACTCTAACTGAATAGCTACAGCATGTCTGGTAATACATTCACAACTTGAAAGTTTCCTAAGTTATTTTTACTCAGTGTTTTAACTCAGATGGGTTCACAATTTGTAAGTGTAGTAATAAATCTAGATTTACCCAAGATACTGAGATTTCCAGTGTGTTTCGGTCTTCTAAAGACAACCTTTTTGAGTTTTCTTCTATTTTGTCCCTAGCCTTCTGCAATTTTTTAATTACTTTTTCTTCTGTATCTTTTGTCTCATCATGTATCTCCATGGCTATATTAAACCTTCAAGAAGACTGTGTACAAATGTCTTCTGCTTCCTAGGGGATGTGTTCTAGTAATGATATATTAAGAGAGCTGAAACACAAAACATTGCCTACTCCTTTTATGAAGTTATTGGGCCCAGAGGGGAACAGCATTTCCAACAGTATTTAGAGCTTTTAGAAGTTTTGACTTATTTTCAAATGTAGAAGATCATTTGCTATTCTTTACCATGGTGTTCCCAGGGGAACATATTGCATCTCCTCTCTTGTTTTCATTTAGCTGCTTTTCTCGTATTTTGTTGGGCATACATCAGCAGCTGTGAGTACCAGTGCTTTTACCAATAAATCTCAAATATAAATGGGCCTGGATTTTAAGCATTTATTCTCTTTAAATATTTTTCTTCATTTCAGAATATTTACACTATCAGCATTTTCTTTAATGTTGCAGTTACTTGTAATGGCCTTCATTCTTTACTATTGCAGTAGAAAGGCATTCTGTGCTTACATTGCTACTGTTATAGTGCTCATCTTCTTTTACCCTAATAGAGAGGTGAAAAATATCTTGATCCTCATTTCCTGTCAGTAGCAAAAGTACTTACAGTCCTTTCTAAATATAAAAAAAAAACAATGGGGAATGATTTTTTTTCCACTGAGGACGTATTGTTGTTATTGTACAACAAAAAGTTGCTACGTTTTTAAAAATTCATCCAGTTGTTCCAGTATAATTAAATTAAAAGAGACTTTTAAGTACATATTATCTTTTTAAGATGTGTGTTGTATAAAACAATGTATTGTTGTGTATTTCAGTGCCAGACTTGCATCCACTATCAGTCTAAATTGCCTTTCCTGAAGTTCTCTTATGCTTTCATAAAATACTAAAGATGTGTTTGCATTCTTCTTGTAACCATCCAGCTTCTCTATGTTGCCTGTGTACTAAACCCAAATCTAGACTTTTCTGGTATACCCACTTAGGCAGCAATGTTTGTGCCTCTTTCTTTCCCATACTTAAGGCTCAGTGGAATGAACAGTTATAATCTTACGTTTGAATTATTAGTCTTGAGAGTCTGGGGCCAAACCAGGTAAGCTCAGACTTAAAAGTCTTAAAAAGACTTAAAAAGACTTAAAAGACTTTTTAAGACTTAAAAAGAGATATGGAGCTTGACAGTCATCTTAACCTAAGCTAGTCCTCCTAGGCTAATTTTGTAAGGGGAAGCATAGAGTAGTTTAGATGTAGAAGTATCCAGTATAAGTTCTTAAGTTAGTTAACATGAATTCATACTCAGTTTGCAGTTCACTTGCCTCTCTCTGCATCTCATATATGGTTACTGTGTGACTCAGGGGACTTTTACAGAGACTGAAACTTGGTTTTGAACTTATGTCAACCTCTTGTTAGACAAATTCTTGTTATCTTTGAGAAGTGTCTTCTACTACTCTTTGAGAAATGCTATTCCACTCCTTAGTGTGTGAGAAGACCTCAGCAATTGTCTGCTACTTCTGATCTGTTTTCATTCTTTAAATATTATCATTTTGGCTAGGAATATATGGTATTCTTTTCCTGAGACTGTTAATTTATTATTGTGAAATTTACTATTTATGATTATTTCTTATGTAAAATGTTCTATTTCATTAGACCACAGAAAATGTGACAAAACTGAGGTGGTGCCTCAGATTTTCATGTTTACCAAACAACGTGCTGGCAATAATTTTTAAGACCTGAGAAGCAGAAGAGGGAAGGGTTTTAGAAGAAAGAATATAGGTGGTGACACAGGGTTTAAGTATCAGTTTCAGCTGACACTAGAAAGAATGGACTGTGTACTGTTGTTACAGGCGGTTCTGTCAGTCCATTTAATTTCTTCTTACTTCACTTTCCAGAGCAAGGGGATCTATGAAAGCGGGCAGAAATGCATATCTGGAAATGCTTATTTTGGATAGCATGCATGAATATCCATAGACTAAATTGATGGCAGACTTTCTTTGAAGATATATCGGACATTTCCAATTCTTTATGCTCAGAAGAAAGCAACAGATAGTGTTTGTTTTTGTTGGATTTCACAGTAACTGCTGTCAGCCTCCTCAGCAATTTCACAGACAATGGGGAAGATGAGAGAAGGAATAGGCATAAATATAGCTATTATCACAAAAGATGGGAAAATATGTGTTATTTATGGCTCCACATAAGACAGCCTATCATCTGGGACAAAACTTGTCATGCTTGAATTGTAAAGGTGCTCTTATAAATGTTTGCCTTGCATTAGCTTGTCTACTTTTTGCACAGAATGACTTTTTCTTTTTTTTACTAGTGTTATGACAGATATATACTTGAGATGCCAGCACCTAAACAATACCAACATACTTTTTTCAGTCCAGGGGACACTGTTTATGTGACTTGTTGGTGTAGGAAGAGGTCCAACCCATTTGGCTCCAAGAAAGAAAATGTCTGAATGTCAGCACAGGAGACAGGGATGTCAGGGTCAAAGGAAAGACCATGTGGAAATAGCTTATGAGAGTAAATGAAATAAATAGACATAAGTTTAATAAAACTGAAGAGAGGTCACAACAAGTGGTGGAGATTTATAGTTACATGTGAATGGAAAAAAAATAAAAACAAAGTATCGGAACTGTTGGTGTAGAAATGAGATATACCGGTAACCTAGAACAAGAGTTTCAGTTCTATAAATGGTATCTGTTTATATGTTAAAATTCTGTTCAATCTGATGTACTTGAAACACTCTGCTGTCATAATGTGTGAGCTGATACAATATTAGCGAGATCCTATTTATTAGTATAATACTAAATATGAGTGAAAAATATCTTTGAAGATTTTTTAAGGCTTATTTATCTTTGTAATTTTTCGGATGAAGGAAAATTATTAAGATGACATTCTTCTGAATGCTGCTAATTAATAATAAGCCTTTACTGGTGTCATCTTCAAAACAATAAGTCTTTACTCTTTGCTGATTCACTTTGTTGGTGATTTGCTTTTTGCTTTTTGGGTTTGTCTGGGGTTTTTTTTCTGTATTTTTGTCTGGTTTTGAAAGCGGATGAATCCTTATAATTAGACATTCCAGCTACGTATCCTAAACAAAATTTGTAAATGTAAGTGCATGAACATAAAGGGAATGATGTGTGTTTCTTGCTTTGCAAAAATGATATAGAAAAGTTAGATGTATTAGAAGTGTTTGAAACACCCCAAGCAGCTGTATCTTGATTAAGCTAAAAAATGTAATGTATTGAGATAGCTACATTCCTGCTAACTTTACAGGAAAAAAGAAAAATAAGTATCTACAAAAAAGATATTCTAAAGCATTTCACTCAGGCTAGACTTCTAAAACATTCTCTAAAGCGTTTCACTCAGGCTGGACTTGTTTTTTAGAGTACTGTATAGGCTGCCATGAGTACTGCTTGAGCTCTTCTTAAAGATTATTGTTTGGCCACCTTCTGTGATTTATTATAAGCACTTATGGCTGGATCTTCAAGTAGGTTTTAGCACGTCATCCCTCATGTTTTTTGAGAGCAAAAAACTTCTGAAAGGTTGGTCGCAGTAATCTATTTCTATAGCTTCCAGTTCCCATTACCCATCAGCTATATTTAAAAGTGTAGGGTATTGTAACATGTTTCTTGATGTGTGACAGGATGTGTGACTGAGATTTTAGCCATGTAGCACCCGGGGTTCATGAAGAAGAAATTGTAGTTATTAATTCTGTGGTGCCTGTGGGAGGTCAGTTGTGTTGGGAGCTTAATGGTCCATCTGAGCCTTTTCTGTGATTCAGTAAAAGCTTTTATATAAAGTAGATATCAGGAGTTCTAGGAGATTTCTTGTGAGATTTCTTCTGAAAATTATATTAGTAAAATACATAAGATTTCTCAGATTTTTTTCTGACTATTGTTTGTATGTTAAAATATTAGTGATTACATGCAGCACAATGTGCTGAAGTCCTAAGTGGTATTGGATTCTTCAGGACTATTGTTTTCTCAATAGGCAAATGATTAAGTTTTTCAAGAAATGCCACTGGCATGCAGACAACCATTTGTTTTCAGTTTTACTGTGTAAAAGAGTTATGCATGCTGAAATTGTGTCTGATGAAATGTTCCTCCAAAACCATGGTTCTGAGTGTCTTCCAAGTTCCAACTCAAATTACAGGCATTTGTGGAATTGGCATTGTCCCTATCCCTGCAGACAGATGTTAGCATCAGGAGAGGTCTCTCAGACATAATGCAGAGTATTTATCTTGCTGTTTTGCTTTGTTTTGTTTTCTTAAAATACAAAATTAATTACCCTCCCTGTTCTCCTTACTAACTCTGCTAGATATGGTTCTGGTAGCAAGTTGAATTATGGAATCATTTAGGTTTGAAAAGACCTGTAAGATCATTGGGTCCCACTGTTAACCCAGCACTGCCAAGTCCACCACTAAACCACGTTCTGAAAGTGCCACATGTACTTTTAAATACCTCCAGGGATGGGAACTCAACCACTTCCCTGGGCAGCTTGTTCTAATGCTTGAGAATCTGTTCTGTAAAGAACACATATTTCATCCATGGTGACAGTGCCCTGTTCATAGAAGGCATTCCATTATTTTCAGATTGGCACAATTAACACAGAAAATGGATCTTTCTGTACTTTTCCTCAATATTTTTCCAAGATTAGAAATTATTTCCCCTTCATCCTGGTAATCATGTGCATTAGTTATGAGCTGCTTGTGACAGCTGCTACTTGGTGCATAAGTAAATGTAGATTTAAAAGGAGGACCTGATGAATCTCTATGGTAGTAATACGTAGGCATGATAGAAGGAGAGCTCTGGTGCTTTAAAGATCAATCTAACAAGGAATTCATTATGTTAGTTTTGAAATTAACTTTCTGTAACGGTGGATATTGGCAAAATTGTATGTTTAGAATTGAAAAACTTTTTAGTTTTTCATTTTCTAGCGTGAAAAACTGTCAAGCTAACTTGCTAGCTTTGAAGTCAGTTTTCTCTTTTTTCAATTACAGTATTTTGATAAATAACATCTAATCCAATTCTCAGGAAAATGCTTTCTTTTCTCCTTATTAGCAGTGCATGGCTTGTGATGGCCATTCTCTGAAACATACTTCTAGTAGTTTTTAGAAGTTAAACTGAAATGAAAAATTGAATTAAAAATCATCAATGTAAGCTGTTTACCTGAAAAAATGTTCCAATAGCATTTAAATTTCAGGGAAATACCATTATTTTTTTTCTTTATTTGTTGGCTAGCAAAGTTGTACTTTAGGTACGTTTCACTACTCAGCTCTTCCCAGGTCTTTTCTGTTTGGAAACTGCCATAAAGATCAAGGTGCACAGAGCAGTTTTTGCCAGATTGTCCAAGTAAATTTACTGCAAGAATTTTTTTTATATCAATGGTAACTTACTGAACAAGCTTTGTTATTGTTGTGTGAATCTCTTATACTGTGTACTGGAAAGGTGAGCAGATGGAATGAAAGCCAGATTGCTCTGAAAAATATATAATTCATCTGATGTCAGATGTATTATTGTTTTTAAAAGTTTTACATTTTAATATTCAATATCAAGTATGATTAGCCTAGCTGTAGTGTGTATTACTTGTAGTTTTCAGAGCTCACCAAGTAGAGAGGTTCAGGTATCATTGTGAATTCCAGTTTGTTTCAAAAGGAACTTTTTGGGCATATGCATCATTAATGGACCACTGGCCCACTGGCTGTAACTAGTATTGTGTGTCTTAAATGCTCAGAAATCTTGAATTACACCTAAAAATCATAAGAGAAACTTTCTATAACATTTTCATTTCTATAAAATATTTTATCATTCTCAGCATTTTGGAGTTTAGCTATGAAAGCGACTCACGTGTATCTAGAGACTCACACTAGAAGGCAACACTGCTCTCTGCCCCTGCACTGTCAACAACCCTTGAGCTCTTCATCCATCACTTGGTTCCACAAACTGAGTCGTGGACACAAGTGAGTCATGCCCCAAACACAAATGTACTGTCTGACTTGGAAGAGAGCAGTCTCTTGAAAAATCTGAAAAATCAAGTGCATCCTGCTCATTGCTGCTGCAAATTTCTGTCTTTGAATTTTGCACTTGATGCTCCCTCGCTAATGAGGCCTCACATAACCACACATTTGCGTATCTCAGTTATGTTTGTAAATGTTACACTCCGGGAGCTGGGCGCTCTTTAGCTTTGTGTGCTTACCCACAGGAATGTGTTTGACTTCCTGGAAGAGCCCTTCTGGTAGCCATGGCACAGGATGGAGGGATGCAGGCAGATGGTGCCGTGCGAGGGGGCTGGAGGCTTGTGCCCCTGGGCACACAGCCACAGTCTGCCCACAGCGCTTGCACACTGGGGCCTTTATTTAGTGCCACATACATGTGCCGGAAACATCCCACAGAATGTCCTTGGCACAGCCTGGCTTTGTGCAGTCTTGCTTGGGGATGGGCTGTGGTAATTTCATAGCGTGTTACAAGATTCCTTCATGAAGCATTCTTTCCAGCCATTAGAGGGATTTTTATTTTGTTGTTAAAGTTCGCTGGAGCTGACAGTTTTTCAGCTGGGCAAGGCTGTCTGCATGCGTGGGAAACCACTAGAATATAAGCAACAAAGTTCAATGGGCATTCAGAGCTACAACTGATAATTCTTCTTCAGGTTAGGAACGAGTAAGCTCCCTGAGCAAGCACAGGATGTAAAGGTCACATTGACACACTAATAACCTTATGTAATTAAAGAATAAGTTGTGTTGAATAACTGAAGCCTGTCTTCCAGGAGAAATAATTTAAAAAGTCTAGTCTGGGTGTGCAAACTGTAGTATCATTATACATATATGAAAGAGAATATATTCTCTGTATTTTTACCACAGCCTTAAATTCTTTTAAGCAGAATTTTTAAACACTGTAACTACTATTCTCTTACATTAGGATATTGCTTCACCAGAGTTTTACTAAATTTTTATATTTTGAACTGTCTCAAAAATTTATAATACTCTTTGCTAATAATTTTATTCCACAGAAGTCATTCCTTTTAAGCATTGCATTCAAGATTGATGACAAAGGAGCACTATGAATGTATTATCTTTTAAAGTCTTGACTGTTGAAGGTGTAGAATTTTGTCTGAACGGAAAAGGGACAATTTTCAGTGATGGTTTTAGGGTTACAGGTGAGAAAATAGTAATTACAGTACAGCTATATCTTTGTCTCTAAAGAGCTGACAGCCACTTGATTTTGGCAAGGTGAGCACAGCTGGGCTCAACTGTTAAAACTCATGTCCAGTGTGTGGGGTTTTTCCTCCTTTTTTATAGCTAGAATGACCCATTGTGATACTTATTTTTAGCATTCTATTTTGGGATCTGTTGTGACATCCTGTCCTATGGAGGAAACTGAGGGACAGAGAGAGCTACTGCCCTGTATGCCATTACCTGTTTTGGGGATGTCTAGATAAAATATTAGCTGAGACTCCCAAAGATGCGATTAGAGAGAAACAGAGAATAAGGGTCCTTTTTTCCTTGTGCAAGGGGCCTCTTGCTAACATTTGCAAATGTGTTGATAAAGGTCTGGTGTTTAGATAGGAGGGGCCATGATTTCTTAGTGAGTATGTCATATGGCTAATAGAATTTTAAAAAACCCCCAGAATTTCAGAAGAAAATCTGTAGTTATTTGATTATGCAACTTATTTTTGCAAAGTATTCTACACCCTCAAACCCAATTAATAGCATTCAACTCATCCAAAGTTCACTTAGCATTTGGAAACACAGAACTTGTTACACATTTTAAGGGCATCATCCTGTACTTCAGTCTTCAAAACAAGCTTATTCAAAGAAAAGAAAGGCCTTCTAGTTTAGTATAAATTGAAATCTTTCTAATGCTGTGAAAAACACTTCGCAGCTGTAAGCAGTTCTTGAAGGACAGAAAATTGTGATTCAGCATGTTAGTGCTTACAAACTGAAAGTTTAAATGCAGGCAGATTGATTACTAGGTAATGAGTATTGATGGAAGCTGAAGTTAAGTCTGAGACATTGGCATGTTCCTAACTGGCTAACTATTTTTATTGGAAAAAGTTTCACATCAAGTGAAATTTCAGTCTTGTGGAACAAAAATAAAAGTTTGGAATAAGCAACTTCCCTGGAGAATAGAAACCCTCCTTTGCTCACCAGCCCTTCCTCAACCTGTTAAAACTGAGACAAAAACGTTACAAAAATAGAGTGTATTAATGTAAGAAAATATTAAGACTTGAAAAAGCAGCGACCTCCCCCTGGTGTTTTTGGTAACTGTGTGCCCTGTTAGATGAATCATGCTCTGAAATGTGTTTTAATTTCTGGCATGTGGCATGCCGTTGTCCCAAACCTTCAGATGTCCCATACAAATGACATACAGTCCATACAAAGGACATACAGTCCTCTTTTAGTTCTGTAACTGTGGCTCTAGTGCAAATCATTTTCCGTTGTAGAACTGCTGGAGGGTTTTGCCATTTTAATGGCATGTGGTTAGTTGCTACTCTGAAGCATTACCATAGACCAAACACTGTCTAGGTAGCACTGATTGGTTCTGAACTATCTCTGCTCCATCTTTGTCAGTGGAAAGGCTCGGGGTCTTGCAGATGTTCCCCTACAATTTTCCATGAAGCTGTTCACTATGTATTTGTTCCAAAGAAACATCTCAGTGCCAAGTTTGGGAATAAATGACATTTCAGTGTGTTTGTGCTCAAATGATGAAATATTTAAGTGTGCAGTTTTCTGTTTCTCGCTGGTTTGGCTTTTGTAGCTAAATTAGAGCCAGGTGCACAGCTCAGCCTTGCTTGAACTTTGATAGTTTGCTGATCTCTTTAAGTAAGATGCCATAAACAATTTGCCTTTTTCTTAAAACCCCCAAAGGTCATTACAGTTTTAATGCGCTCAGGTGGCGCTTCAAAGAACGCGTTATCTTGCACAGCTAATTCTAAATAGATCTACATGATATTTCCACTAACAGAACTTTAAATAAGCCCTTTATTCTTAGAAAACACTACTTCTGTTAAAGCTTGAATGTACCACATTGGTAAACCTAAATGTTTCAGAACTCTTTTTTTTAGTCTTAGAATAAACATGTCTAAAAATAAGCTGGCATCAACTTTACCGGTATCATGATATGCATAACAAACCCAGTAACCTGGAAAAAGGAGAGTTATGTTTTGAGGAAGATTTGATTTCCAAAAGAACAAAACAAAGTTTAAGCTTTGACAACAAGCTAGGTAACAAAAGAAGCCCAAGTCATTGAGGAAAAGTACCTAATCATCGTGTCAGTTTGACATACTCGATTGTATGACGGAACTTTTTTTTTGGTAATCTGTTTTGAAAGCCATGAAATAGTTGGTAGCAAATGTTAATCTCTCAAGATGTGTGAACCCTCTAAAAAACACAAGCACCATGGTCCTGGTTTGCATGGTGTTGACCTGAATAAGGGGATAATGTGCTTAAGCAGCTTATTCATTCTTCAGTGGCCTTTGGAAAGGGAACGGCTCCACAATGGTTTGCCACTCAGGGCGCAGACGTGACCACTGTTCTTTTCACTTGCTGAATGTTTCATTCTTTTGTCTCCACCATGGGTTTCTTCATACGTTGTTCCAAACAGGACCATAAAGGAACTTTTTTGGGCTATTTCATGTCAAACTGTAACATTTGTTAAGCAGAATGCACTGAGCTGTAAAGGAATTCTGAACTCTGAGTATATAGCTGGCAAAGCTTTTAATCAGAGACGTGTTGCTGAATTAATTGTCTCTGCTTGTGAGACTTCCCAGGCTAGAGGTTTATAAATACTCCAGAAACACTGTAATAATTGTTTTAAATATTTCACATTCAATTTCAGCATCAAAGATAGGTGAATAAACTCAAGCAGTGGTCCTGTAAATGGTACTGCTTTGGAATTGAGTTTTTATGTTAACTATAGATTTAAATGTTCACAGACATGAAAAATGCAGAATTAGCAAAAGGAGTGTAAGAGCCTATGTACGTTTCAAGGCAGACCCATGGCTGGTTTAGCACATTTTGAACAGAGTAATGTGATGCCTGTTTCTCTTGAACTTTCACAGAATCACTTCCCATCTAAACTGCCTTCTTGAAGGAATCAGACTGATTCAGGCTGGCTGCAAAGTGTTTTAGAAACATGTCTTTAGAATTAAAAAAATAAAGGGGCCAAAGATTTTTTTTTCATTTTCAGCATTGTTTTATAAAATGAGACAACAGACATTGCTTAATAAAAAGCTTGTGGAAGCTCTTTGAAAAGAGCAAATCAGTTTAGGAAGAAAAATTAGAGGAGTTGGAAAGAAATTAAGTTATTTACTCTGAATTGGACAGTGGAACATGTGGTATCCATGCACAGGACATCGAATAGCAGAAGCCTACTGGCATGGAAAACTGCAGGAATGGGATTTTAGAGGTGAGATTGCTGATTCTGAGTCCTACTGTGATGTTCCTGACAGAGACTCCTGAGGCTTGGCAGTTCTTTCCAACCTTGTGTGGTCAGTCTGGTGGGAAGCGTGACACAACTTGTATGGGTTCTCAAAAATTACCTGAAGATTTCCTGTTGTTAAGAAGTTAATTTGCACTTCCTGTGAAATCTCCCAGATACATAGATTTATGCTTGATTTTTCAGGTTTTCTTGAGGTCATTGTTAATAACTAGACAAACTCAAAATGGAAATGAAAAAATAATTTCAGAAATAGTTATTGACTACAAAGTTTGAAGTGACAAGAAGACTATACAAAAGGGACAATTACTTTGACAGATATCAGATCAAACTCTTGCCAGTTTTTCCTGCAGTATCTAGAACAGGTACAGAATTATTATTTTGATTTTGCTGCTAGAATATTTAGGATAAATGAATACACAGGCAAAATTATTTCTGAAAAAAATGTGCTACTTAGACGTGAATGCTACAGTGTGTTGGTGAATGGAATAAATAAAATACAATGTAATGATGTCGCCTTCACTTACAAAGTAATTTTAATTTTGAGCTTTATTCATGTTTCTCTTCAAAAAGCTGAACTAACAGCTTCTGAATGGCTGTAACTAATGTATTGCCAATTGTTCTGAATTGATTAATTTAGTAAGTTTTATTTAGCAAGAAAATTCCGCTTTTAAACCTGCTTGATGTTTTAGAACATTCTAGTCTTATTTCTTTATATCTTTGTGGAAGTGGAGAGAAAAGTGAGGGAGAGACATACCTCTCTATCTATAGGTCTGTATCAGGAACTCCTGGGGAGGCAGAATACCACCAAAGATTTTAAATTTCATACTGATTCAAATCATTCTTTAACAGGGGCTTGTGACCCAGAGGAATTTTTTTCAGTTTTACAATGTAAAAAAAAGCTGGGATGGGAATTTAGGCACTTCTCTAAAATTCACAAATCAGATTTCTGTTTCCTAGTCTGGGTCAGGAAAAGAGAGCTTTCCAGACTTTTTGCTTCATTTTGCATTCTGAAGACTCTCTCTTGGAAAGGCAAGTTGGTCTGTATTTTTCTTTACAATGTTTTTCTAGTTGAAGCTGATGTACGAAAAATTTCTGCCACCCTGTTGAGTTTACAAATTGGTTTTGGAGGAAAAATGTTTAGTCAAGTTTCTGACCTATTCTGCAAGCTGTTTGGGCATGTGTGGGAGGATTGCACACTATATACACTGGGGAAATTAGCTTATTTGTTTTCAGAGGCATGTGAGAAATAATAACAAGGAGTGTCTTTATACCTGAGTTCCTGGGAAGGCCAGTGGAAGTATGACACTTGCTGTGGGGAAGTACAAATTTATTAATCTATAAGTTATAATTTGGAAATACATCAGACCTTCTAGTAGTGAAGACATGGAATGATACAGGCTTACTATTTTTATGGGAAGTATGGATCATAAAGATAAAGAAAGAAGAAGTACAAGATTTAAGCATAGACAAATTCAGAAATCATATCCAACTGATGGAACATGGATAGCTGAAATGAAGAGTCCTGGAATCTAAACTGATAATGTGATAAGTTTGGAAGGAAAAGGGCAAAAGGTTGGGTATGTTTTGGCATATTAAATTTTAGAAAACAGCACATTTTCTGAGTATCAACTCATCAACACAGTTGAAATGATGGGCTCTGGGAGAGATTTGTGAAACATGATGATAAAATTAAGGAAAATGGCTTTTTTAAAATGTCAGAGCACTTTCAGGATATAAAAGAAAAATAGAAAATTAGTTACTAAAGCTTTAAAAGATACTTTTGTAACCTGACATTCTAGAGTAAACTTTACTTTTTCACTTGGAAACTATACACTTGCTTTGAGACTAAGGTATCCCTTTTCCTTGATACAAAAGGATGTTTCTTTAATCTTTTTATGTTTCTTTTGTCTTAATGTAGATGTGGATAAATTGATATGTACTTCATATGCTTGGGTTAATCCTCAAACACTGTATTTTTGTCCCTTCTTGTTAATTAAGACTGTAGTATTATAAATTGCTCATGTAATAGTTCAAACATTTTTTTTCAACAGGTGTTGCTGAAAGATCCTTTGTATATTGGGCTGAGGCACAAGAGAATTAGAGGTCAAGCTTATGATGATCTTCTTGATGAATTCATGGAAGCTGTGACTGCAAGGTAAGTAATATATCTGTGCTACTTATTGATGAATTCCACTGTGAACTTCATCTTGAGAGAAATAAAGGTCATTAGCTTATGAAAAAATGACAGAATCGTTAGGTTCCAGATAATTTTTATTTTGAGTGTAGTATTTTATGAGTTTATAACTGCCTTAGCTATTTACCTTCAACTTTGCAGTTTTATGACCAGTAAAATTCATCTGAATATAACTAGTTTTTCAAACTTCTTTTTCAAGACTCAGATTGTTAAATATTTGCCTAATCATTTTCTGTGCCTAGTGCTGTGCCTACATGATCTCTGTCTCTGTGATTTCATACATGAGATATCAGCAGCCTTAAGGAAGCTATCATACTTGGCAACCCCTGCCTCTGCCCCCAGCAAACCCACAGCAGGACTAACCTTCCAGTGTTTTAATTTTAAATGTCATGGTATGGACCTACACCAAGTCAGCTCTTTCACTGCTTCACTTTTTATATACAGAAAGTAGTTAAATTTATTATTAGACTGTGATGCATAAAGTAGTTCTCCATGCATGTCAAAGAATACATTTACTCATAGTTTCCTTGTTTGTTAAAGTATTTGGAGTTCTAGCTCTGCATTCAATGTGTATATCTGAAGTAGCTCAGCTGCCAGGATCCTTAGAGGAATGTGTTTTCTGCATCTGCCTCCTAAAGGTGAGGCTGAGCTGTGGAACCTGGAAATACTTTCCAGCTCCTCAGTCTTGCCTTGTGTCCCATCTGATTTGAGACCTTGCCTAGACTTACCCAACTTCTTTCTGCCTTGGTCGCTGTGCAAAAGAAGCTTGGCCAAGCAGTGGTATGAATTTCTGTGCCTGAAACACGTGTTCTTTCATGTACTACTTATACTCATCCCCACTGCCACTGCCTTGTTCATGATCTTCCTATGGAAGTTGCTGGTTTGACTCTGTCCTGTTGTATGTTTGCTACTCTGCTGAATAACATTTTAGATAACATTGATGAATCTTCCTAATAGAGTCACCTCCCTAAAAGAATGTTCAGAGCATTAGAAATTGCTCTGTGGTCTGTGTTTTGAGAACCTCTAACATAATGCACTCTCTAACTTGCCCTTTCTTTAGAATGAACCACTGTTCTTCATACTAAAGGAAATAGTCAGAGTCAAGCAGAAGATTATCTCTGTAATGTTTGAAGGTCTGGTTGACATGCGCTTTTTACTTTAACATCTTTAAAGCTCTGTAATTTTGAGCAATTTGTGTTTGCTTGACCTTTTGAAAGATCACTTTGTTCTCAGCTAAATCTGTCATGGTCAGCAGTGGTTGAAGTTCATGTTTGAAGTGGAGCACTTAGAAATAGTAATTCCAATCTTGCGGGGTTTACTTGTGAAATGTTTTGCCTGTAGTGTGACACCTACATTCATTATGATACCCATTTACAAAGTGAAGGGAAAAGTGATGTAGTTAAATCAAAATCAAGTCAAATCACTCAATAATTTTACATTTCCCTAAATTCAGATTTGTGTTTAATGTGCCACTGGCAGACTCAGCACTTACAGCTGATTCTGGCATAGCAGGTCTGAGTGTTAAACATGCAGGTCATGATTTCCTTTTCAGCCATTATACAGCCAAGGTAATTGTATACTTTGGTTACATGATAGTTGTTTTTTCCTTATGAAAGTTTCTATTGTGTTTTTCCTCTTTTCACTTTTTTTGGCCTTCTGCTGGCTGTTTCACTGAGCGAGGATTTGCTTTGCTAATCTTAGATGCATGTTTGGTCTGTTAAATTTTATGTTAGTCATATTTATTGTTAGTTATTGCCATGGTGCTCCAAAAGAAGCTTTCTTATTTAGCACTGCCTAATCAGTTCCGGGAATGGGATAAATTCTGGTGAAACCTGCTGTCGTGGTGTTTTCAGTATGTCTCCAAGACATACATAATCATGAACATTGTAAAGCACAAAGCTGTCATGTATTTTTAATAAGTCTAAATTAAAGACAGGGTGATGACAGATATTTTCAAGTCAGAAGGCTATGTGAAATACCTATTTTGGATCTTTTTCTCCTTCATAATTCTCCAGAGAGGCCAAATGCTAACAGAAGTGAGAGCCAGGTTTTTGCAGCATTGCCTGGGAGCAAGAAGGAGTGGGTAGCAGTACGGGGCGGTGCACTCTGTACAGGCTTTTTATTGGCTTCCAGGAGTTTCCCTAGATGTCATCTTGAATGATTGTTAAATTTTGAAAATCTAAATTTTTATAAGCTGATGCAGCATAATTTATATTGTTTCATGTTGAAATGTCACCTTTATACAGTGAATGGTATGATAATAAAGAAAATGCTTTATAAAAAGGTATCGTTTCATCTACTACAATACTTTCCTCCTTCTCAGCCTCTGCTTATAGTGACCCCAAAAAAAGTTCTTATGAAACAGAATTATTTGTGGAAGAGTTGGGATTAAAACAAACAAAAAAAAACAAACCAAACCAACAAACCCAAAACTTAAACTAATAATTACTAAAAGATTTTGATACAGTATCCAGTGTGCTATCATGGTAGAATGGAACTAGTACATTATGATTTTTCCCAGATGAGGGAAGTCAGAAACATATGGAAAGTATCTGGATTTCTGGTGACAAAAATCCAGTGAACAGCTTTTATTTATTTACGTATGTATACATTTATCTGTTTATTTATTTATTACCAGTGCCAGCAGCTACTCTCTCTGAGGGCAGATACTGTCATTTCTCTGAGCATTACCAGGTGGTTCTTGCTTTTGTGTCAGTGCAGTAATTTAGAGGAACAGGAACTTTCTAAGTGAAAGGAATATTTTATGGCAGGAGAAAAAAATGGACAGTTGTCTTCGTCAGTGAAGAACATAATACCAACTGGAATTCAGAAACGTTTGTTAAGTTTCTGCCCTGTGGAGAAATGGGTCATAAAACATTTTATACAGACAAGTAGATTTTTCCAAATGACAAGTTGCTCTTAAATATCTATGTTTACAGAGGAAACTTTGGGAGGAGGGATTGCTAAACAACACTTTGGTAGCTGGGATTGATCCACCAAAGCTTCCTGTGTAACCAGAGAAAATAACTCTGGTTTTACTCCAGTTCCTGTTTCTTCTCTGCTTGACTGTGATGATGCAAAGAGAAATATATCAGTGGCCAAGAGGTATTCATATACAACAGTGAAAGGATTATGGAAATGCATGAGGGGAAAATATGTGGAATGGAGATGGAACAAGAAATGAAAAGAGAGGAAAAAAGCATATTTTCAATAACAGGGACTTGAATTTTCTTGTCTAATGCAAGGAGTAGATTTAAAGAGTATGGAAATTTTTCCCTATTTCAAAGTATATTTCATTTTCACAAATCTGGTAAAGATTACTCCACCCTGAACCCCTCAAAAGAATGTCAGAGTAGGGAAGAACAGCATCCTACCAACTTGCTTTCTACTGCAGATCGTCCCCAATAGAAGTCATTATAGTGGGCAGGGAAAATACTGACTTGCACTGCTGGCCTATGAACAGATAGGAAACTTAGAAAATGGAAAGAATCTGGTGGAATTTCCATAGATTATTTCCTTGCCTACCTACCACAATCCCAAAGAGTTGGATGGAATTATTCCTCTGTTAGGAGCTAAACCCTGTGGATTTGTGATGTGCATGAGCAGCCCTGTCTCACTGAAATGATCTTTCTGTGTGTGTGATGGTAAGTTTTCAGTTACACTTCAAGATACAAATTATAGTGGTGGACCCTTGAAAAGTAGTGCCATGTGTCATTTACGTTCTCTTCTGTAATGATATTTTGATTAAATCCTTCCCCACTCTTTTTATATGCTGTGCTTTTCTCAAGTTTGT
Source organism: Irena cyanogastra (assembly GCA_013397155.1). Classification (NCBI taxonomy): domain Eukaryota; kingdom Metazoa; phylum Chordata; class Aves; order Passeriformes; family Irenidae; genus Irena; species Irena cyanogastra. Next base: position 88,899 of record VWZV01008682.1, read on the forward strand.
GAACTATAAACCAAGCTGCTGACAATTGTAATTCACCGTGTTTCATCCTAAATTACCATGATGTAGTCATTATTCCTCATTTGCCTGATTACATTATTCACAGATGGTAGCAGTATTTCATTTCACTTCATGTACTACTTTAAAGCAGTGTTTTATGGTAAATATGGTTTAGCTAACTTTGAGAACAACTGTAAAAGCAATATATCCACAAAATCAAAATAGAAAAATATTTTAATAGCTGTTTTCATTTAGTAGATTACATTAAAATATAGTTCAATTTGTGACTAAATTAATTAATTCATGCAGCCCTTACTTTTGGCAAGAGAATGAACTGGCAAGAAGTCAACTTAAAGGGTGCTGTGTATCATTAAGGGAGTGTTGAATCACACAGTCATTGACAGTATGTCCAAGCACAGGTTGTGGGAACATTGGTGCCTCTGTCCTCTTTTGCACTGTAGTGGTGCAAGACCAAGACTTACATTGTGCCTGTATGCTCCCATATTGATCAAGCTAAAGAGGCTGTCAGAAAGTGTGCAGAAGAAATGCTGCTGCGACAACTCCCTCCCATGGCAGACTCAGTGGAGATCTTTCTGTATACAGATATTTCCCTCATTGGGACTTAGGTCCTTTGAAGCAATTTTTCAAGTCTCTGATTACCTGCTCCTTCCACCATGCAGTGAATATTAACTTCCTAATGAGGATCACTGTGGACAGCAGGAGATGAGAAAGGTGGGTCCTTTGGCAGTAGCCTGTAGGCTGCCTGCCTACAGCTACAATTGCTCTTTGAACCTACCCTCAGTTCCTTCCTGTGCTTAAATCTGAGATTCATTTCCAGTCATTGATGGAGTTGTGTTCTTCCTGAAACTGCCTGGGTCAAGGCTTCTTTGCCCACCTAGACTCTCAGGTAGACTTTTCTATAGTCATGAGGTAAGACCATTCAGAAGGCTCCTTAGCTTGTTTGACTATTAAAAAAGGCTCTTGGAATAAAAAAACCCCCCACATTGTGGTTTTAAATGAGGAACTGTTTCTTTGGATAATGTACAGTGCTGTAGAAGAAGAAAACTCAAACAATTTAATAATCAGGATTTATTTTGTTGTAATAGTTCAAGCAACTATGATAGTTTGCCTGAGGAGAATCTTCAAACTTTGTGATTAACCATGATGACTTGTAACTGATTCCACTTGCAACATTTAAATTGTCAACTGATGATGCTGTCTCTAAGAAGGTTGTTAAGGAACCCTGAACCCTTCCCCAGGCTGCAGTGCTTAGTGGGGTATCCTGCTTGAAATTGTCCTCACCTGCCTGTGTAGGGGAAAAAAGAGAAGTAAACTAACTGTTTGGTGTTTCTTGAGCTGGGATGCTTGTGTGCACATTTAGGACTCCTTCAGTTGCCAGATTCAGAGAACTCTGACATGGAGGAAAGAAGACTTGGTAGAAGACATCTACTTCTGTGTGTTCTGTTATGCAAGGGGGAGTAGGTTAATTAATTCACTCCTAGCACAAATATCTTTATAAATGCATCACAAAAAGAAGAATGTAGGCAAGCAATTTTTTGTTGGTTGGTTGGTTTGGTTTTGTTATTTAATGCCTTGTATCCTTCTTCTTCCCTTTCCTATTGGTTCATTTGGTGCTTAAATAATATATGATTGCTGGAAATGTTACAAATATATGCTATACAGACTTTCTGGGTGCAGTAAGTAGTATAAGGAAAAGTGAGTCTGTCAGTCATAGCAGGTTAGACAGAACCTGGTCGCATCAAGTTTATTTGCAGAGAGAAACCTATTATTGTTTGTGATGCAAGACCTTAGAGAAATTCTTAGCAAAGATCAGCAGAGGAGCCTTGAAGAAATAAAATGTCATTCTTTCTTTAAAGAAAACAAAAAGTAACAAAATCCTCGAACGTGGTACTGAGAGGGAAGGCTATTGTTTTGGGTTTTCAGATAAGATAGAGAAAGTGGGGGAATATTTTAGTATTTTTAATATGCTTCTTGTACCAAAACTGAATCTGGAGCTCAAATTGGATGTATTCATGTTCTAATAATGCTTAATTATGTCCCAGAGTTACTGCAGCCGTTCAAAACTCAAGAAGTTTAGAACATGCTGTTCCTAGTCTTTTCTTCTCCAAACTATTTTAGAAAGGGATTTTTGAGATGGAAAAGGCCTGGATAATCTCAGTTACTTTCCTTCATCTTTTATAGCTCCAGCAAATGGTGGGCAGCATTCCCAACAGAAGTTAGCTGGTGCACTGTATTGTAAATGGAGTGAATGTTGATTTATTTGAATAATTTGTGTGAGTGTAATATTTTAACAAGGTTTATATTGTTGTTACGGAAGTACAGTAGTTTTCCAGGCTGTCAGAAGCAGCAGATTATTTTTTTTTCCTTTTTCTTTTATTTTTCCCCCCTTTGGAAACTCTAGTCAAGTAAATATCATAAGTTTGGCTTCAGTTCACATCAGAATGCAGTAACTTATCTGTCCCTTTTATTCCAGCTGTCTCTTTCCCACTAGAAGTCAAGAAGTATTTCTACCTATATTTCAGCTCTCAGGAAATCTGTCAGTCACTGATGGTCTGGCTAATTGAATTTGAGTACCTCAGTGCTTAATCTTTCTTTGATTCTTTGCCTCTACCAGAGAGCAACACTGCTGTGCTTTATTCAGAGTATACCACCCAAACTGCTGCTGCTGAGATTCCTGATCCATGGCACTGGATCAGCCCATGCCCATGCGTGCCTCTGCTGCCTGGTTGCCTACAAATAGTAAGCCATTAACAAATACCACTGACATAAGCTATTCATCATTTGGTTGTTACTGACTTGTTTTGCCACTGGCTGATTTAGCAATTAACCATCATGGCTCACTGTTTTGTATGCCAAGTACATTGCAAATTGCTGTATAACTGCATTTTATACTGTTTTTCATTGTAGTTGTATCCTTTTTAAATAAAATATGGCATGAGAGAATAGATACATTGCCATGGATCTTTGGTGGTTATCACAGAACTGAAGTTCAGATATTTTCATACCCAAGTATCATTTTATTTTAAGTGTTGTCATCACTGTATTAAAAATTGACAGTGACATTAGCCAAAGAGCTATAGTCCCAGATTAGATAAATGAGTGTATTCCCAGAATTTAATTATCCATGCTCCTTGAGATTGTTGCAAGACAGGGCCCTTGCTAGACTCAACAACTGTTTTTCAGTCTTCCTAGGAAAATTGCAGTGGAAACTTTAGTGGCTTCCCTGGCCATCCTACAATCCTAGCAGTAATCCCTATGTCCTTGCCTAGCCATACTGAAGTGTGGACAAACAGCACTTGTGAAAATCAGGATACTTCTCTTTTGGTGCTTAACTATGGATTTAAATGCTGACTTATAAAATGCAAGTATTTAACTGTATACTGAGGTCATGGCTGTGTTAGTGTTTCAGCTGTGCAAGCCTTGTCACATGAACTCTTTGCCAGGGTTTTGGGACTGGGATTCAAAAGCATTCCAGAGTTGAATTCTGGAGTTGTGTACATTATCAGTTGAATGCTGGGAACTGCCTCTCTCCTTCTATCCCTGCAGTCTCTCTATACCCATTTCATGCCAATAAAGCAAACTGAGAGCTTGCTTAATTGAAGGGAACTGAAGACTGATGCTCTTAATTGCAACATCATACAATTTATTCATTTCAATGATTCGTTGTTGGTTTTTTTAATCTAGAGGTAAGGAGACAGTATTTGGTATCCACAGTATTTTTTACCCTTTTGGGAAATTCCAGATTCACATCTTATTTTTGCATTAGACATGACTGGTGTTTATAAACCACTGTAAAAAATATTACCCATGGCTGAAAAATGCAATATGACACTTGAAGCCTGCTACCATATGTAAGTGCAGTTAACTGACACTTTACAGGCACTCAACAGTGCTGCCAGTGCTAACAACTTCTGAATAAATCACGTTATCTTTTTAGCTAATGTGTTTGTTTAATTGCAAAATCATAAAAGTTATTTGCAGTTCTGTAAGGGAATTAATTTTAATAACTAGATTTTGGAGTTCCAAAGGGTGCTGATTGTATCCCCAGAAACAGATAGTAGTGATTTGGTAGGTCATCTTTATATAACTGGGGGTGTATATGAGAGAAAAAAAGGAACACATTTTGAAAACTAGATTGAGGTTTGAGTGATTCGAAGATCCTTTTTTCTTCATCCCTAATTTTTTAGATCTTCCTAATAATGTGGTGGAAAGAATTTCTACTGCTCTCTCTGCACTGGCTCCTGCAGAAGAAAAGTCTTTGCTGTTGTATGTCTGGCACCATGTCACTGGTATTTTTCCTTTTAAGAGTGGGATCTAACTTTGTACAAAACCAGAAAGATGTCCATTTCAGACATTATACTTTTGAAACAGTGAGAGAATAGTAAGTGAACTACATTTCAGAATTTGGTGGATTTTATCATCAAAGTTAATTGTTCATGTACTTGCTGATCTGTACATTGTTCAAAATGAACTATGCAGAATTTGATAAAAAATGGAGTTAAATACTGCTAGAAAAAGTAAAACCTTTCTAGAATCACAGAACCATAGATGATAATATTTCTGAAATACTTAGTTAAAGGATATATAAATTTAATTTGATTATAATTGCTTTATGATTAATTGCTACTGCTATAAGTAAGTTCCTTTATTCTTTTTTTCCCTCTCTCTCCCTATTTTAAAAGACCTTGGTGGAATAGATATTTGGTCTTTCTTGGGATGGAACTCTGATCTAGAAACTATGTATAGGGGTTATTTGTACTTCAACAGAACATATGAATAAGAGCAAGCTTGTTTATGGCTGTTAGATAAACTGAAATGTTGTCGTGATAGTTGCTAGTAATAAATGAGTCTTCAAACCTGAAGAGAAATACCACAGGAAAAAAACAGTGCTTTAATAAGCCATAAGCTGCTACAAGAATTTATCTAGTGTTGATTTCAGGTAGTGTATATGCTTTGCAGATGTTTAACCAGCTTATTGTTTGCCTAGATATCATCTGTGTTTGTGGTCCCATATGCAAGAACAGAAAACACTTGTGCAATTCTCTGAAATCCTACAATTCTCACAGTAATCTCATATCTCAGGTGCTTGAACCAGCTATGAGAATCTCCAAATTTAGCAATAATATTTAAGTCCACTTTCTTACATATACTTTGGTTCTGCACCATTAAAATTAATGTATTTATTTTTTTATTTGTTTAGCCTTTTTTAGTAGCTGCAGAATTGAAAGCCTGTTTTGTTAGAAGTTGTGCATTTGTCAGCCCTGGAGTTATCTGAAAACCTATGGAGTCCATTTCTCTGGCAGGATATCATGATCCAGACATTAAGAGATATTTTTACAGTATCAAGTTTTTATTAAAATCTTTGATTACAGTCTTGTCTTCTGAAAAATTAATTATCATATGAGCAGATGTTTGACTTCTGGAATACTGCATTTCTTCAGCTGTGGGACAACAGCTATTCTACTGAACTTACACTGGGAAAACAGTTAGTTAAATAATTCATCCTTCACATTTATACCAGCTGATTTAAGAATGCCATAACAGATACAAAGAAATGCTTTGTTAAATTTGTTAATTATTCTAAATTTGTATAAAATAAGTGATTTTTCAGTTTAAGCCAGACTACACAGTCTAAGGACTTGTTTTCTTTTCTTTGCCAGAAAAGTATAGAAGCTGTAAATTATATATGGAAAATATTTTTAAAGAACGATATTTTCAGGATAAGAGAACTGAGTGCCGCTGGTTTTGTGTATTTTCCAAATCGGATTTCGAAATGGGAACCAGCTGCTCATCTGTAGCTGTTAACTAAAATGCACAATGGCCATTTTTGAAATAATATATGTGAGGAGTACTGAGTAGGATCCTGATGTCAAATTCAGCTGCACATCCTCACTTAATTACAGTGCCACCTTCAAATGCTGCAGGCCCATAGCCTAAAGGCACTTAAGTGACTTGTTGGCAAAAAATCAGAATCAAGGAGATCATGGAGTATAGAATCTACTGTGCATTTTTAACCAGCATTCTACCTGAATTACTCAGCCTCTTGCGGCTGTGCTGCTTCATTGCGTTAACAGACACCTCCGACTGGACAGGCGGCTCCTAAGAATTGGTCTCTGGACATAAGAGTTAAATAGAGTTAAAAGAGTTAAAAAGAGTTAAAGTTTTTTTTTCTAAAGGGTTAAAGCACTGCTGTGCTTTTGTCCCAGATGCCTTCTCCTTTGAGCTCTGCTGGCAGAGCTGCTTTGATGATGTCTGGTAGCCACCGTTCTGCTTCCCTGGGTTTTGGTTGTATTGAAAACTCCATATTCTTTGTAACTGCACCTATTGGTGTAAAACCATGTTATGGAGAAAATTTTAGCACAGAAGACAAAGAAGTGGCTGTTGTATACAGCTCTAGGTATGCAGGACAGAGTAAGGTGCTAAAACAAATTTTTTTACTCTGTGTTTGTGAGCAGGAGGTCAGATGGTCAAGAACAAGGAGCTAACATGAATATTAACAGTTGAAAAGGTCAACAGAGCTATAGTGTTTTCTCAGTTGAGGCTTGTTGGCAGCAGTTTTGGCTCACAGAGCAGAGGTAATGTCAAAGAACCACTTAAAAGAATGTGGGACAAAACAGATTTTTGACAAATAACATAGTCTGTGCTCCAAAGAAAACCACTAAACTGGTTTTAGCTTGAATAAATACTGCCACAGTTTTCAAATTTCATCTCATTTTTGTTGCCTTGCCTTCTTTCTGTGTTAGAAATCCTGCTGTGATTGGAAAAAATGGGGGAATTCACGTGAGTAACATTTTTGGCTGACAAACACAGCAATATTGCTGATGGAGGTTTTAAGTAATGTTCTGTGCCTGAGTATTTGAAATTACTGTTTTGCATGTAGGTGTTTTAGTGGGATTTCAGGTACGTAATTGAACTGCACTGACATAAACTAAGCAAGGTGATAAATATAAAACCAGAGACATTAAACAATGCTCAGTTCTATAAGGTAAAACCTAAAAGTGAAAAATGAATGTTAACTAAACTGCCCAGGATGTTGAGGTTTTTTTCATTGCATTTCTTCTCCTGGGTTACAGAAGTGACCTTGAAGCAGTTGAATCATTCTGAGAGAAATGGCCAAGGCTAACTTCTGTTTCTTCACAAAGAAAAAAGTGTTTTTTAGAAAAGGCATCAAACTCCACTCCTGTGTTCAGTTTTATAAGTCAAATGTAGATGCATAGTACAAACAATAGTAAGTTTCTCCTTTAAATAAGAATGGCTAGAATGGAAAGCAGTTCCGTTTTGATTGTAGTTATTTGCAATAGAAAAGAAAATGTTTTAAATTTGCTCCATTTTTGGTAGTATAATGCTTTTAAAATAGAAGGGACTAACTTCTGACAGAAATAGGATGCAGGAAAACAATTGCTAGCATCCTACTCACCTGTCAGTCATAAAGCAACAGGGTGGTGTGAACTCATTTTGAAGTTCTGAGCAGCACTGATGGTACCATAATAGACCTGGCTTAGATTGCTTTTATCATTGTGAAATGTTATGCAGTTTATAGTAATTATAGACTTAACTACCATCTGTGCTAGGGACACTCTTCACTTCAGCACCTGACACTGGGATTCAGACTGTGTCTGTGGTTGAAGACTTTCTTAAATGTCACATTTTCAGGAAACTGAGTTCCTTCATTTTTAATGAGGTTAATGTTAGCTTTTCTTACTTAGTTATTAGTCAATAAAGTCCAGTGTTCTGCTGCTCAGAGGTGTCAGCTTGAAACTCTTAATGCAGGCATGACTGGTGTATCCTCAGAAAGATGTACTAAGAGATAGTCTTCTGCTGGGAAAAATCTGCTATCTTCTTTTTGTATGCTTTCCTCTTGCATGTGCTGTGTGAGACCACCAGTGGGTTATATCTTTTCTGCTCTAAACTGAGGTTCCCGGCTGCAAGGACCACAATGAGTGAGGGAACTACACCACCACTAAAGTACTGCAACTTCTAATCCCAGTGATGCTCTGCATTAAGAATAGTGAAGGCATCTAAAAAACGCCTCCAAAAACCAAATCAAAACCAGGGTGAAAAAGTAACTTGTCAGATTTTCTGGATTCAAGCAGCTCTGCTAGACCAGCTGATGTCAGAATTACTTTTTTCCCCCTAATATGGTATAGACCTTAGTTAGGTTTTGAATGTCATGACACAGTTATTAGTGGTCTGTTTGATTTTTTTCCTTCCTTGGTGGGGCAGCAGCAGAAGCGTTTAAAGACAATAACCTTGTCTGGGGTGATGTGTCTTGGATGTTTTTTGCTTAACATGGCAGCACCCTATCTCACTGGTAAATGAGAAATGAACCCCACTTCTCTCTGGATAGGTTTGTTCAATCCCAATCCAACCCGTGTTCTTAGCCTTTTTTTTTTTTTCCACCTATTATTATCTCTAATACTTCTATGTCACTGCTGTTCTGTCTCCTGGGTTGCTGATTTGCAGTTCTAAGTCAGATTTTCTAAATACATTGTCTTGGTTATTTAATTATTTTGTTTCATGATCTCTTAACTTCTGCTGTTTCTGTCACGCTCTGGCTGGCTGCTGTATGTCCCATGTCCTTGGTTCCTTCCTCGGTTCTGTCATAGCACACCACAGTTCCCACCCTTCCCTTATTAAGGGATAAACAGATGATAAGCAAAAACTGCTGCTTTTCAGCTTCATTAATACTTCCTTGCTATCACTGTCCCCACTAAAAATAAGAAATATTTAAATAGTTTTTATAACTGCTTTTGTAGGTCTCTGAAGCATCTCAAATTTTGCTTCTTAAGCTTTGTCCCAAATGGGATGTAAATTAAGTACTTAGTAACATTGCTAAGTACAAAGGACTCAGCAAGATACTATCTTTATAGTCTTATTTTAGAGTGATTAATACATTGTATGTAAGAAAGAGGAGACAGTTTCTTTCCACAAACATCTGTTAATGATTTGAATTCTGCAAAATATCCAAAAAAAGGCTGTGTGGTGAACACAGACTTAGAACTTTTGCCACGTATCCTACTGTCCCAAGGACTGCTCCTATACTGCTATTAATTTTGTTAGTATAATTCCAAATCTCTTATATAGACTTCCAAAATATTTGTAGTCACATACTCTATTACTAAACAAAAATAAGAAATGAAAACTTGAGAAATATTTTTGTAGATGATATGTATTATTTGATTAATCCTGCAACATAAAATTACAGTCAAAAGTGTATTATCATTATGAGTGAGTTTTACTGTAAATAGATGGGAATGTTTTGGAGAAATGGCATGTGGAGCAAACCTTTTTCCCTTTTTTGCATGTAGATCTGTTCCTTTCCAGCGACAGATCACACCTGTTTTTCATGTAACAACCATCTGGTCTTAATGCTGGGGATGCAGCCCTTTTTTTCACAGCTTGCTCAGTCTCTTCCAGTTAGATGGGCTTGGTCAAGTAGTGGCATGCAGGGCTAATCTATTTAGAGGGATCCAGATAAACATCAAATTTTGCACAGCCTTACTTCTGCACCAGCGAGCTTTTTTGTATTTCCTAGCCATCTCTTAGAGGAAGGAGAAGCACATTATGTCAATGTTTAAGAGACTTTCGGGCAGTGGCCTTAATAATATGCCTTGACTTATGGTCAGCCCTGAGGTAATCATAGAATAGATGATTACTTAGAATAGATGATTCCTATAGGTCCCTTTCACCTGGAACTATTCTATTTTCTGTGAACTTTGGCTGTGTTGAATGAAGTATGTATATATGAATTGTACAATTTGCTGAGGAGACCTCAATGGTGGAGTAGATATGAATTCTATGATTTGTTTGTGGTTCTGCATTTTGAAAACTTGGCTTTTTTGGAGATCTGGTATGTTCCAGATAGTCCGGCTTAGGACATACTCTGTGCTTCTAGGAGAACAATTTGTTTGTCTCTTTGCATAAAGATAAGGCTGTCCTGTACAGCAAAACATACTAGATCTGTGTTCGAATTCTACCAAGCAAACACTGCAAGAAGATCAGAAAAAATGTGAGATTCCAGCATCTAAAACCACTTTGGTGTATTAAGAAAGTCTTTCTTTAAAGTACTTTGAAGCTACAAGAAAGGGCAGTAGAGGTTTTTTTAGACTAGATATGAAAGTTAAGAGCTGACGAGGAGATTTTTGTAGGAGAGAGTGAAAGCCACAGTGTCGCTCATCCTCAGGGGGAAGAGATTTCTTTGGAGCTCAGGTCGTGGCATTTATCTCTCATGACTTTGGAAGTGTTGGAGGATTTTTGCTGGAGACTCAAGCCAAACCTTGGAAAAATTTAGCTGCGGCTCACAACATCTAAGAACCCACCTCTGGGCGTGTGACTAGTGCAAGATAGTTGTCGTGATGCTTCTAGCCTTCGTTGGTTGTTGAAGGGTAAGAAACAACATCTGGAAGTTGCCAAATGGACATCTAGGGCTGTTATTTGTCGTGTTTGTCTGTGGGGGATTATTCGTCTTCATGCTGTGCTCGTACGTCATAGCCATTGTGCAACAACTCAGAGTGCATAAGCTGAGTTTCCTTCACTGTATTTAAATGTTTTAGCTACTTTCATGGCACTATCCATGCCCCCAGCCAGGAAGTTCATGAAGGAATCCCTAGAGACAGCTTCTTATCACTGTTCCAAGTTGTTATCCCAGAAATTATATAATATTTATGAATTTGCAAAATCTTAATGTGCCCTTTTTTTTTTTTGGCTCAAACAAAGAAAAGAACTGAAAGCATTTTGGACATATCTATACTTCAAATACTTAGAGATGGGTGGGGACTTGATTATTTAGCTGAATTTTGTGAAGATTTAAAGCCCTAGTTGTCTACATGTAATGCCAGGAAATGTAGACATTTTAAAAGGTGCATATGTGTGTAAATATGTATAAGTTTCTAAAACAATAATAATTCCAGAAGTATAAAATTGGCTGTAGTCCTAGTTTTTCAGTTAAAAATAATAGTGCTGGAGATATTGAGTGGATTCTCATGGCTTTAAAACTGTTTTACCAGATCATTGCTAGATGCTTTTCTTATTTAGTAGACTTTAAATATTTCCAAGAGCTCATTATTCCCATCTCTAGGGAAGAGACTTTGCAGACAGCTACAGTTATTGTACATCTTTCCTGGCTTTTTTGAGGGAAATGGGGGAGGGAAGCAGTGTAATTGACATGTGTTTCCTGACCAAAAATCCATCCCTGTGTCAATGTCCTGTGAACATTTGAATGAGAAACTGAATAAATTCAACAACAAAAAAGTATCCCCTAACTACAGTAGCTAATGTCTTGGTCCAGATGATCTAGCTTCCTAAATCGTATAGGGGAGAGATGTAGAATGAGGAGAGGCTTTTTTCTGCTATGTTTGTCAGATTGAGAGAAGTTTGCAGAACATATCTCAGTTCACCATCTGATCCCAATCTTTGGCTGAATTCAGTTTATTGTTGCCTGTCAGAGCCCTGAGATAAATGAAAACAAAAAGAAATTGGCTGGGTTTCTGTGTAAGAAAACATTTTCCTGAATCCTGGAGGAGTTTCCTCCAGAACCCTGAAGGAGGATGTTCAGTAGTGGTGAAATACTCTACTGATAGCACTCTCCATGTTCAGTTGGTCGTCCTTTCATTAAGTAGTTGGGGTCAGATGGCAGCTCTCCTAAAGCTTGTGAAAAATACATTTTACAATTCACCATTTTCATTAATATAAATAATATAAATTTTAATTTTTGCTGCTTATTGCAGCTCACAGAAATTAATTATGAAAATACAAGATAATTGTAGGATAGAGGAACATTCAGATACTTCCTGGTGTTTGCTACTATAGTAGCTTACCCTTTTAATCTATTCAATGGAATGTTGCAATGGAATGTACAATTAAGTAAATAAGCAGTTTCAAAGTGTGACAGTTATTCTCCTTTGTGCCACTCTTTTTGTCAGCCTGTCCTTCATAGCTTCTTGAAGTGGAAGCAGTGTTTTTTTCATTACCTTTTGCATTGCTTGAGCACATGGTTCAATATGATACAGGGTTAGGAAACAGTTTTTGGTTTTTGTCTATTGGCAGTGAGTAGAGACATTTGCTATTTACTTTCTTTTTTTTTTTTTTTAGTTTTAATATACAGCTGATCCTGCCAGTATGAACAAATCTTATGATATAATCATTCTGACCCTATTTATATTTTTAGCTACTAAAGCCTACAGCAAATAAAAACATTATTCAAATCCATATCTAAGTCTGTCTTTGTCCCACGAAGGTGGAATTTGGAGACTGAGGACTAAGGGGAAATATAGATGCCATGCTCTAGGCTATCTGAGTAACAAGAAAAATTATCAGCAAGAGATTTTTCATTAAGGGGACCCAGATGAGATTCTTTGATAGTACATGGCAGTTTACATTAGAGGAACATCATTTGACAGCATAATTCTGATTATATTCAGTATGTTATGGATTGTATCCGTCCGCTGAACTACAATTAGTAAGTGAGGGATGGGTTTTTGGAGTCACCTCAGATGCCACAGTGAATGTGAACATGCACATTTAGATATTTGTCTGATACTGTGCAAGTTGGAAGCATCATTCAATCTATTACTCACATTTCTTCATAAAACTTCTCCCCATGCAAGCATTTCTTCCCAGAAGGGTGATCGTGCATATGTGTATTTGCTTCTGAATGACTGGAAGAAAAATGGTTGTAATACCTTCCTTTTTCTTCCTCCCCACATTTCTGAAAAAAAAAAAAAAAAAAAAAAGGTATTTTGGGAGTGTTGGGTCGCACTGGGCTTTAGTGGGTGTTCTGTGCTTGGCATCACCTGAACATAGCCTTTAAAAAGGGTCATGTGTGTTAGGTGACAGAGAAAATAGCTTTCAGAGAGGTGGCTGAAAGAAATAGGTAACATTATTAACACAGAATAAGCATAATTAACATTTTACACTTTTTAGACTATGTAATCTATTACTATAAGTACATTATCAGGCCTCTTTCAGAACACTTGCAGTCATAAGAAGTACACAGACAAATCAAAAGCTCTGCTGATTTTTTTTTATGATATGTAATAATTCTCTGATTTTTTTTTATGATATGCAATAATTGCCATGCTAAGGAAGCTCAAGCTGAGCTTGTTTATGCGTAAGAAAGCATTACAGAAAGAAAAAAAAAACTGATATTCTTTGTTATGGACTTCACTGCAAAGTGTAGACATTGCATAGGAGTAGAATACTTTGTCTTTTTTTTCCAACATGCACGTATTTTTTCTGCAAAACCTATTAAATACCCTTTCCTTACTCGGAAGGTAAGTCACTGGCGTTAAGTGACAGGATGATTTATCTCTGCAAGCAAAGTTCCTTGATTTCTTCTGTGATTTAAGGTTCTGGATTTTTGGGATGCAGGGTAGTCTTAGTAAGCTGGAGAATCCAATTCTATAGTTTCGTGAACGAGTAACCCCAGAAAACAGTAAAGTTGCACTAAGTGGCACTCTTAAACTCCTCTCAGTAGGTGCTACACTATTCTCCATATAATACACTCAAATAATGAGTACTCAAGTAGACCAAGTAATTCTAAATACGGATGTGAACATTTCAATATTCACTAGACAACAAAGACTGAAAGTCAGACTATTGGCTAATGAAAAGGAAGAATAACTAATCTTAAAAGGCAGATGGATCTCTCATCAACACATCATGAGTAAGGGGCTTACTGAAGTAACCAAGATATATTTTTTGGGCAAGATAACCTGAACATACCTATCAATTATCTGAAGTCATTGGAATACATATATATATTAATGACTTTGGATCATGTAAGTATATAGAATTTACCAGTAATTACAATTAACAGAAAGTTTTTGTGTCAAACACCAAAAAGAGAATCTGGAATGAGTATAAAACTTTCCTTCCCTCCAATCCTTCTAAAAAGATGTGACATGAGTCTAGTTTCAGTGTATCTTCAATGGTGCTTGAATCCAGTAAGAATTCCAACAGTTCATCTCCAAAAAAGCAACTTAACAAGTCCACTAAAATGTATACAAAGATTTTTTGTTGAATTAGTATTGAAAAATCAAAGGTATAAGAGATTTATATGCAAAAAGCAAACAATATGGTTAGTAATAGAATTTAGAAAAACCATAAAAATTATTCTTTTGAACTATTTGGTACATCCTACTTTTGCAGTCCACTGTAGGTGGTATTTGAGCCAGCTAATTTGAAATGCATGTATATTCTGCAATGTCAGTATGCCACAGCCTTATCCAAGAATTCTGGTTTAGGTGTAGTGTTATGTTCTAAACATCCTGAAATAAAATCAGAGAAAAAATGCATTTCAGTGTACTGCCCCTATAATGCAAAATAATATCTTTGACATTAATTTCTCCCTTCACTCTGTAACAAACATGGGGAGACCATTTGGTACACGTCTGATGTTCCCTGGGAAAAGTGTAAATAATAGTGTGAAAAGGATAGGTAGCATTTGGCTTAGCAGGGGATTATAAACAGATTTGAGGAGCATGCAGTCACTTCCTTTTCTCACTTAGTCCCTGATTATAAGAGCTATAATTTTATACAGTGCTCTTTAGAGATCACTGATATAATCCCCAGGATCTTGAAATTTGAGGAGACAATGAGGAGGAGACATTTAGAACTTCTAACCACCTGTTTAAAGTGTTAAAATAGAGTTAGAACACTTCTGGGACCTTAATTTAGTCTCCAATTAACCTTTTTTCCAGTAATTTCTAATAAATATTTGAATATAAATTTACCAGTGAGATAGTTTGGACTGAAAAGTTTGAACTTACTTCAAAGGCAGTTTTAAAGAAAGCTAAATTCACCATGATAAAGGGTAACTGTAGCCACTAGCACAGGTGGTAATAAAATGTCCAGTGTAGGTGAGCTGGAAGTGTTGCCAGTTTTTCAATGTGAAATACAATGTGCATACTTTCCCTTTCTCTCTGGATTCCAGAATGCTTCTGTTTCTGCAATGAAAGCAAGAGTGGCTGTTACTTCTTTATGATGACTTCTGGAAAAAAAAAAAATTACCCTTGTACCATTTTATTGGGCATGAGTATTCCAGTTCTGTGACAAAGTTCATAAACATTACTCCAATTTTTCCCTGGTAAAAATCCAGTTAGAAGTGATTTTGAAGTTAATACATGAAGTCTTGACTTTGTTTAAATATTAATAGTGCTGTCAACTTTTGGAGTATTGAGGAGCCATTGAAGGAGTTTTGGTTAATCTTTGAAGCTTTACTCTTTGTGTGGAGCTTTGAACATTGTGACTTAAGTAAACCATATCAGTAAAGTAGAAGAATGTGTTTAGCTTCTAGTAATAAAATGGGATTTTCCGTTAAATTCTGGTTAATATTTTCAAAACAGTAATTACTTGAGTACTTAAGAAAAGTGTTCTCTCAGTTTTGTTTTCTTTCTTACCTTTGCATAATAGCAAATTTCTTGAGGACAAATTTTTGTTTAAAAATTTTTCATTAATTCTGAACTGATTTTATGTGGTCAATGATCTAAGAAAGCTTTGGGGCTTTTTTAATGTGTGAACCACTCTTTTCCTGGTCCAGAATGACTTAAATCAATCATCACATGTGAAATCAGAGAGCAACCAAGCAGTCACAACTTGGTTTTGTAATAGTGATGTGACTGGTCAGAAAACCATGTGTGCTAAGGGAGATGCAAAATGTGCTATAATTGAGTGAGAAGTGCTCCAGTTTTAGGCCAACCATCACAAGTCTAGGAGAAGTGTGCTTAAGGGCAACTATGTGAAGCCTGTGAAGCCCTTCTGAACTTCTATTAAATTTTGTTTTCTTCTGAAAGATAATGATTTCCTTTAGCTTGCTGATGCCAACTGCTGCAGATTAAATGTGTATTTATTAACTTGCGTTGCAGTTTCACTTGCAGAGCTGATTGGAAAAGCTTTTTCATACAGGATAGTAAATTTGTGGCTCAAAAGTGCCTAGTGCTTTTATCTTTAGAATGTCTGATACTCCTACAGTCATGCAAGGTATGGAACCTGTAATCCAGGTTTTCACTGTTTGGTATCAGATCTGCTTAGGAAAGGGCAGAAAGAAGGAAGAATGCTGTCTGAGTAATGGCAGGTTACCATTCCCAGGACCTAAAGAGTTTGGTTGAACACATGCTTGCATTTATTTTTATAATGTTATCTAGTTTGGGGTATCTTACGTGTGATGTGCACTGGAAATGTTACCTATTTTTATTGATATTTAATTTCAGCTGAGTAGCAATGAGGTGGAAAATTAAATGGCACCAGCAATGCTACTCAAACAGAACCCACCCATCTTCTCCAAGGAAGTAACAGTGCTCTTCATCTTGCTGGGATGTGTGGGACCCTGGGCATAGTTCTTCTCTGTGTTTATGTTTTATTGGAATAGATTCCAAAACATTTATAGTCTTGGATGTTCTCCCTTGTGGATTACAGTACTTTCTGGCTTTTGTGATACAAACCGGATTTCCTTCCAGGTGGTCCAAATGTTGCTGCCAAACTCTTTTTCCTCTGATGCGCTGTGTTCACACTTCCTCTGGAGAAAATGTCTTTATTGGCTTTACTATACCAAAAATAGTTTTTGTTCTTTCGTGGTTCTACACAGCTTTATTGCTACCTCTACTTCATCTCTGCTTTAGTTGTGCAGCTCTGCTACCTTTTATTTTTTTCATGTTTAGCTTAGGAGGATTTGGGGTTTTTTCTCCATTAATATGGAATACCTTCCCCTGTTACATCTGCAGTGCAACTTTTCTTCATTTTTTTCAGATAGCCATTCAAAACCTACCTTTTGTAAACCCTTTTAGTCATCCCACAGGGTGCTGAGCATGTCAACTTAATTGAATGCTTGGAGTTCTATGTTATTTAAGCATTTTTTTTTAATTCATGTTCAGTGTATTACAAGTTTATAAAGACAAAACATGTTTGTGAATTAGTTTGGCCTTCTGCATAAAATGAGGCATTTGGTTAGAATCAATCTGGTTTGATATTTAAATATTTAATTACAGACATCAGAAATGGTCATTATAGTGCTATTTATACTATAAAAAATATAAAGGTGAGATTTCTCTACCCATACGTGATAATCCCTTATCTTTTCGACCCTTCTTTATGTTAACCTTTTTGGCTGTGATAGTTGCAGAGCAATGGCAATGTCCATTAGCTATGGCTTTTTAATTCTTTTTTTTTTAATCCAGAGTAGCATCCTTCACTTTTGATCCTTGGTTTATAAATTTACATTTGTGAGGGGAGACTGGGAGCTGGGGCTGTCTATTCCAGTGAAGCAGCAGCTCATTGGTGTATACAAATATTGGAAGGCAGGGTGTAAAGTAGACTGAGCTAAGCTGTTTATAAGTAGTACCCAATGACAGGACAAGAGAAAATAAGACACGAACATTTTGCTTAAATGTAAGAGAAATTTCAGCATTGAAAAAAACCGTTATACAGTCAGGGTGACTGAGCCTTGGCACAGGTTTCCCAGAGAAGTTGTGGAGTCTCTGTCCCTGCAGATAGTCCAAAAGCTGTCTGGATGTGATCCTGCCCAGCCTGCTTTTGCTGACCCTGCTTGACTGGATGGGTGGTGAGATGACCTCCAGAGGTGCCTGCCAGCCTCAGCCATTCTGTCATTCTGTAATATTCCACTGTAATAGTCACAGTTCCTCAGGTCAAACTATATGATGTCTAAATAGTGCTTTGAAAACAGCAAGCTCCCTTTTTCTTAAAATTCTACATTCTCCATTTCTTCAGTCTAGCCTCCAATATGCCTCTTTTCTCTCAAGTGCAATTTGTGTTGCAGGTACGTAAGATATTTTAATGCCTTAAAAACACCATCAAGAACTTGGAAAGGAAGAGGTGTGTTTCATAAATGATCAAACAGTACAAATATTTGGAGTGTATTTCATCAATCAGAAATGCTTTAAGTATTCCTGCTATAACCTCTTTTTGACATTTCTGAAAGCTCATTACTTCTTTGCCTTTTAACAGTCAAGATGAAGGCTGTCAGTGGTGGAATTGAGATTTCCATCTGTTCATTATACCTTAAGTAGCAGAGGGAAAGCGCAGATGTGCTGCCCCAGGCTTTCTACTAATCTGGCTATCCAGCTGCCTCTTTCATTTTGGGAAAAATACCTATAATCTCATACAAATATAATCAAATATGTAAGGTAGTGCAGTCATCTTGGTTCCACCACCTAAGACTTCTTAGCAATCTTTAGATCCTGGCAAAAGATACAATACCTTTTCCAAAAAGGCATTACATTTGACATAAATCACTCAGGCCTGATTCACTGAGGCATCAAAACAGGCACTTAAGTTAAAGCAAATGAGTAGTCCTCTTGACCCAAGCTGGAATTCACATATGTTTAAATTAATACATTAATAAATTAGGCTTTGTTAAAGTAGCATCTTTCAATCTACTAGATTCAGTTAAATAAATACAGTTCAAAATTATTAGGAAACTTTCTGGTGTAGAATTATCAGCCAAGGATCTCTTTTACTTTTTATGCTATAATCCAGACCCTTCTTCACTTTGGAAACTGGGAAAAGTTGCTGTCTGGGCAGTGAGTATATGAAGGTTCATTCTCAAGAAAATGCATCGAGTATAAGCAAAATGCCACACACAATCAATGCAAATCTAGTTTGTCCAGCCACGTTGAAACCTTTACTTTTTCCAAGAGCAGCTCTCATTTTCATACAGAAATCTGAGAATGTGTCCAGAGAAACATCTCTTGCCTGGATTCAGGAATCCAGGCTTCTTGGAATAGATGATTCCACTAATCACAATAATTATGAATATTAATATATGTAACACAGTATCTTTCATACTAAAAAATCTGTAGAGGAATTCCCTGTGACAGCTCTGTGCAATTGTTGACCACTGTTCAAGTGCTGCTGTACTTATTTCTTGTGGATGACTTCTGCAAAATTTAGAGCATTAAAAATCTAATTTGTAGGGTGTGCAGATGCATACCAACACCAGGGCAAGCCTCAGAACTGTGGCTTTATATAAGGTACTTTTCCTGGCAAAGTAAAATTGCTGACAATCTTAACCAGACAGTAATAATCAGTAACTTTTAAAGATTGCAGTCATGAAGTAACCAGGAAACACTAATTTGAAACTAGGTTCAAATGATTTTAAGTTGTATAAGAGGACTTATCAAACAGTGCATTTTACATGCTCTTTTTTGATAACAACAGTTCTTTTTTGGTTTAGCCTTAAGCCATTTAATTAAAAATTAATCTTGAAGGGTTTAACAAAGACCACTCTATCTTTTGGGAGGGCAAGAAGTGACACACGCCTTTAGCTACAGCTAAAGATTCATGAGGAATAAAACTGCGTACTATTTCCAGCTGAGATGGATTTCTTTCTTGATTCTCTGTTTTTCTGATTTAGTCTGCTCAGACACTTGACCAATCCATCTCTTCAGTACTATTCCTTCCCTCAGCCAAAAGTGTCACAGTGCCAAGACTCTAAGGAAGAATTGAAGAGGCTGAAAAGAAAAAAAAAATATCTCAGGTCATCTGTTTCAAATCTGCACTCATCTCTTTTAAGTGAATGTAAAATTGAAGGTAATTTGAGATTGGTTCTTTGGTCTAAGTCACAGTTAAATCAGCTAAGTGGTAACTCTGGAAAAATCAGTAGAATAGCTAGGAGACAAGTAGAATTACATTTTCAGGCTCCTGGAGTTTTACTTTTGACTTAGGTGGGTCAGGATCAGGTAACAAGTGAACCAGTACAAATTCATGAGAAACCATCACAGTAATTCATTTTGCTGTTTACTTCAAATTCACATTGAACCATTTTTTTCCCCTAAAGAGGAAAACTACCAAAATTCATAATGTAGTTTTCTGCCTCTTCCTATTTAACCTTAGTGTTAGGCAAGCCCACATACCTCTGCATTTGTGGAAGTTTGTATGGTGTATTTTTTCATGGCAGTGATCTGGTCTTCTGGGGCTGATATTTGGGCATGTCAAGAACTGAGTCTAAGAGTTTAGCTCGCATCTGACTTTGTGAACTTCCAAAAGTGTAATTTATTTGTATAATGTGCATTATGCTGTATCTCAGTACTGTGTCATCTGTGCACCTTCCTGCTGAGAGGACTGTTTCACAGCTGAGAGGAGGCAACTTGACACAATCCACCATAGGAAATTGATTTGACAGCATTCAGTGAAAGTTCTTATGGAAGAGAGAGGTAAATTTATGCCAAGAGTGTTCAAAATAGTTGATTTATTAATCAGACTCATACCTACATATTCAAAGCATCAGAGTGTTTGTGCTCGTGTGGTCTGACCAGGGTTGCTCCTGTGTGACATGGAAGGCAAAAGGGCCCTGGCTGTCAAGTCCTCAATGCTTTCTCTGGGCTTCTGGTGATAAGTGGTGATAGATTTGATTTTATACAGGTCTTCTATGCCTTTAAGATCCAGCAGCTGTGCTGGCATGCTTATTTTGCCTCAGGGTATTTCTTACTTCGGCCTCCATAAATTTTTTGTGTCTGTATGTCCTCATGTTGAATTTCTTCAAATTGCAGTATGACTTCCTGCTGTGCCCATAGGATAAGGAGTGGCACAGGTGATGTGCTGTGGTAGGGATTGTTGCTGTTTTCAAGGTGCAGGGTCCTGGTCCCAGAGGTGTCTTTGCTCCCGTGTTACCAGAACTCAGTCCTGCTCATCTTGATGTAAATGAGACATTTTAAATTTTCCTTCAGTCAGCTTTGTTCTTTGTTGTCTGTGTGTGTCACCATTTTCAGCTCTGTTTTGCTGCTGCTTCCAGTAGTGCACACATTTCCATTCATACTTCATTCACACCACCCTCCCTAATTCTGTTACGGAAGTCTCTACATGTGAACTATAAAAGTCTAAGTTACAATCAAGCCCAGTTCCTGACAACATTGTTGTGTGCTGTACTTTAGAACAAATATAAAAATCAAAAATTAAAAAGAAATAGTTTTGCAACAAGAAGAAGTAAAATTTTACAATGTGGTAACTTGCTTCTTTTTCAGCCTTTATATATTACAATCCTAAGACATTTGGGAGTTAATTCAATCAAGTATTGAAGTAGAAGAAACCTAGTTCAGGTTCACTAGTGACCATCTATATTAATCCTTCAACAACACTTTGAAAATGCACAAAAACTTAGAGTGGGTGTGTTTGGAGCTGTTGTCAACTTATTATCTCAGTAGGATGGACTTCGAAATACTTCAATTTAAAGAGCAAGCTGCTATAGTGTGATGCAAGTAGAAAAGTGGCTGATGATAAATTAGATTAAAGCCAACAATTATCCTTTTCTTGTAGCAAGTGTTTCTGTTAACATACCACAAAAGCTTATGATTTAATTGCCTTTTGTCTTAAGAGAAGCCCTTTATGTATATAGGGCATGACTGTGGGCAGAGAATCTGGTTTTGCTTCTCTGCTTATGAACAACAGCGTCTAGGACCACCACCCTCAAGACCTTCCTAAATGAGCACTGCTCTGTTCCTAAGCCTTTCTATTCCCAAGACTGTGAGGTCCACACATGTAGCAGTGCTGTTGGCTGGGGGAAAAAAAGGGGAGAAAATTATGAGTCATCTCCAGCCCATTCTCCTCACTACTCCTGGGACAGAAAGGCCATGGAAATGAATACCACATCTGTTCAGGACAGGGAAGGAGCAAGCAGAAGAGTGTTAAAAGCACTGGTACAGTGCCAGAACACTGTGGTTGTGCCAGGGAATAGTAATATGGAAATCTTTTGTAGAAGTTTATGTCCTTAAGAGAACATGAATGAAGAAAGAGTCTGCTGCTGGTACTAGGGTGGGTGCTAAATGCTGCTGTCTCCCACATCTCCATGCCTGCTTTGGATATGGACTGAGCTCATTCAGGAAGCGATTGGTTTGGAAACAGAAAATGGCTATGAAAAATAGTCCTATGAAAGTACGTGCTTTCTGTAGCTAAAATAAAACCAGTGGTTGCCTACAGGGGAATAGAAAAGGAATTTTAAACAGAGTCCTTCATGTGGAAAGCGGAGATGCTGACAGTTTCTGTTAAGTTCTTTAGAAAATCTCTTCCTGTGAAGAATGTCCTGTCTGACTTGCTGGTCCAATTCAGGACAGAGAAAGTTATTTGTAATTTAGTGATACCTCTTCTGGGAAGGTATTTGCATTGTAGAACTGGCTGGAGCTCAGTGCACCTTGGACAGATTTTTGTCCTGTGCAGCTGCAGCACATCAGGCTGTTGGAGAAGCAGCATGAGTAGTACCATCTGCTGCAGAGGGGCTGGGATGCTTGCTGGAGGGTATCTCATCTGGCCCACCTTTTCCACAGAATATATATGTAGCATTTATTGTGCAAAACTCTAACCCCCTCATTCAATTGCATTGAACTTAAGCAGCAAGTTACAGTTATAGTGGAAGAGGAGCTAGATGGATGTATGACCTCATTGCAGCAGTTTAATTGCCATATGAAATGAAGTTAAAGATAGCTTGGAGGAGAGGAGGAGGAGAAGGCACCCTGGTTCTAAGAGTTGTTAGGGGAGAGGGCGAGAAGGCATCCAGGCAAAGCCCTGGCACAAAGAGGAGTTTGTAGCAGTGTTCTTTATGCTTTAAGTCTGTTTTGAGCAGTGGGATATATGGTAATGAGCAAGCTTACAGCATTTGAAGTGGGGAGGAAGGACATAATTTCCACATTATCCTGGTGCACTATAAATGGTTCTGGCTGGCAGGGCAGCTGCATGACGCACAAGGCAAGGAACACAGCGCCAATGTTGCTATCATTTTGGTTTGCTCCTTCTTAGGAATGGGTGGCAACAACTAATTCTGATGGTTTCTAAGACTTTTTCAGTTCCAGGCATGTATGAACAGAAAAAAAAAAAGTAGTCAAATAGGAGTTTGGAAGCTCTGAAAACCTAAAAGGCAACCACTTGTTCCTTTAGGAAAGTTTCCAAAACAATGGTTGGCATTAAGAACAAATGGTCCGAATATACATCCAGAAAACCCTCTTAGCTGTAGAAGTAATCATGGATTTTACTGATCATATGGTTTGAATTCAAAATGATGGCCAAACTTTTATAGCTCCCACTGTCACCAAAAGCCAGATTCTTGAGGGTTTTCCCTGTTGAGGTCTTAAGAGCATTGAGTTGCCAAAATACTTGTACTGTATATTTGGGATGTTTATAGAGCTGTGGACATTTTTCTCCAGCCTGTTACATAAAGATATACTCCATAGAATTATTTGGAACATTAGTGTTGTTGTCATAGACAACTGAATATAAATTTATTTATAAAATGGGGAAAACTTAGCTAAGACTGTCACAAAAAATATGTTGTAAATTGGGAAAAGAATTGGAGACATTGTTTTCTGGCAATCACTTGTTATTCAGTGGGATGGTTCATTTTAATCCATTGTCCAGCATTTGCCTCCCATACTTGATGACAATATGATGTTGCATGCTTGCCACCTCTTGTCTGCATTTTCTCTTCATAACAAAACAAAGGAAATACGGCTTTGAACTTCTGTCCAGTTGGATCCTGATTCAGACTGCCTGTGTGACTTGGAGCAGGAATCTAAAATGCAAGTACACAGAAAGGCGTGGGTGACAAAACAGGATTTACAAGGGGAAACAGTGATCTGGATTATCACTTTCTAGAGACAATTTATATTTGTTTAATCAGCTACTGCAGTGACACATTCTTAACAGGCGGAAGAGAGAAATTCACAGCTACAAAACACTTGCCTGCAAAAATCCATCAGTCCTAGGCAGGACTCAAGCCAAGCTATTGCTATCAGAGAAGTGTTTTCCAGAGCACAAAAATATTCAAGAATTCATTAGTGCATTTGTTATGGTTGCACACTGAGGAAGAATGTCTATTAGATTTTTTTTTCTTTCTTTTTTTTTTTTTTTTTTTTTTTTTTTTTGTTGTTTTGGCAGTGTAGAACTAGATCTCATAATTTCTTCTGGTTAAGACAGTTGTTGCCCACTGGGTAGGTTCTTTCTTCCATTTATTTGTACCACCTTTCAGTATGAATATTCACATTGGTTACATGTTTCTCCATTTCCCCAGTTATCTCCTGTGTAGCCCTGGATCAAAAGCAGTGATAGCAGGAGAACTGTTGGCTCTGTTTTGAGCAAGCCATTAGGCATGGTATGTTTTATGTGGCTTATATCACACAGTCAGTTAGGTTGGAAAAGACCTCTGAGATCATGAAGTCCAACCTATGACCAAACACCACCTTGTCAACCAGACCAATTTGAGTGGTTTGAAAGGCACAGCAGGGTTTGATGACTGCACATGGACAAGCACCAGAGTGCTTGTTTCCCTTCTCATCTCACAGTCATTTGTGTTCCCTACTCACCTGTAAAGAGGTGCAGATCCAAGCCAAAAATTTGCAATGACAGCAGGGTATGAGGTGCGAACAGAGAGGACATGTTCTGCTTCCACAAGGGTTGATTCAAGCAGTTACCCTTTATAGTGCAGAAGCACTAAAACTTAAACTGTTCATCAGAGTGTGAGAAGGGTGGAAGGTTACTGCAGAGTGATACAGGAAGGAAAATATTGGTTTAGGTTCTGGCTCAACTTTCTGCTTTAAGCGATTGTGTTAGCAAGCTGTGGAGGTCATAGAAGAATTGATGGCTCTTTTGATATGGTCACTGCTTCCAGAACTGTGTAGCACCTTTGTAGCCAGTTCATTATTTCTAAGGGATTTTCTGGAATGTCTGATATTAACTATTTTGTATTACCTCATCTGTATGTCTCATCTGTTAGTGGTTTTAAGAACGAGAATACTTCAAGCAGAGAAACAGTGCATAATCTTCTTGTCTCTCATGGGTACCCAGCTACTGGATTTGATTAGCTATTTTGAAAACACAGACTTCAGAATTCACAAGTCTTATGAGGTACTGCTGGTTGTGTGCAGCACTGAAGTCTCAGGATTTTACCTGGATGATTTTACACGTGCAATGCATAAGAATGCTGCTTAGAAATATTTCTGCTATGATGCCATAATCTCAGAGGCCCAGAGTTAGACTGCCTGCATTTTTTCCATTTTAATTAAACAGCTATGATATCTGGCTCAGAATTAATATGTATAGTGTGTTCAGTATAGGATGATTATTTTCTACAGAGATGCTCTTTTAATATAACAGGGAGTTTTGGTCTTTGTCTACAAAGATAATGGATAAGAAAAGAGAGAAAAATAAAATGCAGATGAGAAAATGGAATGTTATATATGGTAAAATAAAGAAACAGACCAGCCTAATGACATCCAAGAAACACATATAACCAAGCCCCAGGATTCCAGAGTGCTAATCTCATTAATTTCATATTATTTTGCAACTGTCAGCTGCTGGACCCGTATAGAGAGAAACTTGTGTCAGAAACTGAAGCAGGTTAGAAATTTTAATTAATTAGAATTAGTTCTAGTTTTTTATTTGAAGTCAGTTATGATTTACAGTACTGGACTTGCCAAATTTTCTTTTAAACAGTTGCCTGTCATTATGCTGCTGAAGAAGTCCAGGTTTTTCCATCAAACCTGAAGATGTGTTTATTTTCAGCAAGAATTACCATTCCTGCTAGTGGAATCCCCGTAGATTTGGCTAATTGTAATATGGCTGTAAATATGTGTTTTCCATGGAAATGAATTTAGTCACAGGAATTTTTGTCTTTTTTTTAAATACTGGTAGCTTTGCTTAATGTGGTTGCCAAACACATGTATGGCTTAAAGAAAAATTCAATTAATGTATTTACATTGAACTGCTCTCTATATGTGTGTATTACTTTCCTGGATGAAGCATGAATTGGCAGCTTGACTGTCTCATGGATTTATGCTGTTAGCAAATAAGGAAAGCCTCCTTCAGCTCAATCAGGATGTGTGTTGTTGAGATCTTGCCCTCTTGCAAATATCTGTGAGCTTGAATCCAGTCTTTATGTAGTTTTTGTGGATATATTTTCATTGCTTTGTGGGTTTTTCTTTTGCATTTGTTGTAAGAAAATAATTGAAAATGCCATATGTGACTGGTATGCAAAGAATCCAGAGACGGTGTTACTAAAAATGCATATAAGGACTGGGTGGTATTTGCAAGAGCACGTAGTGACGGGACAATTGAGAATGGCTTCAGACTGAAAGTAGGATTGGGTTAGATACTGGGAAGAAATTCTTTGCACTAGGGGCGGTGAGGCACTGGAACAGGTTGCCCAGAGAAGCTGTGGATGTCCTCTCCCTGTAAGTGTTTAAGGCAAGGTTGGATGAAGGTCTGAGAAACCTGGTCTAGTGGAAGATGTCCCTGCCCATGGCAGGGAATTGAAACAAGATGATTGTTAAGGTCCCTCCCAATCCAAACTATTCCATGATCTATAGTGGTAATATTAATTTAATTTAACTTCTTACTAACTTTCATTTTAGGACTAACCTTACTGATGCAGCAGGGCAATTGTTAGGCATTGGCATACAAATCTAGTGCCAGGAGGCTTGAGTTTCCATATTAAAAAAAATACAAGCACAGAATTATAGAGTTGTTTGTGTTGGGAGGGACCTCTTTTTGTTCACTAGGTAATTGCTCAGAGGAGACTTTTGTTGAGATGTCTGCAGAGGGTGAGGGCCTTTTCCACTGATTTTCTATTAATAACTTAGAACTGAGTAAATACTATTAGTAGTATGATTATGCCTTCTAAATAATCTGTATGAACGTAAAGATAATGAATATAACGGAAACACGTTGAGAGTTGTATGATTCACACTATATTTGTATTTAAAATCTGACCACAAATGTTACAAGCTTATTGAGGTATAATTTTGAAACCTTTTTAACATAATGCATCATTTCTTGTTTTTCTAGATATGGCATGAACTGTCTCATTCAGTTTGAGGATTTTGCTAATGCCAATGCATTCCGCCTCCTGAATAAGTATCGTAACAAGTATTGCACTTTCAATGATGACATTCAAGGTAACAAACTTTCTCTCTTCTGTTGTTCCCACAAGCCAGAAAAATAAGTCTTAATTTCCAAAGGGAAAAAAATCTGTCAGCTTTATTGTGATATTTGTAGATGTAGAGGTCACATTTTGCCTTGAGTTTCCTCCGCATGGATTTTTGGTGAGCTGCATTTGCTCTTAACCTTTCACCTCTCATTTACACCTCATACTTTATTTAGATGTTCACTCCTCAGGTTTGGAGTTCTTTTAATAGTTCAGTATGTGAATGGCTTTCCCCATATAAATGACTGACTTCTTTGAGCAAATGTCAAAGCTCAATCCTGGACTCTACTTTTTTGTTTTTTTGTCACTTCAGTGACAACTACTCCACTGTTACTCCATGCAACTGGATTGATAAATGTCAAACTGTATTTCAGTTCTTAAGCTGACAACTCAGTTAAGTATTCATGTAATTTTCCTCACAGTCTGATTCAGTTTTAGAGGGAAATGATCCCCTTGACTCTCTTTTTCCCATCTGCATCATTTGTGGCAGCTGGAAAAAGGAAAATAACTAGGGTGGGAAATGTCAACAAGGGGGATTCCCCAGTGCTCAATCTAAACAGGCGTCTTGTCCCTCCCTCCCGAGAAGACACACAAGTAGGGCTGACGTGGTATATGCTACTGCTTGGGTAGCCTTATATCTGGTCAGGAAAAGAGCATTGGAAAATAACTTTCTCAAGGGCAGTGGCTCCCACCCTTGAGAGGAGTCTGAAGTCAGATGAGCTGCTGGAGAGAGGTACCCAGAGAGGGCCCTTGGTATCCAGCTGCCTCTTATTCCTGATGTTTCCTTGGGTATATGAAAGTCTCAGCAGTGACAGGTCAAAAATGAAAATTGACCTGTCTTTATTTCTCATGGCTTTCAGTGACACTTTAGGCCATCTGTTAGGAGCTGGAGTTTTCTGCTCCATACTGAGTCATGCTTGGGACCTAGGTCATATTTCAGTGACTCAGTGCGTAGCAGTGGATTCAAATAGCCCTTGTCTTTCTGGTGTTAGAGATTTTACTATCCACATGAACTGTGTTCCTGTTATAAGCCTGGCTGAGTTCTACTTCTGCATCTGAAACAGATTATGGAGGACAACCTCCCAGATGGGAAATAAACTAATTATAAAATGTCATTTCCCTTTGTAAGAAGCATGGTTCTTCCTGCTCTGAAGGGTCTGAGTGTAGCCATGGCTACAGCACATTATGGCAGGCCAAACAGCATCTGGAAGTTTCCCTGGTTGTTTAGAGGCCCATAGGGAATTCCCTTTCCTTGCAGGATGAAAGTCCGTAATCCAAATCAGAAAGAGACTCAAGCAGAATGTCGTTTCAGAGAAATGAGAGTTTTTCAGCAAAAATGTACCAGCTATGGGTAAACTTACTTGGCAAGGCCTTTTGTGTATTTGCATTTTCAAACCACTTCATTCTCTCTCATGCACCTTGGAAGGAGCTGTCTTGATGTTCAGAAGTGTTGGAAGGTATTGCTTTGGCTTTGGTCTGAGCTGCTGTAGCAGCTATTGCCCTTCCTTAGAAATGCAGCCATGTGCAGTCTTTTAATTTATTCATTTTCTGCAATCTAATTTGTGCTTGTAGGGCCTTTGATATTTTCAAAACAAAGCCTGTGAGTTTTGGGTGATCTCCATCCTTAATATTTGCTTCCAAGAGGTGAAAGTGGATGCTTTTATTTCTGGTCTCTGTCATTTGTCATCATATCCCTCTAGTTATCTTAAGTAACTTTTTTTTTTCAATAGCATGTCATCTTCTCCTATAATGTGGAAGTAGAATAACAGCCCGTTGATCTTCTATCCCCCTTCCTATTCCAGCTTTATAAATCCTAAGGATCTTTCACCTAGCAACTATAATGAGAATGGATGGTGCTAACTTCTTTATCAATCCTTTGAGATTTTCAGATTATAAATAGCATGATTTTTTCCAGGCTACTTGGAAGAGTGGCTTTCTCTGTATGCAAGCTGTATTTTCTACAGCAGTAAAGCTGACAAGTAGTACCAGGCCAATAAAAGCAAAGAAGCATAACACTGTATCTAATTTGCCATCATCTTCTGAAGATAGTGCTTACATAGTATTTTAAACACAGTTTCTCCTAGTACTAATATTTTTCAAAAGAAACCTACTTTACGATCAAAATAAATGTTTAATATCTTTCATAGAAAGGCTTGAAGATTTCTTTCCCTATATAAAATATTCAGAGAAAGAATCCCTATATATCTTAGTGATAAAATGAGGACCTTTCAGTATCTCAGGTCTAAAAAGTACCCTAATTTCTGACAGACACTAAAAGAGATAAAGAAAACATGGCAAGCTGCATATACCCATCTGCAAGTACTGACTTGGACAAATGCAGTTGTCCTCTCTTAGCTCACAGCTATTTACAGGGGGTCAGCCTGCCCCTAACTGATGATTTCAGAACATTTGGAAAAAGTCTGCCAAAACACTGATCACAGAAAACCATTAAAGATTGACCATTAAGGATCACCCATAGACATATTTAACAATTTCTGGAAATAGTCTCCATCTCTGCTGTAGTATGGTCACATCCTTTACTTTGGGGAAAGCTTTGTAACTTTTTCTAAATTACCTCTCTGTACATAAGGAATTGAGAACAAAGGTGAACAGGATTCTGACTAAATGGTACAAATCTGTATTAGAATAATAAAATTCTTCATACTTTAGCATTTTAGAAACCATCTTTGGTTTTGGATAGTTGGTGAATTTCTTCCCTCTGAAATGATAATAATTTCTCCATATTTGTATTTTCAAAATATCGTCTTACAAATACAATAGCAATGTTTCCTTAGGGAGAAAATATTCACTTTTTCCCTTGGATTCCTATCTGGTTTTTTTCTGACCACAAATCAGCTTGATGCTTTTTTTTCCTCTCTCTTTGAAATACTGAGACAGTTTATTTTAAATGAAAATCAGAGAAAGCCTTTGGTTTAAAAAAGATACTTTTATCTGGTTTTAACTATTAGAGAATCTTTTCCAAAACTGAGGGGGGTTTGATCATAATTTCCCATATGGGAGAAATATGAATTAATTTTGTAATGTCAAACTTCACAACATTTAGAAATTCCTGAATTAGATCAGGTTGCTAGCTTTGCTCATCTCCAATATATTTAGGAAGGAGGTGTCATAAGGAAAGGGTAGAATTTTCTGAAAGATATGATATGTGATGCTTTTTTTCTTTCCAACCCCTGCCTGGGAATGGACCCATGTGGCCTGTGTTGGCAAACAAAGCTGTTTCTCGGGGTGAGAGATGTTCTCTGCCTGACCACCCTTGAAGGAAGCAGGCTTGGGATTCGCAGTTTGAAAATTTCCTTAAAGAAACTAACCAGTTCCCTTCCCTGCTGCAGGGAAGTTGAACAAGTCTCTTAAGATCTGCTAAAAATAAAGTCCTGGGTACCAGGCGGTGCTGAAATCCTGCCTGTGGGTGGGATTGGCTTGGGCCACACCTTCCTGCCCCTCAAACCCAGGGTGCCATATCACTCCCTTTCCACACCCATTGTGACTTTGGTGAGTCTGTTGAAGGAGTTTTTGCTACTTGAGCGTGGTCAGTGGCTTAAGGCATGTTTGCATGTCTTAAGAGATGTGCATTTGTTTTCTGTGGGTCTCTTGGTGCTTATCATGTGGTCGCTGGTTGCAGTCATTGCTGACATGGATACATTTCAAGCAGTGGCATAAATTTCTCTAACCTTGCTGCCTCTATGTAGGTCAATTATTTCAATTATTAGAATTGTTTTGATCTCCCCCTGCCGGAACTTAAAAATTTTCTCAATTGACAATGACAAACTTCTGTAGTATAAGACAACCTACATAAAATAAGTGTTTCTCTGCTCTGTAATACAGGAGTTACAGTTCTTGTAACTTCACTGTGCCCACGATTGCAGTGCTTTCCCCCATCATGGACATAGGGCCTGTATTTTATGCCAGTAAAAATATTTACATGGAGAGATTGCACTGGACTGGAAATAACTTCGGTATCTGTCATGACCTTAGATGTCATTAGTTTTGAACAGCTGTGTTGTTTGATTGCATCAACATTTTATGAAAAGAAAGAGACCTAAAATAAAAAATGTAGACCACATATAACTTAATATAATTATTTCATTTTACATTTTGATTTTATTTAAAATATATGTTAAGTATTCAGCAGACTGCCATTTCAATAACTAGAAAAATTATATCTGGAAGTTCTGTTGTGAGCAATTGAATGGTAAATCAGTGCCATTCTCAGAAATCAGAATTTCTGTGTTACAAATATTGTCCTTTTAAAGATTCAATTCTTTTAATGTTAATATAAAAATTTATAAATTTGGTACCTGGAAATTTGAGTTCTTGAAATCAAATTGTAGAGAAGATTTCAGATTTGTTGTTATGGCTGTGATGGGCATGAGGCTTCCAGTTCTTTCTCTGACCAAGATTTTGAAAAATGCAGAGTGGAATGACGTATAATAGCTCAGATATTTATATCATAGATCTCAAATTCTGATAAGATGTGCAAACTGTAGAAAACTTTCCGTAGATGTGCTTTACTTTCAGGGACATTGGCTTTCAAGTGAATCATGCTGAGATTTTTAAAATGAAATAATTTTAAAAATAAAATAGTTTTTTAAAAATCTTATTAAGACATATGCTGTAGGGTTATGTGAAGTGTATTTTTCTTTCAGTATATTCAGGATATCACCTCTTTGTTACTCAGTGGTAAATTTACATTAAAATCTGTATGTTTTCAAGTAAATCCCCTACTATAGCTTTTGTGTAATTTTCCATGTGCATACACAAGGACGTGTATGTACAAATATTCCTCTGTTTCATTTTTTGCTCGTTATGGGTTTAAAAAAGAAATCCATTCTCCCCATGTTCCAGGGCAGCCAGCTCCAGGTGGCCCTTCTTGCTTGAGCAAGGAGTCGCACCAAATGCCCTCCCAGCCTCAGCCATCCTGTGCTGCTGAGACTCTGTATCCTTTTCCAAATATGCCAAATGGTTGGTGTTTTACAAAGGCTACATTTCTCCTTGCCTGTAGCCTTTCCCCTCTTTTCCACTGCCTGCTGCAGAGCAGGGCAGTGTGCACACGCAGCTTTGAGAAGCCCATTCATGGCTAGAAGGAGCTCCCATCTCTTCATAGAGGGGCCTTTTCAGCCACCCACAGCTGTAGCATTTGCCTCACTAGCAGCTGAGATCTCTCCTTTTCCATGGGATCTTTACTCCCCTTTTTCCCGGTAAGTGTAGGAGATGGGAATGGATTTTTTTCCCTGGCACTCTGTGAAGTGTTATTTGGATGGCTGGCAATGTTAACATGTGATTTCTATTACGCTGTGTATTGAGAAATATGAATTTTACTTTTACCATTTCCTAATCTTTTTAGTCCACAGTGAATACCTCAGGTTTTTGAATGTGCTGCAGAAAGTTCTCCCCTCTTACTGTTTGCTAGCTTTTTAAAATAAGATAGGTAAAATTACATAAAGGAACTACTAACACTTGATTACAAGTTTTATTTTTTGAACTTTAAATAACGGACAAAGGGCTTATTGCACTGAAGCCTTTCTCACTAATTTGAATTAAATTACCTCCAATATAAATTGAGTTCTTATTCCCAACATTTTGGGGCTTTTCCCCTCATTTCTTTTGTTAATTATATTTGCTGAAAAAGTACTCTGTGCTCCCAAGCATTTATAGTGTGTCACACCCAAAAGGCTATAGATTTCCTTTAACATATTCATGTTCAGTTGTGCAGTTTACTGTAACAAGGCTAAAGAACCTTGCACAGAAAACAAAGACATGGTATAGAATAATGTACCTTGATATTTCACATCTGTTGTGTTTATACAAGACATGACTTACCTTCCTAGAAAATAATGAAAGGTTTGCTGTTGCAGCAGTTGACGCTGCTTTAGGAAAATACCCTTTGTTAAATTTGCTTTGATCAATCTTCTAGAAATCTGTGGAGAATAGAATGGGTTATCAAAATCATATCCTTGAACAATATCTACTTCTTCTGCACACAAGGGATTTAACCTGTGCTGTGGCCAAGCCGATTCTCCCCTTCCTACAGCGATGACAGTCAGAAAATTGACAAAATTCCGTTTGTGCCGCGTGTTGTCTGCAAAAAGTGGTTTGCATCTGCCTTGGCAGATGGAAGTGAATTGCATTTTGATTCGTTTCAAAAACTCAAGCCAGTGTTCAGGGTGAAATTTAAGGTCATGGTGTTAGTGAGAGCAGTTCCGGTTAAACAGATCTGCTATTCAGGCTGCTGGTGCCCCCCTTCAGTGGGAAGGAATAAGGGAAGCTGCTGACGAGGAGTGATGACAGCCGCTGCCAGCAGCAGTGATAGTGGGTTCAGTAATCTAATAAACTGGGTTATTATTCCTTTCAGAGTCAAAAGACTGAATAAGATTGGTGTGGAATACTTTTAAACACCCTTTTTAGAGCAATTCTCTGCAAATCATGATTTGAGAGAAATGTCATATTTAAGCCTTTATCTATTGCTATTACTACCTTTGTTCTGAATCACACTCATAATGAACATACAGGTAACAGTAGCTCACATCCTATGCAAATATTCAGTGCAAAATGTTATTGACATTCAGTGCAGGATTTTATTTCTCGTATGTCTTCAATTTTTCCTTAAAGCAGAAGATCATGTAGTGATAAAGTTTGTAAAAATATCCCAAGTGCTAATACTTAATGACAGTCCATTTTTCTGGCTAACAAGCTTAGCAACAGTACATCAGCCATGAAGATAGGTGGTAGCCCAGCATTCCCATTAGTTACAAATCTATGGTGTTTCATTTTGACTCTGTCACCACAAAGCAGCTTGAAGAGCAGCTTTCACGGCTCTCTGAGAACTCCTCTGATGGGGGCAGGGTGCTGTGGTGACCACAGCTTCAAGGAAAACAGGGATCTTACAGTGCTCCAGCTCAGCTTTCCTTTTGAGGAGACCAGATTGACGGTCCTAGGAATAAGCTCTGTTATGTAGATTCCCTCCTCCTCCTCGCTTGCAAGCACAGCTGTGTAATATAAAATAGGAGAAAGAATTTGGCATCCAACGAGACCATGGGATTTTTTTCTTGCTGGTTGTGAGGATTGTTTGGTAGAGTACCAAGGGAAACTGAGAGCATGCTCTGACTTCTCTTTTTTGCCATTTTTGGTCTTTGCCAGCTTGGCACTTGCCAGAGGAAGACTTAATTTCATCTGGGAAAGAAACAAGCTGGTTCTTGGAGACTGTGGGGTGGAAGTGTCTCAGCCTGATGGTTATTGTTCCCAAAGCCATGCCTCAGAGGAACCATTTTTAAGATTTTTTATTTAGAAATCAGGGACAGAGCAAGTCATAAAAATGACTAAAGAAGTAAAAAATGCCAAATTGGTATGGTCTAATCATTAAGTGAACTGAGAACAAGGTGTCCTGTATTTCTGATGATTGAAATGAAAAGTCATAATCAAAAGCACGTAACAAACATAATTCTGAAGACACATGTTTTTTAACTGTTTAAGTGGATTTACTTTAAGAAGTGACTTTATAACTTTAAAATGTGTTCTTAAATTTTGTTAAATTTGTTAAATTTTATTGTTGAAAAAGTAACCATTCTTGAAACTTAGATGATGCTACCTGCAAACCACAGATTCAAACCCAGCCTTCAACACCCAAATGATATCATTGAATAAAAGGTTTACCCAGTACCAGGCTTCTTACTACTTCTGTTCTTTTAGGTCCTGTAGTTTTAGCTACATATATTTGAAAGTCAATGGTCTGTGTGCCTGCAGTATGAATGCCTGTTTTGAGCATCTCATAGAATTTAATGTGGGGATTACTGCTATCTCAGCTTTAAAATTCACCTTGTTTCTGAGAAAATAGACTTGTAAACAGCAAATTTAGAGGAGCTGCATATTGAGGGCAACTATGCGATAAACAGATTCTGGGCCAAGTGCTTTTGTCGGGCTGGTCATACCCATTTCACACTTTTTATGAAGGAAAAATCAGTAGCAATGTGTGGCTCAACTGTGTGGCTTGTAGGCAATTGCAGTTAGGACAGTGGTGATCAGGAACAGACTTGTAAGAGCCAGCAGATCTCCTTCTTGCAAGTTCTTGCAGGCTTCTCAAAATAATTCATGGCATTGTCTTTGATTTCCTTGAGTCAGTCAGTGACAGCTGCTGCCCAGAGAGGGAAGAATTCGATTCTTATTCCTGGAACTGGACGTTGCAGGGTCTGTGTTCATCTCCCTGTGGTCCAGCTCTCTCTGAATCAGATAGCCATTATAAATCTTCAAAGACTTGAAACCTGTGTTTTGACTTTCAGTACCTAATTGTTAGTGTCTGGACAGCTTTTTCAGTCCTTGAGAAATCAGTGCTATTTGCAATTGGTTCTTCAGAATCTCTTCTAAAACCACAACTTTGCTGGAGGTATTATCTACCTCACTACTGCATTCCTGTCCACAGGATGTCTTTATGTGATCCAAGTTCCTTGCAGGAACAGAGTCTGATTTTTTTTTTATGGGCTCACCTTATACTTTAGTGATGATAATAATTTGTGAAAAATACAAGCTTGTTGCATGAAGTCACAAATACATGAAAGAAAGTCTTCCCCTTCCAGTAGGCTTTGTTTGGAAGAAAGAGTCACCTTCAGTCTTTGGGTCAGAAGAGCCAGATATGAGGTCCTGGTGGCTAAATACAACTTTCTTAAGCATGACAGGGGCTGACAGCTTGACTCAGCAGTGCTGACAATTCACCTGCAGTGCAGAGTATCAATTTGGGTGCAGCAGTTCAAGTTAAGAAAACTTAACTTTCTGAAAGAGTGGGAGAATTGGTATTGTTCCAGAAAAGAAAAGCTGATTGGAACACCATTAGTCTTCAAATGTAATAAATTACTTTTTGCAAAATAACAGGCTTTCCAGTACTAGATAAGAGGCTAAAAAGAAATAGAAGAAGAGGAAAAGTAATGTTTAGATTTGAAATTTTCAACCTAAAGTACACTTAAGCACTGGAATATCTTGCTGAGGAGATATAAGAGTATTTGAAAGAAGACCTTAAGGACAAGTTAGACAAAGATATGTCAGCAATCACACAGGTTAGATTTGCTCTGCCACTGTGAACAAGTTTGAGTTGGATGCCTGCTTGAATTCTTTTTTTTTGCTGTACTTTTTAATAGCTGTTTCTCACAATGAGGACCAAAATTTCTCCATTCAAAGACAGACAGGTATCTTGTTTTCTAGGGCTCTGATTTGGAAAAAAAAGACCTCCCCAGGCTAAATCATAAAACTAAATGTTAGCTTTTTTTCCTGTGTGGCATAACGCAAAGATAAATTTAAAAGGTACCGCCAAGGTTTTAGAAGATACTGAAACTCCTGTCACAGTGGGCTGAAGTCTTAAATA
This sequence comes from Irena cyanogastra, assembly GCA_013397155.1. Classification (NCBI taxonomy): domain Eukaryota; kingdom Metazoa; phylum Chordata; class Aves; order Passeriformes; family Irenidae; genus Irena; species Irena cyanogastra. Next base: position 125,195 of record VWZV01008682.1, read on the forward strand.
AGCTGCCTTATTCTTTCAGCTAGTTTAGTTTCTCTGTAAATGTTCAGTTAGATATTCTACTCCGACAACCTCCCCATGAGAAATGAAATTTTATTTTAGCCTTGTGTTTTACTGTACTTGAAGTATACTATGTGAATCATGAAACCAGTAACTTAATTTTCAGTGTCTGGATTTCTTCAAAATACTTCTCTCTGGACTCTCACACCCTTCGTTCTAAAAAAGGTCATAACTAGAATATTTTACAAGAGTTTGAATGGCCTAGCCATCCATAGAATCAATCTATTTTATTTAATGTTACTTTGATGATATTCTCACTTATATTTAACTTTTGCAAGAATGAAATAGAGCAAACTCTAACTCAACTCTACTGCCCTCAGTACTTGTATCTTTTAGCCAAAAGATGCTGTGGTATTACTTAAAATGTAAAATTTTGTAATTGTTTCAAGAATAACCAGATTTATTTATTTTTTTTATTTCAGGAACTGCTTCTGTTGCTGTTGCAGGTCTTCTTGCAGCTCTGCGCATCACCAAGAACAAATTATCAGATCACACAGTGTTGTTCCAGGGAGCTGGAGAGGTAGGTATTTTTATACGTGGGGAAAATTGTACTTTGATGACTTTTATTAATATTTATTTGAGTTACATGTGTCCAATAAACAAGACAATTAAATGGGTAGAATGATTAGTAACACCTGCTTAAACTTGTTTTTTAGTTCAAATGTAAATTTACAGGAAAAAATCTTGTCATCTAGTGAAGCCTTGTATTTTTCATAAGCAATTTTTTTTGAGATCTGCTCTCTTTTTAGAACTTCAGGTTTTAGCTCTTCCACTGTAAATTATTGAACCGCTCTTGATGTAACCAAGCAAAACATTTTTTGAAAGATGAGGAAATACAGCAGAGAAAGTAAATATAGCATATTTACCTGAGTCAGTGTTGGATTATTTTTTGCCCCTTTGACTTTTTTTTGTCATTGAATATAGTTTTTCAGTATTCTGTGTATTAAAGTCATCCATTTCTGAAGATCTTTATGTGCACTATTTTTTAATACTAGTTTTTCAGTATTAATTTCTAAGCTGCTGACACACAAGTGCAGGCTGTGCTTGTCTACAGTGTGGCTTGTCATCTCTCGTATGAAGCCTGCAGCCCCATGCCAGCTTCTTTAATTTCATTAAGTATTTGGTGCTATGTCTGCAGTTTTCAAAATGGCTTGTATCCATATCTGCCATGTCACCACCTTACTGTGTCAAGGCTATTCATCTCTCTGGAGTTCCTTCCCCTGATTTTGTTCCATGTTCAACAAGCACAAGAATTCATGGTCTAATGTTTATTTTTTGTCAATTTTAGTGTGGCTGTTGCTGCAAAGAGGTAATGGTAGCTATCACCCCTGCTGCAGGAGCTGTTTTTTAATAAAACTACTTATTTCTTAACAAAAAAAGGAAAATCTCAGTTGGTTCTCAGTGAAACTCAGTGATAAAGAACAAGAAACAGAACCAAGCCCAAAAAAATACATATATGGGTCTATTATCAGAAATATTGAACAGTTTGTTGTTTTGTTGCCTGGTTTTCAATCTGTACCTGTATGGCATTTATTCTGTTGGATGAAATATTATAAAATCCAGTTAGAATGAAACACATTTCAGCAAAAGATTGATACGTGAGTTTTTCTTTCCCCTGCTTTAACTGGGAGCACAGCCAAGTCTAGAGTTACAAAACACATGAATAGTAGGTAGAAGGAGGCTTACCTTTCTGCTGGACATCTTAGAAAAAGATAAGAGCAAAAGCTCTTGTGTTTTACTTTCTGGCATGCAGACTATTATTTCCTTTAGTTTAAATTACAAAAGTTTCAAAGAAGAAAAATATTTCATGTATTCTGAGATGAATATCATAGACTGATAGAATGGTTTGGATTGGAAGGAACCTTAAAGATCATCTAGCTTGACCCCTGCTGTCATGGGCAGGGAACCTTCCACTAGACCAGGTTGCTGAGAACCCCATCCAACCTGGCCTTGAACACTTCCAAGGCTGGAAGAGTCATTATGTGGAATAAATTTTAGTTGTGGCATTTTCTAATTTCCAGCCTCAGCATTTGTTGTGCTTTCCACACTCTTTAAGAGCCATCTGAAGATTTATCTATATTACGATTTATCTATATGATTTAAGATTTATCTATGCCATTCTTCTGCTTTATGGTTTTTAATTACCTAATGGTAGCAACAGCTCATTGGGTTTGTTTTATGAAAAAATAATGCTTCTGTTTTATTGTTTATTAAAATTAGAAAACTTATCTAAAGCAGTAGGTAAATGAAACATGAGCAGGAGATTTCTTTCATTTCTTGTTTTGTACTCTGTTTTTCTTCTTTTTCCTTCAGGCTGCATTGGGGATAGCAAACCTTATTCTTATGGCTATGGAAAAAGAAGGGCTATCCAAAGATGCAGCTATCAAAAGAATATGGTTGGTTGACTCGAAGGGATTAGTTGTAAAGGTAATACAATTTTGTCATTACTTGAAATATCACGATACTACTTGCATTCTATAGATAAAGACAAGAACAAGTTGATTGTGAAAGCAACTGCAACAATATCTCTCTTGGCATAGCGAGTTGTTTTTCTTTCCTGAAGTTTATTAAATTAATGACAGGCTGCCATGTTACTTGGCGGGGGGATGATTATGCTTGGAGTTCCTGTTCTGTTTCTATTAGGGATGAGCACATAATGAAGAAAATTTTTCAGCAATTCATTAAAAAACATGTAAGAAAAGAAATATTCAACTTCAGAGTTTAATATTTCCCATCTAAATGCAACTATTGTTTGTTAGTACAGTCTTGGACAAAGATGTATAGACACATTACTAGGATGGCAAGTCATCCTTCTGCAAGAACTGAGATGCATTGCAACAAAAAGCTTCTCTGCCCAGTGATACAGCTCATGTTGCAGCTGTTGTGGTCTGCAGTGCTATCAACACTGGTCAGAATTTGAAGCTGCTGAGAGACTTCATCAGTCACCCTTACCTCATTCCTTCCATGTGCCAAAATAAAGAAACATATGAATTCCATGTGCCAGAATAAAGAAACTGGTGTGTTTTAAAAGGTGGTTATGTATTTAATAGTTTGTGAGCTACTAAAAGGAAATAGATGAGAGGCCAGTTGCCTTTGCTTTTTCACCTTGCTTGTTGGTTTGCAGTGTTTGTGGTCATCCTTGTTGGTACCACACTTCACAGTTTCTGACATTAAAGGTCTTTTGTGGTTCACACAACTATGCATCAGGAGGATGCATTCTGCAGTCAGTGTCTGCTGGCTTATTGAACAGCATCACAGCACCATTCACTCATACTGCTAAAGGGAAAATAGTACAGTCATAGACATTGAGATGGGCAAATATTACCAAGGTCATCTCGGTCATCCCTTGCCAGAAGGCACAAAAGTTGCCTGACCAGGTACAGAAGAATGCAGGTATCTAGGACACCGGGTTTTTTTTCCTCTGGTGCTTTTTTTCGTTTGTTTAATGCGTATTTTTAATTCTTTTAGTTTTCATATAATAATTTTGAGGTGATTTTATGTCCAAACATAAATGACTGAAGGCCCGTGTATTGCCTGTGGCTGTGGAAACCTTGAGGTTGCCTAAGAGTGACAGGGTTGCACCCTTTCTTTCACCGTAGAAACTGGGCATATCAAATTATGCAATTGAACTAAAATCACATCCTGGTGATTAAGGAAACAAACTAACAGGAGCAGAAGTGTAGGAACTTCACAGCCCTGAAGCAGTAAAAGAGGTCTTTGCTGCGTGTCCATCCAGCCAAAGTGGTTAACCAGCTTTTCTCCTTTCTTCTCACTCCCTGGTTTCTTGTCCCAGTCTCTTTGCATCTCTCACTGCTAATTTTCCAGTCAGCTGAGAATCCAGATTGTTGCTATTGGTACACAGAGACTCATTCCTTTCGTAGGTTCTAAATTTTTAGCGACTCGGTGACTGCATTCTTTCCTCACCACCTTCGAGCTTCTGCGCTCTCGAGCAGTGCCAAAACCAATCAGTGTCTCATACAGCCTCAATGTTCCTTTGCTCTGCTTATTCTTCTTGGTGGAGCTTTAATTTGGGTTTTGTCCAAAAAGCAGTCCACTGAATTTCATGTCCTGCCTGGAGTGTATTTGTGAACTGTTTGTGATCGCCAGACATAACAGCTGTCTGAGGTAGATTAGGGCTGAATTTGTGGCCAGATGTTGATGCAAGCAGCAGGAACCGACGGTGCATATTTCAGGTCATTGCTTGTGTTCCTGGAAGACCTGGCAGCACCAGCTTTCCCATCTGGCTGTCCTGAGGGGCTTGAGAATGGGTGCCTGCTTGCTGCTGTGTTGTGTTGTGTTTGAGGGATGTCTGTCAGTGCAAGGCCTGGGCTGACATAAGGAAACATGTCCTTGGTCTAGGGCTCTGCAAGTCCTCTCTTGGCCTTCTTCTGCAGCAAAATGTTCCCACTGAAAAGTTAACTGAAAAGTTGAAAAAAAAAAGGGCAAAATACCATTCCTCCAAAGAAAGAAAATACAATGTAAGCCTCAAGAGGCTTGAGATTTAACTGCTGGGAAGTTGAGTAAATAATTAAACTATTCATGGTTCCTTTTTCTGGCCTGATAGAGAATGTTGTGATTTAGGTCCACTTAGGAAATAATTTTGGCTTTAGCTGATTGCAGAAAAATGATTCAAGGCTTGAAGAACTTTCCAAACTCTTAGAAATGAGATAAGAGAAGTAAAATGAGAAAGATTTATGAGAACAAGATCAGAAGAGCTCTATTATTACAAACCCTTTCATTATTGCAAAGGTAAGAATTACCAAAATCAGAGCATAGATCACCAGTTAATCAAATTTTGCATAAACTAAACTGACATTTCTTACTACTAAGGACATGTATCAATGGAAACCTGATAATAAGAGTCCCGTAAAATTTGCCTCACCAAAACCTGCTTGATCAAAAGAATTTTATGTGGAGCAGGGAAACCTTTCCAGTACCAGAAATATTCTGATCAGTTGCTTTAGCAGTATGAGAAATAACAGTATTGCTGAAGACTCAGCAGTTACTTTGTCCAACTAAACTAATTTTTGCTTCATTTATATTCTATGCTGGCCTTTGATTATCAATTTTGCAATGTGTTATTATAAATTTAAACATTGTTTCTCCTTTCATCTTTTTTCTGTAGAATTTCAACCGGTTCTATAAAAAAAAAAATAACCTGGGAACTGTTGTTGACCTGGCTGCAGTTTTCACTTTTTTTTTCTTCCCCCACCCTCAAAAGCTGCCACGAAGTCACTTATCAGGCTTTTGTTGCTGAATTTTTTCCTTTGTGGCTTTTTAATTTTAGTTCAAGTGCAGCTGTGTTTTCATTCTCCTGTTAATTTTATTTTCCCCCCATGGGAACCATCTGTTTTCATTAAACCAAGCCTGATGACCAACTTTTCTGCTATGTTGTGGTAAAAGAGCTGGTGATGGAGCTGTGTTTGTTATACTGCCCATAGTTGTGCTTTATAATTCCTTCTAGAGAATTTACAGTGTTGTAGATACCAGTTTGGGATTGTTATTTGGTCTTGTAAAGTTTGTTCGGAATGCTTTCACCTTTTGAAACTGTTTTCCAAAGGCAGGTGAGGAAGTTTTGCACATCATAGTATCATTAGAATTTTGCCACTTAAAACTGTGTGACTTTTTGAAATGTACTGTCTTAAGTATCCCAGTGCATTCAAATGGAAGTTTTAAAGCTTAATTAAGAGACATTTTAAATTTGGTTTTGCACTTTTGTGTACTTGAAGACTGTACATAATCAGTTGGGACTTAACTTTACTTCTGAATTTCTGAATTATCTCACAATCACAGTCTGTCTGATAAATATATATTTACCTATATAAACACATTGGTGGGTGATGTCTCCCACATTCCATTCCCCTATTCTCAGTGTTCTCATTTTTTTTTTCTGCTAATCCCACAGATTACATAAATGTGTGATGTGTGGTGAACATGTTTTGTGTCTTCCTTTTATTGGCCATAGTGTCATGTTTAGCTGTATTAGTAGCCAAGTCTTAGTCCATGAACGTTAAAGACAGTAGATTCTTTTGTTTCAACTGGTTGAGAAGAGGCAGAATGTGAGAATGTTGAGATATTCATGAGGTTCACCATTGTCTGAGCATTTCAGTAATGTGCTGCAAAGGCTTTTATTGCTTTTTGTTTTGTTTTCTTTTATAAGACAATATCAAATACAGGGTAGAGTGATAGGCAGGAGGGTTCTTGGAACTTCCTAGGAATATGATACAGTTAATAAGGCATTTTTAATATTTAAATGGACTTAGTAGAAAATTCCTCCCACCCTCTGCCAAGGATGGCTGCTCCTGTGCTGAGGATGGACAAGGAATGTTCCTGGGCTCCCAAACATGCTTCTCTTGCAGTGAAGTTTTTCTGTAATTTGCAGGGCTGCATTACAATTTTGTACACCACATAATCTCTAGTGCACAAAAGCTGTTCCTTTGCAGAGGGATGAATGTCATCCTTAATTTTAAAGAGTAAGTCACCATGGAGAAATGTTTCTTCAGACAGTTTTGCACCCTTTTCTTTCTAGTTCAGCACAGTAATATTTGTATCTAGTTGAGTGATTTGTATTTTAAATATCCATTAGATGTGTGATCTTAAACCCTGTATGATGACGAGCTCAAGATTATTCACTGAGGTCTGATAGCTGAAGGCGTCAGAATATTGATCTTTTAGTATCAGAGGAAGAATGAAATAGATCCCAAAAAATTAACAAGTTTTGTGGTCCTGATTAATTATAATGGAGGTAACCAGGTAAACCTGTAGATAATCACATAAAAGATTTTCATTTTTCATGCTCTTTCCCCCATTTCATTATCCCTGGCAATTTTATTTGCAAAAGATTCTCACAACCAATTAACTGGCATTGGATATGATCCTGATTAAAGTTCATGGTTTGGTCAAAGCTGGGTACATACATGGCTCAGTCTTTGCTTAGAGAATGATAGAAGAGAAAGGGGGACATTTGGGAATGATACTAAAATTTCAGTGCCAGACTCATATAACAAGTGAAAGAATTTTCAGAGCTCATAATGAAATATCATAATATTGAACTGAATCCCATCCAGACTGTCTGTTACTGATTTTTAAAAAATTTTTATAAATAATCATTCTTTTAAAAAGTTTCAATTTCATACTAGATGAATTTGATAATAGTTTTAACTTTTATATACCACTGTCTGCCAGTTCTGCTAGCTTTTAATTATTTCTAGCTTTCTTTTTATCAACAGTCAGTTATTCTGACACTTCTGTTCTTGATCAGTTCTTTTATGGCTGACTGCAACTGGCTGGGACTCTTTGAGCCAAAAAAATGATTTACATTTTAGCAAAGATGCAATGCCTTGGGTATCTCCAAGGTGCCACAATCATCACAATCATTCAAAACAGTTTCTGCCTTATTTTACTTTTGTACCATCCCAGCAAAGCAATCCTTGTTTGCTTCATCAGTTTTTCTGATGCCTGGGGAATTAATCTGTGCATTTTAAGCTTGCATTTGTCATGTTCTATATCAAGTACAAGTTTAGCAAAAAGGAAACATTAATTTGTCTCTAATGCTCATGGCATTACTCATGCTCACTGAGTAATGTATGAAAACAAGTGAGGACAAGGCAAAAGGATGATTGGTGGGGTGTTTCTCTAAAAGAGACACCACCAAAACCCATTGCCTTCGTTGGCATGTAACTCTTTGAGACTGTGTGCATTAGATGTACTGATGAGATGGGGACCTGATTTGGGTGGTTTATTATTTCTTTTGTTCATGCTCTGTTACTGAAATTAATTATTGATTTGCTCATTTTTCTGCTGTTCTGTGGATTTGTGATTTGCTCTGGTTCTCAGCTCTTATCTTCTTGAAACGATCATCTTTATAAATTTTGTCCTGCCTGTTAACCTTGTTAACCTATTAACCATGTGTACTTATTTACATGGAAAGGGTACTTTATAAATTTTAGAGGATTAAAACAGCCCTAGTTTTCTAACAATGAGTTTTAAAGTCAACACCAGAATTGTATTTCTTACCATAGTTTTATGTTTTACTGTCAACTATTATGACATTGTCTCCTCAAAATCTTGTGTATTTTTTCCACACAATTGGCAACAAACTGTTTATTAGTTATGTGCCCAAGTTGACTGGTTTAGTTTTAATGTGTTTTCTTCACCTTTAGGTGTTAGATGATGGGGCTGATCAGGAGGCACTGTCACTTTATATAGAGTCTCGGTATGGGGTTTTGGGAGGGCTTACATGTCTCTGCTTTTTGGTTCCTAAATGAGGTGGCACAGGAGTGCCTGTCACCTGCAGGCCCTTGGACTTCAGTCAACCTCTGCCCAGTGAGTCCATGTCCATACCTCCACCCTTTTTATTTTGCATTTTGTGACTTCTTGTACCTGATGCTGTCCTGGAGTTCTGGCTGGGGGAGGCTGGCCTGTCCCCTCTGTGCTGCTTCCCTGCCATCCCTATAATGATTCTGGGGCCTTCCCATAGAGGTCTCTCTATAGTCTCTGCCTAGAGTTCTCAACAGCCTTTAGACCAGGGATTTAACAGATCCTAACAGTTTGTGATGAAACAGATAAAAAAGCCACGTAGAGACCGTCTCCCAAAAGGGAGGTGCTTCACCACCTTCTCCTATGACTTTTAACCACGTTTTTTTTCACAATTGCTTTTTTGTTTGTTTTCCCCTTAACTCTGCAGTAGGGAACTCACAGGAAAAATGCAAGTAAAACCAAAACATTTGCAGTTGGAAATACTCAGCTTGCTAATGGACTGCTTTGCTCTACAGTTCTCATGTCTTTTGTGGTTCTCATGTCTTCGGTATTTAAGAACCTCAAATTATTTTATTAATTTATCTGTGCACTGATCTCTGAGCTCTTGTTTAAATAAGCCACAGTTGACACAGTGAAATGGAGGCAAGTGTTTATATAAATAGATTTGTGCCTCACTGGCTGTGAGACGGGACGAGTGCCAGCGCTGCCTCGAATGTGGGACAGCGCAGTCGTCAGGGTGCTCTGCCTGACTCACAGCTGCCTCCCAGCTGATGGGAAAAGCAGCTCTTGGAGAGCTTCCAGCCCTTCCTCTCTCACCTCGCTGGCATGGAGCTGCTCTGCTCTTCAGCCCTGGTTCATGGGGCAGCCCCGGCAGAACCAGCTCAAACAGGCCATGGCATTGGGCTGCACATTGGTGGTATTTGTAAGGTTTGCCTCCCATTTTCTAATTTCCCATATAGATGTCTGCTGTGCAGTCTGGTCTCCTGTTTTTACAGCTGTTTTCTATGAAAATTCTCAGGGTTTTATTGATGGGTCATTTTTGTTTGTTATCTGAGCCTCAATTTGGCTATAATGTGATGATAAGAGGAACTTTCTGTGAAAACTGTGATGTACATTTGCTTGAAATTTAATCCCTGTTGATCAGACCCTTAAACTAAAAACTTCAGAACCCTCCCTGAAACTGCTCCCTATGAACTGCTTTCATTTCAAATCCAAAATACAAACAATTTTTTCGTAGAACTGTTAACTACTGAGTACTGTTACTTCCTTTTGCTCCTTGAATTGAAGGGTCCTGGTGTTCATGTGACTGTGTTTTGTCATAATAAAATATAATACCAATGACTGACCCATTAAGAGGTAGAGACATTTTAGGATTGCCAATATCTTTCATACATAGTGTCACAATCAGAGAATGCTGCTATTGTTTCTTTATCTCTGTACTTCACCTGCTGATTTAACACAGTCCACCTTTGTAATTCATTTGCTAATAAAGAATTTAGTTCATATTACTTTCCATCTCAGATACCACGGTGACTTCTAATATATATGTTTTCAGGCTGCTTTGTTCTCTTTTGTTCAAATTCCAAAATAACCCAAAGGTTTCTTGGTATGGAATTATACTGTGATAGAGGCAATACTTTTCCACTAAAAAGTAATTTCTGACATTTTCATTTTGAGTCTATGTACATAAGAATTATTAATCTTTTTGAGTGTTATTAATATTCTCAATCTTCAGTATTCTAGTGAAAGTATATTGTATATTTTACTCAGGCAGCCTGATAATCCATTTAAGATACTATGATTTTCTTTGTGGTACAATAGTTTTGAGTAGTTTTTTGGTAGGCTGTTTTTATTTTCTGGTTGGTTTTTTTTTTTTTTTTTTCCCAATTCAAGGTAACTTATTACAATGCCCCCAGAAAATTACTTATTCTATGAAAGGTATAAGAAAAACATAGAAGATAATATAGCGTTTCAAAATATAAGTGGTTTTTTATTTCTTTCTTGGGATGATGAATACCTTTGGGAAGTAAAAGGAAGAAGAATATATAGCCTCTTTTTCTCACTTTGCCTTCCTCTTTCTATTGAAAGAGTTTGTGAGTTTGTCTCCTTCCCTCTAAATAGCTGCACAGGTATCACATTAAATCTCTTGGTTCATCTGTGTATTTCAGTGTGAAAGACTTTGTACTTGGATTTGGGTAGTGTCCCTTGATGCAGGAGAGAGACATATATCTTTGTGTACATCTACATATGCTACACATAATAGAAAACATAATACACCTTAAGACAGCTGATGCCTAGAGGAGTGTCTGTACAGCTATTCAAACCACAATGCAATAACATCCTTTGATAGCAGCTCCTGAAAAAATCTGTCCAAAAAATCTCTCCCCTGTGTGGTGAGCACTGAGGTGCTTCAGTGAAATAATGAGACTGTACAGAGATTTAGTGTACTGCAAAGGTCTTTAAACTGCTGTTTTTTCTGAGCCCTTTCCATTGACTGAATGAGTTGTTAATGATGCTGAAAGAGCAAGACAGTGGACTTAGAAGACGAATCTGAATGTGACTGAAGATGATGTTTCTACTTAAAAGACTCAGAGCTTCATACACAGAACCTCAGAGCTCATTCAAACTCTTCAAAGTATTGTGTATTTTATATTTTTTCTTTTTCGTATTAGGAGAAGAAAGGAAATGCCAGTAAGCTCTGTGCCATGTTAATATTTTAGGATTGTGGAGATGCAGGCAGACCAGAGCAATTTCTGATTTATGTTGCTTTGTATTGATCCTTCACTGCTCATTTCCTAGCAGCCACAGTACAAAAGCTGGCCAAGCCAGAGCTGGAAATGGACATGTCAGAAGATGTGCTCTCTGCTTCTGGAAGATGTTTTAGCCATAGCAGCTCAGCACTGAGAGGTCCAGCCACTTCGCATCTCTCCAGTGTCAGGAAGGAGGCAAGACAGCAAACCACACAAATCCAGAATTGCGACATCTGCATTTTGGCTCCATCCCCTTCTTTCTGCTAGCTGACAAAAACTCTGATTTCTTATTCCAGCTATAGGCATTCAGGGATGAATGTCGGGAAGCTTGTACTAAATGGACTGGCAGCCCCTTATTTTAAAGAAGATACATAAAACTGAATTGTTTATTCCTTCTTGCTTGCCCTGTTGGCAGGGCACAGAGGAAAGCTAGTCAAGCTCTTGCTGCTGCCTTTCTGCTTGGTAGAGAGAAGAACTTAAGAATTTATCTGTTTGTGGAGGAAAAAAATACTGTCTAAAGGACCGGCCTCTAAACTATTAAAGTTTTGTAATTAAATCAGCTGGCTGGTCTTGAAATCTTGGATGTAGAGCTTAAGGAGGTGTTATGTAGCTCCTTTGGGATCACTGGATTAACAATGAAAATACATTTCTGACACCCCTCCTATGAGGAAAAACTGAGAGAATTGGGATTGTTTAGCCTAGAGAACAGAAGGCCCCTGGAGACCTTCTGTCAGTCTTCCAGTACCTAAAGGAGCCTGTAAGAAAGCTGGAGAGGGACTTTTTACAGGGGCATGGAGTGATAGGACAAGGGATTTCATCTTTAAATTGAAAGAGGGTCAATTCACATTAGAAATTAGGAAGAATTTTTTTTTTTTAGTTAAGGTGGTGACACACTGGGACAGGTTGCCTAGAGAAATTTTGGATTCTCCATTCCTGGAAGTGTTCAAGGCCAGGCTGGATGGCCCTTTGAGCAACCTGGTCTAGTGGAAGGTGTCTGTGCCCACAGCAGCCTAGGTGGAAGGGGATGATCTTTAAGGTCTCTTCCCACCCAAACCATTCCATGATTCTAATTTATTTTAAAATATAAATATTAAAAAAAATAAAGACAACCCAACCATATAATTTCTTTTATAAGCATTTTCCAAGCAAAAATCTCTATGCATATAGCTGTTGTTATTTTTGCTAAGCCACATAATTTAATATTTCATTCTTAGTTAATATGCTAGAAAAATATTTACTTGGGGACGTGATCTATGCTGACTAATGGGATCAAACTAATTCAGGCCAAAGCTGAATAAATAAGTAAATTTTTAATTGTTTGGGTTTTGACTTGCATTGGGTTTTTTGTTTGTTTGAGGGGTTTTTTTTTTATTTAGAATGGTAGAATATCGTGTATGAAATTAAGAGCAGATAGAAATTAGGGTAAGGCAGAAGTGAATCCAGCTGAGCTGACCCATCTGGCTAGCACTAATCTTGCTACTTAGCATCCTGAGAAATGTTGCAGTGGATCACCTCCTCACTCTGTTTGGGTACTCCTTTATAGCCAATTAATGAGAGATCATTGTCAATGTCAGGACTTTGAATCCCTGGTGTTTCATCAGTAGGTGTTTTAACACCTACTCAAAAGCCAGTCAAGTGTAAAACTGTATAAAAAAGTAAGTCTCCTTCAGGAAGGATTTTGGTTGTTTGTTTTGACTGAAATTGAAAATGAAAGACTAGAAACATTTTTATCCACTAAGATGTCAGCCTGATCTCTTGGCTGTTACGTACTGAGGGAAAAAAATCAAAGGTCACCTTTCCTGAGCTGTCTGTCCAGATCTGCAGATCCTGAAGAGGCTCAGAACTGCCAGCCCGTCTGAAGAGTGAGCTGGTCATAGCTCTTGGAGGTGATGTTTTTTTCCTTGGTAGCCCAAGGCAGTCTCCTTGAGGTTGTGTTTTAAGCTTAGATGGAAAACTGGCCTCCTCAGCATCAACATGGTGAGCCATTAAGGAACCATCTCAAGAAGCAGCTTGGGACTGGATGATGGCACAGGGCATTCATTCCTGGCTCCTCAGCAAATCTGCCTCCAAGCGAGGCTCTAAAAAGCATTTGAATTCCAACCAATCAACAGATTAGAATGAGAAGTGGCTTTTATTAAAGTATTTTGAGTTAATCCTAGCGACAAGCTTTTGGTCTGGAAGTCGTAAATGTTGGGGTTTCTTTTTCTCTGCTGACTAAAAATAAAGCTTCGTATTTTTTCCTTGAAAATATTAAGGAAAATTCCTGCTTTAAAATGTGATGGGTCTAAAGTGTGTGTGCAGACTGTGGGGACATCTGCTGGGATGGTGGGAAATGGCAGACTGCAAAATGCATATCATGGTGGAGTGATTCAGGCATGAACATGCCAAAAATTATTAATACTGCAGCATTCCCTCAGGGCTGACAATTCCACATTTTATCCACAAAGGAAATCAAGTGCCCCATCTCAGTATTTCTGTGCTGATCACTCTGGGAGAACACTTAAGACCTGCATAAGCCCATCCAGACATAAAAATGTGTAGAAAAGAGAGATCTGTGGAAATGCCCTGGGTGAGCCAAATGAAGCTGGCACGCTGTGGGGCAGAGCAGCTCAGTCAGCCCTGACCACAGGACAGCTTCCTGTGGCACCCTTGGGATGGAAGTGCTTTCCTTGCAGATGGAAATGAGAAACAGCCTCTTCTCCTGCCCACCAGCTCTGGCAGTGGCTGAGCCAGGACCAGTAGAGGGGCTTTGGGGATGGGACTGGCACAGCCATGTGCTGCTACACTGCAGAACTGTGGTCTGAAATGAAGCATCAGCTTTCTCAGTTTTGTTATAAAAACTAATTGTGGCTTATGTCTGATGGTGTCTGCAGGTCTAAATTGGGCCAAAATTTTCAAATTCATAGACTTTGGTGGAATCGTGGAATGAATTTTGTTCCAGTACTTCTGTGTTGCCTTAATAATCTTGCTAAGATTAAGGAAACTTCCATCTTATCAGTTGTAAAAGGTGTGGCTGGGGGGACGATACGTATCTGTTCTGGCTATTTGGTCAAAATTACATTCTGCATTTAATCTTCCTCGTCTACTTCCCTATACATCTGTTTAATCTGTATCTTTCTGTCTGAAATTGAAAGATGTTTGAAGGGCTGGAGCCATCTTCTAGACTTGTGTTAGGAAAGTGCCTTTGCAGTGATATTTTCTGCAGGTACAAGGCTAAAACAAGGGGTGGAGGTGTGCTCATTTTAAACTTTTCTGCTGAAATTTTCAGATGTCTGTGTACAGACAAAGCTGTACATATTTAGACAACTAAAAGAATTTTCACAAACCCACTTTGAAGCCCAGGTCAATGTCAACGATACTCTATAGCCCTTTCTCCTGCATCTATCGTATTTCATTTGGAAACCTTGTTGGCCATTGGCGGATGGAAATTGCTAGCAGAGATCAGGGTGAAAGTTTTTTCACAGCTGAGTCAATTTTGCTAATGCAGAAACTGTACCCCAGACATCTGGTTAGAATTATTTTATATTCCATCCTTAATAATGAATGACTTAAATATGAAAAATGTGAAGAAAAATGTACACTCCACTATAGTCTAAATACTCACACCATATAGTCTCCATACTTTTAGACAAGAGCAAAGCTGAAAAAGCTAGGAGAAACTATTTTTATTTTCCTAAGTTACAAATCTCATATAATTGCTCAAGTAGATATTAATAACTGTGATGTTCTACAGCTATTTTCAATTTAAAGTACAATTACTGAATTTATTGACTGCTTAGACAAATAGATTAGTCCTAAATTATCCTAAGCATATTAGCTGTAAGCAGTGTAACTTTGATATGATAGATGCAAAAATAGAAATGAAAATAGGAAATGTGTTAAACCAGATACATAAACAGGATATTAGGTTCCATTAAACTTAAATATATTTTTCTTGTTGTTCTGTACCCAGGGGCGTGCCTCATTAACACATGAGAAACAGCGTTTTGCTCACGAGCATCGTGAAATGAAAAATCTAGAAGATATTGTTAAAGATATAAAACCATCCGTGCTAATAGGTAATTTCTTTGACTTTAAGGCAATGACCTTATTCTTTGTTGAAAAAAAAAATGGGAATGTGGCTTTGTCTGAAGAGAAGATCAAGTTCCTCTGAACAGAGTTTACCTTTGTGTGTTTTCAGAAAACACTGGGTGCATAATGGATTGTATTAAGCAACTGAACAAATAACTCTCCAAGCATGTAACACTGCTTTCATTCTGAGCCATCCATTTTACAGGGGAAAGAATCTGACTGGGTTTTAACACCTCATGGAGGACCTTACCACCTTCCTAGATTACTTCTGGTGTAATTTGGAAGGTGTAATACAAATAACCTCAAACTTAGAGCGAGAAAACTGAGCTAAGCTCATGTAAAGCTATGCAAATATGAGGATGCTGTATCTGAGTTTTCTTTTTGCTCACATTTAGGTCCTTAGTTAGCAGTCCTTTCTGCAGACCAAAATGCAGATTTTACGAAGATTTTTTCTTTTGTAAAAGCTGAAGGATTGTGATATCAATAATGGATTGCTCGGCTCTTTATAGTTTGGTTATTGTATTTCAGTGACAGTTTCAGGGATGAAGTGCAAGTACTGTTGGTTTTTTTTAAATAAGTAAGACTTGAAGATTAATCCATCTGGCTAGTAAAGTCATTTATCAGGTGCTAGAGAACTGAAATGCCACAGTGATAATTACCCTACGTTTTAACAGCTACCTTTTTGACTATGCCTACACCACATTGTCCTTGTTCAGTAAAATCTGCGTTTGCCAGTTCTTATCAGTGAGATAAATGAAGTGTTTCTTTTCCTGTGCTACATGAAGATATGACTGGAAGAGGAGACCAAGTGTTCCAGAGACTTTACTTAGTATACTACAAGGCTGAAAAAGCTGGAGGGGCAGAAGAGTAGAATGAATGAATATTTATCCAGATAAAGGTGTGTGGATGCTTAGGGAAGATTTGCTGCCGTGAAATATGTGTATAATTTTTATGTATAAACCTATGTGACTCTCCCTCAAGGTCACTTTCTCTTATCAATTCTGTATAATGAAGTTTCTCCCATCAGAATCAGCAATAGAAACTAGTATTGGAGATTTTTGGTTTGAGTGACTAGACATTCAGTATGTTCCCTGGAGTACCAGAAATCATGGGGAAATACATTGATAGTCTTCTTCCCACTGATTTAAATAGCTCTGTCTGAGCAACTCCTTATACACATTTCATTGCCTGCAATGGCTCAAGGAAAAGCCTTATTTAGATAGACTCAGTCTAAGAAACTGCAATTAAAAAAAAGTAAAAAATAGCCATAAGCATTTTGTTTTACCTTAAATCTGAAGATAGTTGTCATTCTTATTGTTGGCTGTCTAGAAGCAGTTTTAGAAAACATTAAACACTTGGCAGCTGAAGATTTAACCAGAAACTGAGGTGTGTAACAGGCTCTTATACAACTGTTCACCTGAGACAGAGTGGCTCAGCTCATCTGTCAGAGCTTTTGCATCTAAATATCCCTGTCCATTCATAGAAGGTGAAGTACAGAGAGCTCAGAGTTGCAAAAAATAGTAGTATGTGACAGATGATACCATGCTCTGTGTGGAATCAGTCAGAAAATACTCTTGAGATGCCTTAAAGAAATGTTAGTCCTGAAGCACAACCTTCGAGCCAGCTCTGAGTGGCTCATCCCTCCCCAAGGACCTGAGGCTCTCCTCAGGAAAATCCCAAGCTGTCCTTTTAGACTGGGCACTGTCAGGATGCTCATTTGAGCATCAGTGACAAGTTGTTACAGTACTGACCTGAGAAAGGCTCAAGTTCCAGGCTCTCCTCTCCCAGCTTGGGTTTTAATCCATTTCCACTCCCCAAGAGAGGAGTTTCCTTGCTTTTGAAACTCAAGTCTCTGAGGATGAAGGAGGCTACCTTCTCTGCAAGCCAGGTGAGAGGGGCCTCTGGTAAAATGAAGATCCTTAGTTTTACTCCGAGATCTGTTTATTTTCACTGAAGGTGTGGATATCCTTGAATTCCCAGCTCTTGTAGATTATTCAGAAATAAGGATGTACTTGGCATCTCAAAAACATCACACACCCCCTCTTCAGTCGTGAATTGTCCGAGGTCCAAGATCTAAGTACTGGCTGCAAGTCTGCAATGTAGCAGAGTGCAGCCTAAGTTAGATGCTTTCACTCTGCAAGGGTGGCATTCAGTTCCTATGAATAGCATTTATAAGTGTGGACAGTATAGGGAATAGAAAAGCAATGGTGCAATGAAAGGGGATGTGTTAAAAAAATTGTTGCTCTCAGGGAAGGCCTAGACTAAAAATTATTATTTGTCAGCTCAGCTCAGATGTAGAAGGCAGACACTTTACTCATTGTGTCAGAAAAAACTGAAATCTGACACGCTGGATTTGGGAGAAGCTATCCAGCCCATTGCACAAAACTTTAGGACCCAGAGCTGCATCTGTCTAGTCCATACTGGACCTAGCTGCAGGTTAAGTGATAACATTTTTATCTTGCACAAAGGGCCTGAGAAAAGGGAAAGGAGAAATTAACCAGGTTGTACAGGGGCAAATAGGTTCTTTTATACAAAACTTTATTTCAATTATGTCGGTAAAAGGAACTCCATTTTAAAGAGGGAAAAAGACAGAAAACAGAGCTCTGTTCTTTTACAAATGACATACATGTTTTACCTTGAACTAATTTAATTTTTCTACTTGTTATATTTGTGTTTTTCTTCTTTAGGAGTTGCTGCAATTGGTGGTGCTTTTACTACACAAATCCTTCAGGATATGGCTGCTCTAAACAAACGTCCTATAATTTTTGCTCTCAGCAATCCCACCAGCAAAGCAGAATGCACTGCTGAGCAGTGCTACAAATACACAGAGGTAACCAAAGATTAACATCTTTCCAATATAACTCAGGAAAAGTCTGAAATTAAATTTTAAAAGGGAGGAGGACAGAGGGTGGAGTAGCAGGTACTAATGCTATCTCCGTACATAGATAAAATGAGTTAATTTAAGTAACAGATTTTTCAGTTTTTATCAAGACAATTTCACTGAATTCACTGCATGATTTCACTCATAGCTTTTATTGGTGTAAGCAACACTCATAATCTTTATTATAACCAAAGCATCAGTCACCATCAATCATTAAAGCATTATGAGCTGTACCATTTTGTGTAATATATACACACAGTGGCATGCTTTTCACTTGAGATTTCATAAATACTCTTTAGGATAAGAAAATATTTCAATACATGAAACAGAATCTTTAAAATCATTCTGTATTAAGAACTGGGGTAATTGACTCTTCTTACAAAGTTTTCTGCTATATAAATGTAGGTGAAAATTAAGAGAACCAAGCTTGCTTATTTGTTACAGAAGTACTGGTAAACACATTATCCTGTAATTCAGCCTAGAATTTAAAATGTATGTGTACCTAACTGTATGTGTTTCATAGTGGATGTATTTGGATTTCTTGTCAAATACAGGGCATTGTGAATGACAGTTTCTCAGTGTTGAAAAGACAAATTTAGCATGTCCATTCTCCACAGCACGGGTGTAATTACAGCACAGTGCAGGAGCCAGGGAAGCAATCTACATGAAGGGTTGGTTCTAGTGGGTAACCACATGTGGTAAACAGAGCAAAAGACACTCTGAAGTATTTGATCTGTCACCAATACATATAATAAGCAGGCCAGGATTATAGTGCATGACACCAAACAAAACAGAATATTCTTCTGAAGAGCTGAATAGCAACAGTGGCCTATTTTAAAATGTGCTGTAGTGCATTTCAGTTTCCAGTTCTCTAAAACCAGCAGGGATAAGTGCCTCTGAAGTATTTAACAGTGATATTTATCGCTTTAGCAGTGCTAGCATAAGTGAAGGCTGGCTTTTCTTCCCCACCTAAATTCACTGTTTAAATTCAATGGTGCTCCATCCCCAGAGAGGCAGGAGCCAGGGGCCTTTGGGCTGCAGACAGTGAGCCTGTGCAGTGCCACTCCCACATGAACTGCAACCTAAACTGAGTTTGAGGCAGATCTCTTGTCCTCAGGACAAGTGTTGCAGTGTAACTTGTTCCCATATAGCTAAATTCCCTTAATTCCCCCAAACAGGCTGGCTCTTCCCTACTGCCTACCTGCAACAGCCTGGGCATGATACCTGGGCCCTGCCAGCCACAGTCCTACCTGGCATTGCCCAGACACCTGCTGGGAAACATTCTAATGGTTTATCAGTACTGGCAGGTGCCTGAGTTGGTGCCCTCACCCTACTAAGCATGTTACAAAGAGGGGACCCCCAAGGTCCTGGCAGAGGAGGTTCCACACTGACTTGTGCTGTTGCTCTATGGGATGATGTTCCTGGGACAGAGCTTGCACCTTGGTCGTTCTGTTGAGCTGTAGAATGGGCTCAAGGGCCTGAAGTGGGGGATTGGGAAGAAAAGAGAACTCTGCATGCCCGCAGTTCCTCAGAAATCACCCCATCCAAAAGTACAACGTTTAGTTGCCTTAGTGTCATTTTTTTGGGTGCTTTGCTATTGGGAAAAAAGTCCAGTAGCATTACCTGTTGCTACCATAGCAGTATTGCCCACTTTGGGTTTTACAACTCTGTACTTCCCATGGAGCTTCTTCTGGCACGGATGCACAAAGTGAATAATGACTGCTGGCTTCAGTTTCCTTCCTTCTGAATTCTACAGATCGGGTTAGACAGCCACAGAGAATCACCAGTGATCTCCAGGATCAGCATCCTGATGTTCTTGAGATATTTCAGGCAAATAGCTCCAACACCCTCTCAGAAGAGATGCTAAATAGATTCAGCCCAGCTTCCACATTGGTGGATATTTAAGAGGATGTGAGAAATATTTTAACAGCGATCTCTCAGTTAATGTGCTTTCTTTTTCTTCTTACAATTTAGGGACGTGGGATTTTTGCCAGTGGAAGTCCTTTTGATCCTGTCACTCTTCCAAATGGAAAAACTCTCTATCCTGGACAGGGTAACAATTCCTATGTGTTCCCAGGAGTTGCCCTTGGTGTTATTTCATGTGGAATGAGACATATTGATGAGAATGTATTCCTCACGACTGCTGAGGTACTGTATTCAAAGTTATTTAAATTCCTTAATTTAGTGACTTATTAATGAGCAATTAAACAGGAAGAGCTAAACTTTAAAACTATAAAAAATACTGCTTTCTGTGTAAGGCCTTTATTTGTGAGGTGTATTATTCTTTATAAATTTTATTTGAACAAGTCATTTTAAAAAGTTAACACTTGGCCTAGGGTCACCTGACATAATCTTCACCTTCTGTTGGGAAGGAAAAAAAAAGAAAGATTTCAGTACTGTGTTACCTCAGGTAAATGCACATACATACAGTTGGCATGCACAGGCACATAGGTTTGATTTTACATTTAAAGGAATTATTATTATTTATATTAGTAGCTTTGGGGTGACTCATGTCTGAGTGTTTTGCTTACAAGAAGTGTTTGAATTTGAATTATGGAACAATAAAAAAAAAGCTGCACCAATTAGCAGATGTGTGAATGCATTATTCAGCTCTTGCAGCTTCTCTAAGGAATATTTCATTCCAGATTCTTGCTCCTTCTGTGCTCTTCATGGTTTAAAGGGAAGAGAGTGGTCCTTGGCTAGTCACTCAAGGGCAGCTGATAGGCAGTGTGATCCTATGACAGGCAGTATGTCACACAAAGCTTTCTTAAGGGTTGGGCACTTGCATGCTGTCCTTGTTGGACTTTCAGAAGTTTTCCTAGGTGCATGCTATGGCATCTTTAAAGAGGTTTGCTGACAGCCTGCCCTCTGTAAGAAAGACATTCACAATTTCCATCTTTGAAATTAGTAAAAAGCCCAGCCTGTCTCCACTGGCTTTAACCATCATAGAAGGGCAATGATCCATGTCCTAAGCCTTTGGGTAATTATATCTTGCCTTTAAATCCTCCTCTGTAATTTCAGTTGGATATGGTGATCCTCACTTCCTGGTCTAAACTGCTGTGTTAGAGTTGCCCTACTTTACTGTAGAAGTTGCTTCATTTTGGTTTGTGTGAAATGGTTCCTATATAGTGAGAGCTGATGACAAAAGGTGGCACATGCATGGGTTGAGCTGTGTTTCATGTGTCAGTCTATGAAGTCATAAAAAAATCAGTTCTCAACAAAGAAATGTAACAGTCAGGGAAATAAAATAGTATCAGAAATGGTGAGGAAGCTTTTAAATTCCCACTTGAGGCAGAGGTTCTTTCCTGACTCTTTGGTACAGTTGCCTTCCCCAGTAAATCTCTAGAAAAGTTTGACATATAAAATTGTGGATTTTGTCTTGCATAGAAAGTTCTGTTGGTGGCAGCATCCCTGGGTAGCTGCTTCCCTTACTGCTCCCAGCTCAGGGCTTTCACATCTGGTCTCCTTACATGTGAGAGGCTGTGGGGCTTGGTGAGCTGAGCTGATGGGTGCCACAGGAGTCTGCCAGAAGAAGTATCAGGGGTGTGAAGGCTGGCAGGGCTGTGTAGGCCCTTAGCTGAATAATTACACTGCAAAGCAAAAGCAAAAGTGCTCTTTTTTTTTTTATTTTCTTGGCTTTTTTACTGGAAGAATAAAATCAGAATAGTTTCATGGGAGTTTTAGAATAGTGCTTAGTATTCCTCATTTGAAATGTGGAAGCATCCCAGATGCTGCAAAATTTAGAGAACCCAACCCATGCATTTTGGATAGAGGGACCTTCTTAGATTGCCAAGTAGCTTACCTGAAAAAAAGAAGTTATAAAAAGTAAGCAGCCCAAGCTGCATGCCTGCACCTCCTGCTTCTTGCTTTGCCACCTCTCCAATTAAATCTGATTGAAGTCACAAATAAGTAGTTATTATATCTAGAAGATATTTTGCTTTCAATGTTCTTTTCTTCCTGGCAAGTAAAATAGAGTGTAACTTTGACTTTGGATGATAAATGCAAGGTACTGTAAGCTGTAATGGCTCTTAACTGCGGGCAGTTGTTCTGTGATGGCAGGGGATGTTGCCTATTCTTCTAAGTCCTACCAAACACAACAAAAGAGGCAGAGAATTATGAACTAATGAAATATTCTTGTACATGTGACCTGCAATTTAGTTCAGAAATAATCCTACAAAATCTTTTCATTATGGAGAATATGTCCTCCAAAAACCAAGATGCCCCCACCTGCTTTATGCAATTTTGTCCTGGTTGCCTTTCATTTAGATTCTGCAATAATGCTTTGCTAATTTCTCTATTAAAAACTTGAATTAGTTTTTATAACATGAAAATACTGGGTTGTACCTAGGATCCAAACAGCTTAGTATCTTCCTGTGAAAGCCATCACTAGTGGAAGCTGAGGAAAAGAGGATAAATAAGAGAAATACAGAGTGATCCTTCTGCTGAAATTGCTTCTCAGATTCTGGCAGCATTTACTGTATGGCCTTCCTGTGCTGGATGTTTTATCTCTGTATGGATTGTTCCTTCATAAATGAGCCTAGTGGTTTTTTAAACATGTTTATACATTTAAACATCTTTTGGCAATTAGTGTCACACTTTAATTATGAGTCCTGTGGAAAAGAAACTCAGGATTTTCTGCTGTTTGATGATCTGGTTTCCCTACAGCACCGTAAGAAATGTTCGCCTTCAGTTGTCTTTTGCATTTCCTTTCAGGCTTCTCTTTTTCTCCCGAGTCTATTTTATTTTTTTGTTTCCTTGATCAAAAAATTTTTTTTGATCATCCTTTTTATTCTCTATACCCCCTCATGACTCTACCCCATTCTTGTTTGAATTATGTGGAGAAAAACCACACCCTTCTCAAAGCAGTTTTATATTCTGGATTTATACATTGGCACAATTATGTTTTCTGTGACACCTCTTATTTTCTCAGCAATCCCACGTGTTGATTCATCATTTTTCCCCTGCCACTGACCTGATGTTCTCAAGGAGTGTTTTTCAAACACCACATGAAGAGGGTGTTGTTCTCTTTGGAAATGCTTGGGTTTGTGTTTTTGCATCGTTTTCAGTGCTGTTAAAGGAGTATGTCTGAAGGAACAGCATGGCATCTGTGCAGTTGATCTTGCTACCTCTCCCACTTTGAGCACTGCCCAAATATTTTGTGGCTTGCCTTCTTTTAAAACAGAATCACAAAAGAGAAGTACTCCACTCCTGAACCTTTAATTTTCAGTGATGCATTGCAGTAAGAGCAACTTGCTGTTGATTTCTTCAGCTTTCATCTTTCCTGCAGAGCCCTCTTAAGCTGTTAACATCAGGGACCTCATGTTGTAAGTGCCTCCTTACATTCAGATGCACATCAAAGGGTTGTGTATCATTTTGAAATAAGCTAGTTGCTGTTATGGAGAGCAGTAACTTGATTTTACATTCTCTTAGCTCCCCCTAGAGGGTTTTTCTCTGCTGTATTTCTCAAGATCAGATTTAAATGTAAACAAATACTTTTTCTTCACTTGTTATACTCAAGAGCCTATTGCTCATGTCAGCATTTTAACTCCAAATGCAAAAACTTAGGACAATTACCAGCATTCTAGTTAGACTGCACAAGAGAACACTGAATTCTTTTGAACCTGGAGTTACTTTAGTTCAAACTATTTGCCTACTTCTGCTGAAAGGGATGAATCCAGACACCTCTACTGATACAGTCTTAGATATTTACAAGCATATGCACAGGGCCCTGATGTGACAGGAACTGTAGGAAGTTTTGTTTGTGCTTTGTTTCAAGTATTTTCTTAGAATATTCCCTCGAAAGTGCACTTCTTGCTTTCTCTTTGGGCTTTGTTATCAGTTGCAAGTCTCAGTGTTTCCTGGACTTTCCTAGTGTTTTCAGAACCTCTTGGTGTGCCATACATGCCTCCACCAGTTGTTATCCAGAGCAGAGCTTTCCTTCTATCCACATCTGGATCACCCTGAAAGGCTATTTCAAGTCCCCAAAAGACAAAAAAAAAAAAGTAGCTAATGATAGTAGAAATACCAGCTGCCAGTAATTTCATTCAGAGCATTTTACACTTAAAATATAAAATGCTCTGAATGAAAATGGTTTCAGTTCTGTTCCCTGCACAGGTTAATGTGACAACTGTCAGAATGACAGATGCTTCTTTGTATTTTAGAAGTCTTTGGCCCAACTGCAATTGTTGGCTGGAATTTATATCTCACAATGAACTATTTGCTAGTTTGTGTCATGGACTTACTCAAGACTTAGGTAACTTTTATTGTCTGAGTGGGAAAAAGGCAAAACTCTCTACATTTCTAATTCTTGTGTACCTTCTCCTAATGACAAAGGCGGTTCTAAAAAACACTGTCCAGGTGGATTAAGCAGTATCTGTGTGATTTATCAAAGCAGAAATATTTCTTTGTTAAAGACAGTATCACTGTTTAATCAAGCTACAGCTGCATCTGCATGTCAAGTTACACACGTTTGTGTTATTTCAGGTTATAGCACAGCAAGTTACAGAAGAGAATTTACAGGAAGGTCGCCTCTACCCTCCATTAGTCACTATTCAGGACGTGTCACTGAAAATCGCTGTGAGGGTAAGTAATTTCAGCTTTTTGTAGCTTTTTGTCTTCCCACCAGTTCTATGTAGTTTGATTTTATCACCTAACACACCTTCACACAAGTTGGTTTACATGTAGCAGTTTCAAAATTAAATTTTAAATTCATAAATGTGAAGGCAATCCAAATACAAGGAGACCTGTGGATCTACAGCAATTGTGTATGTCTGTAGAGCACAGACTCTGCTGTCCACCACAGTCATGCCAGCTGCACAGCTGAAGGGCTTTTGCCCCTTCATGGTTATCAGTTTCAACTTTTTGCTTGTCCTCTGTGACCTTTTTTCCTACAATTATTGTTTTCTCTCTTTGTCACTTTACTGTGAGTAATTCCACTTCACGTGCTTTTGAAAGAATAACAAGGAGCCCTTGTACCTGAAACAGTTTCCACAGCTTCACTCATTCTGTATATTTAAGAACAGAAAAAATCCTTCTCAAAGTTCATGGCTTCTTAGGCAAGTAATAACTCTGTTATGTAGATGTGAAAATGTTACTTAAATTCCTCAGACATCATCAAACTGGCTCTGCGTTTGGCAGAAACACAGTGATAGAAATTTCTCCTCTATTTGTGTGTGTTATAGAAAATACAAAAGAAGGAGAATGTTACCAAGTGATTCTTTCTGCCTGTTCTCTGTTGAAACTTTATTCCTGAAAATACTTACTCTGGCTCATACAACCCAACCCAAGAGGCCTCTGCCTTTTCCAGGAGAGGAACACTATCAAAATATTTTGGAATACCAAACATTGGTTATGAATTCGACCTTATTCAACCACGATAATTTATGTGCACAGACCTGAAGATATCCTTACATAAACACCCAAAGTGCTTCTCAATCAAATTGAGTTGGGATTCACATTAATCCTAGAAGTCTTAATAAGGTGACTTGGGGTCTCAGCTTCTCAGCAAGCTAGAACATTTATGTTTTAAAGAGAGCTAAGGAGAGCAGGAAGAAGAATGTCTCCCTTTTATTCAAAAGAGGAGCATTAGAGTGTTTGCCAAATAGATTCAAGCAGATCTTTTCACAGTGGTGCTGCATAAAACCTGTCTGCCAGACTTCATTTCACAGATGAATGTGCAGCCTGAAGATACTTGTTTCTCAAGTAGGTGATCTTCATATGTGAGACACTACTTTGAGGTGTTGAGAGAGCTCCAGCCCCTTCTAAACTTAATTTTTGTGCAGCTGTATTTGTGATGCATAATTGATTCATTTAAGTATGGTCTGGGTGATGAAAGAGTGAGCAAATATTTGTACTTCCCCCAGCCATCCTGTGCACTGCACAGGACTACTTTTTTCCCATGAGTTTACTTTTTTTGAAGTATATTATCCAGCTATGGCAAATACTAAACTTCTCTAATATGCAAGGAGCTTTGAACAAATCATGCTTTTCTTACAGTGCTTTGGGAAGATGGTTAACCAGGATAAAGTGATGTGAGAAAAGCAGAAATTGTATCTCAGTGCTTGGGGCTTGTGGAATATTTTGTCCCCCACTGCACAGTAAAAGCTAAGGCACTACTGTGCAGAGAGCAGCACTGTATTTGTAACAGTGTGAATATATAATCCTGTTCAAAAGTAGCCCAAGTCAGACCCACTTAAACACAAACATCATCCTGTTGTAGTCTTATTCACGGGGTACTAACCTGGATCCATTGTGAACACAGGTGACTGCCAGCACCAGAGAGGGTGAAGTCTCATCTTGATTTTGAACTAAGTCCTACTTTTAAATCTTGTTAAATTTACTCAGATAGATAGTTTATCAGCACTAATTAGAATTTTAATGCATCTTTCCAGATTGCAGAAGAAGCCTACAGGAATAACACTGCCTCCACCTATCCTCAGCCCAAGGACCTCGAAGCCTTCATCCGCTCTCAGGTGTACAGTACTGATTACAACAGCTTTGTGGCTGACTCCTACACCTGGCCTGAAGAGGCCATGAAAGTGAAACTGTAAATATTTAATGAAGAATGAACAAATCAGCTGCAGTTAAAAAGCATTAAAATATTAAGGTTGTTTCTGCCTAGAAAACCTAAGAATAGCTAATTTTTTAAGATGCAGAAAACTTTTTCTAATTCACAGTAGTTGGTTAGAAACTCAGATCAAGGCATCGTCAATTATACATCAGAAAATAAAAATTAATCTGAGAGATATATTTGTGTTTGGTTATTTTGACTGTTATTTTAATTGAGATACCCTACACTACAGTTTGACAGATTGTTTTGAAAAAAGTGGTTGTATCTTGAGTCAAGAGTTTTGTCACAAACATCAATGGGAACTTAAGCAGATAAATGGGCACTTAAAAAATACATTTGATATTTTATCCATTACAGTTACAGTGTAATTTGCATATTTTGTGAACCTATTACTTAAAAAAAACCCCAAACTTGAAACAACCATAAGGTTAGAATATTTTATTCCAGAGAAAATCCTTAGTGGTCACTCTTGTGTGGAGTTAGGAAATGAAAATTTTCTAGAAGAAACAAATCTGCAGAATCTTTTGTTCACATCTAATCAAAACATTTTAACATTACTATCAATAACATTTAACAATACTAACATTTAACATTAGCTAAGGTAATGTCTTGTATAAGATCAAGGATTTCATTTCCCCACCAAGATAACCACTGTTCTGATCCATTGCAAATGTTTGGCCTAATTTCTTAAACTCCATGTGCTTGACAAAAAGGGAGTATCAAAATGCCAGGAATAGACTTTGAGGAATTGTTAGTTAAACATTTACCACTCCAAGAAAAATGTAATATATTTTCTGGATGGTTCTGGAAACAAAGGTTACTTGAACATTTTTTCTGTGATCTGTTTCTCTCTAATCTTTACTAGAGAGATTATCTCTAGAAAACCAAGTATTAATTTTGTCTAGCTCCTCACCTCTGTCACAGCTTCAGATTTCAGGTCCCAAATTCAGAGAGGTACTTTCTCCCTCACTGCCTAATGGGAACATGTCAACATTTTTGCCTCACTGTGCTTTTGGCAGAAGTTGTGATCACGTAACAGTGCACCTAACCACAGTGAAGGAAAAGACATTAATCATATTCTGAGCAACCAGAAACACTCTGCATTTCGATGTATTGCTATTGTGAGAAGGTTACTAAAACACTTCCTTGTATTTCATTTGAAATAAAATAATACCTGTTATTTATGTTGTCATCAGCTAAGTGTGCTGAAACACAGTCTTTAAACAGCTGCTGTTGAGTGCCTGGGTGTTGGAGTCGTGCAGCTCAGCAGCGAGTCTGCTTTTATTGCTTGGTACCCCTTTTCACATTAAGGCACTCAGGCCCACAGTGGGAGGTGGTGGGCTGGTGGTCCTTCAAGGCACAGCTGCTGGGGACTTCTCAGTGGTGTTCTTCAACTACATATTCTACTGATAACCTTTAAATATGATCATGCATTACAAACTGGAACACTCACTATCCACATCCACGCTGAGCACGCTTCCCCACAGGAAAATGCTGCCTAATGAACCATTAATAGCATTGCCTCCTACAGGCTGCTGGAAAATTCTCCCCATACTAATTTGACATAGAAAGGATTCTTCAACCTATTTGTATTTTTAAGTAATAAAATATATTCAATATATATATAGGGGCTTTTTCCTATTTTCTGTATTTTACATGTATTTCCTTATGTAATGTAGGGGAGAAAACTAAACTTTGTCTCATCTGACTCATTTTCATTTCTAAGGTGTTTGGCCTAACAGTGTAAACATAAAATGCCATGAATTGAACAGATGAAAAATGGTTACTAACATAACCAGACAGACACTTTGCTACATGACATCCTTGTCTCTAAATTGAAGAGACATGGATTTGATGGATGAACCACTCGGTGGGTAAGGATGGTTGGTTGCAAAGAGCTGCAGTCAATGGCTCGATGGCCAAGTGGAGACCAGTGGGAGTGACATTCCTCAGGGCTTGGATTAACATTGCTGTCGGTGACAAGGACAGTGGGACCGACTGCACCCTCAGGTTTGCTGATGGCACCAAGCTACGTGGAGCAGTCAATGCACTGGAGGGAAGGGATGTTGTCCAGAGGGACCTGGAGAGGTGGGTCTGTGCAAGGCTCATGGTGGTCGAGGCCGAGTGCAAGGTCCTGCCCCTGGGTCGGGGCGATCCCAAGCACAAACATGGACTGGGTGGAGAATGGATTGAGAGCAGCCCTGAGGAGAGGGACTTGGTACTGGTAGACACAAAGCTCAACATGAGCCAGTGATGTGCACTTGAAGCCAAGAAGGCCAACTGTATCCTGGGCTGCATCAAAAGCAGCATGACCAGCAGGCTGAGGGAGGTGATTCGCACCCTCTACTGCACTTCTGTGAAACCTCAGATGGACCATTGCATCCAGTTCTGGGACACAAACATAAAAGGAGCATGGACCTGCTGGAGCAAGTCCAGAGGAGGGCCACAGAAAATGATGAGAGGGCTGGAGCATCTCTCCTATGACAACTGGCTGAGAGAATTGGGATTGTTCAGCCTGGAGAAGAAAAGGCTTTGGGAAGACCTTACAGCACCTTCCAGTACCTGAAGGGAGCCCACAAGAAGGCTGAAAAAGCTTTTTTACAAGTGCATGTAGTGACAGGACAAGGGGGAAACGTTGTAAACAGAGAGAGAATAGGTTTAGATTAGATGGGAAGAAATTCACACAGCACAGTACAGATGAGGAGACAGTGTATAATTCCTAACACACTGTGGATTGTTTATAACCTTGCAAGTGCTTTGAGGCATGGCTCACAGAGACAAATCCCTGTTTTAGAGTCCTAGAAAATCAGTGAACATGTCTCAAAAATACATGGCAGTTCAGCACAAAAGCTGAGATTAACTACTTGAACCAATCATCTCAGATGTTAAAGTTTCCCTTTTCACAGTACCTGTAAGACAAAATATTTCAGTGTTAGCAACACCTCTTGCTGTTCAGAATTAGAACTCTTCATAAACAGTTTCTCTCAATTGTCTGAAAGTTTGCCTTCAACACCAAATAAAATCTGAAAAATGTGCCCACTTTGATGCTGTTTCAGGAATTCTAGAAACTGACCAAGATCCATGTGATAGTCATTCCTCAGGCCATAATCACCATGTGCCTGAAACTGCAGGTCTTGAAAACTGTGAAAGAGACGAAGATTATCAATGCTTCCCTCCGTTTCTATATTCTCCACATGCTTGCATGAAATATGCTTCCAGTTGGGATATCTAATAACACGCCAGAACTCTTCACAGTTTTCTCGGAGTCCCTCCACGCAGATGACACCAGGTTTGCCTGTTAGGCAGAAGCCAGTCAGATTTAACTTCTTTGCACAGTCAAAAATCTTTTTCCTCAGTTCCTGCCTGTATATGTGATGGCTGTAGATCCACATGCGGTGCAGCATTTCCTTAACCCTGACTTCTTCAGAAGCACACTCAGATGAGGCCTTACAGCTGTCCAAGAAAGGCAGGGTGTTGTCCTTCACCCACTGCACAGCCTCACACACACACAGATCTCCTGAATCCAGAGAGCTGATGTGAGACATGAGATGAGTATTGAGCTGCAACTGTTGCTGTCTGTGCAGAGCATCTGATCTGGCAAAAAGCTGAGGAGCCACCTGAGGGTACATATGAGGAAGGAGAACCTGCAATTCCACCTTTACCTTAAAAACAGAAGACACACACAGAGAGAAAATTAATTTTGCAGCTACTGAAGACACACTAGATTCTTCTTCCCTGTCAGAGGCAGATTATGAGGAGATGCAAGCATCCCACTGACTGGAATTATTTCCACATCCCTTTTGTCCCAATAAACCATTTTTTTTGTCTGTTCCTTTTCTTCTGTTGCATCATGCTGTCACTTTCACAATGATATCCAGGCAGCTTTTGTGCTGTTCACAGAACTAATGCTATGGCTTGGGAGAAGGTACACAGTTACCCTTGAGGGATACTTCTAGCTCCGTGTTGCTACAGCAATGAACTGTTGAAGTCAAGGGCTTCTGAGAATTTCATCCCTTACCAAATGCACATGACTAATGAACTTAGCCCAGCTGCTGGAAAAAAAGGCCAAGACTTACATGGGATGGTATTTGTGATTGCACCTGCTGCATACAGAGATGCGTGGCAGGAGTGTTGGAAATACTTGATCTTTAAGGTTGCTCCCAACTCAAACAGTTCTATGATTCCATGTGTTACCATTATTTCAAGCAAGTATTCACCATAAAGAGGAATCAGGATTATAGGGGATGAAAAGATTATGCACATTTCAGGTCAGGGAGACCTCAAGATTATCTTAATCTGTCTGATCTCTTATGAACATTCGCCTGTTGAATTTCTCTTGATTATTCCTACAGTGCCTTCAAATGGAGCACCACAGTTCTTTGGCAGCTGAACCCTGTCTCTAGTCCAACAGCAGGAAGGATTTAAGTGTCCTCAGTGCTCCTGTAGACTATTAGGGGGTACTACAGTGTATAATCATATGATAGTCCTGTAGAGAGAAGTGAATCATGAAATGACATTATATTTCCAAGTTCCTTGACAATCTGCTATGGAAAAAAACCTACTACTCCTACACAAGCCCTCCCGACATGGTTCATAAAACTTCTCTCTGTAGGTTGGTGAAAGGGTGCATTTTAGAAAGATACCTAAGCTTGTACCTAAAGTTTCAAAAAAATCATGAGGCCATCTCATTACCCGGTAAATTGCTCTAATGTTTGATTACTGACGTTCCATGGAAAATGGCTTTTAGGCTGAGTTTGTCTATTCTCAATTTCTAGTCACTGCATTAGTATCCATTCAGACCTGTGTTCTCTGTGCAAGTATTTACATCAATCAGTTCAATCCCTTTCTTCAATCAGTTAAACTGTTGTAACTCCTTATACAGAGAGCTTGGTTTCTCTGCTCATAAGCTGGGTTTGTTTTTGTGTTCTTGTGACTCCTCATAATTGCAGTCTGCCATTTGGGGCTATTTTTACATTATTATATTTCTAACACAGATGTTAGCACCAGCCGAGATTTTCTGTTACTCCTGACTTCACAAACAGCAAACAAAAATGCGGTGGCTTTTTTATCCCCTTTTTTCTGGTCAACCTTTTCAAGTGTGTGCACAAGGAGTAAAGTCAACGCCACCCATGAAAAATTCTCCTTGGCAGCTCTCACCTTCGGCTCCCCTACATCGAGAGTGATGCGATATTCCAGCTGCGGGGGCAGGGCTCCGTCAGCATTCCTCAGGTAGCGCTGGATGCTGGGCACGGCATCCGCATCCAGACTGAATTCTCCTCTTTTGGGAAACATCGAAAGGAGCATTTCCACTTCCAGCAGCTGGAGCTCCAGGCACTCTTTTACCGTGACAGCCATTGCACTGCCCTCCACGCACGCCTGGAACGAGAGCACCGGAGTCAAACCCCGGGGTTTAGCACATGGTGAGGTTCAGCACCCCAAGGAAGCCCCGCGATTCTTTAAGGGCAGAATGTGGTGGAGCACGGCTGGACCCACAGCACCGGGCAGGGGCGGTCAGGCGGAGCCTTGCGGGCCCCCCGGCGCACGGAAAGCAGTCCCGCGGTGATGTGCAGCGATACATTGTCTGTGTTATTTATCAGCACATATCCCGGCGGTGTCGGCGTGTCGCGGTTCACCCCCGCCGGCAGCCAAGCCCCACAGAGCCGCCTCTCCCACCCGCGGGATCCGGGGGAGAACAGGAAGGGTAAAAGGCAGAAAATTCACGGTTGAGGTAAAGACAGTTCCATACCGAAAGCACAAGCCACGCACACAAGCAAAGCAAAGCAAGGAATGAATTCCCTGCTTCCCATAGGTGTTCAGCCATCCCCAGGAGAGCAGGGCCCCACACTGCAAACAACTGACTTGGGAAGACAAACGCCATCACTGCAAACATCCTCCCCTTCCTCCTTCTTCCCCAACTTTATATACTGAACGTGATCTTCCATGGTCTGGAATGTCCCTTTGGTCAGTTGGGGTCACCTGTCCGGGCTGTGTCCCCTCCCTACCTCCCAAGCTCCCCCAGGGCCCTCCCCACCAGCCTGGCAGTACGAAAACCAGAAAAGGCCCTGGATCTGTGTAAGCCCTGCCCAGCAATAACAAAATCATCTCATCATCGTCATCACTGTGTTCAGCACAAATACACAACACAGCCCCCTACCAGCCGCTGTGAGGAAAATTAACCCCGCCCGGGCCAAAAGCAGCGCACTGGGGGGGCAATTTTGTAATCCGAGCGCGCTGTCAGTGAAGCCGTGCGAGGCTGGGTGTCACAGCGAGCCCAGCCCAGCCCGGCCCAGCCGGACACAGGCGGGCGCTCCCGCTGTCGCCATTCCCGGACGTTCCCCGGGTCGCTCCCGGGGTAGGCGGGGCGGCGCCTGCGCGGCCGCGGCTCCGGGCGGGGGCGTGGCCCGAGTGCCACGTGGCGGGCGATGCCCCGCCTACCCACCAGCCATTGGTCGGTCCGCCGCGAGTGGGCGGGGCCGCGCCGGCTCCGAGCGGGGCGCGCGGCGGCGGCTCCGGCGGGATCGCGCCCCACCCATCCCGTCCCGTCCCGTCCCGTCCCATCCCATTCCACGCGTCCCGTTCCGTCTGTCCCGCCCCAGCTGGTGCGTCCGGGCGCCATCGCCGGGGGGCCGAGGGAAGCAGCCGTGCGGGGGGCGCGTGTCCGGCTGGCCCCGCCCGCCCGGCCTGGTGCCTGCCGCCCGGGGACAACATCCCGGGGACACCGCTGGGGCTTCCCTGCAAGCGCTTGGCGAGGCAGGACACGCTGCTCTTGGGCTCGGAAATCAGTGTATGGAGCCGCGGCCAGACGCTGTGGGCGGCTGATGTCACGGTGAGAAGCGGGAAGCTCCGCTGCGGGAACTTGTTGGGATCGCTGGATCCAGCCGACTGGGAATGGTGGCTCTCCGCGCCTCGTCCCTGCGTGATCTGCTTATATCTGGTCACGCTGTTTGTCGGTGCTCTCCGGGCAGTGTAGAGACTCCTTCCCCAGTGCTTGGGCCCGCTGCGGTCTCGCCAGGGTTGATGGCAGCGCTCTGAGGCACCCGCAGCCTCCCCAGGGGGAAGCTGGTCACAGCGGCTTGTCCCCTCTCACCTCCGTCTGTGCTGCTTCCTTCCCTAGAGATGGATTCTGAAACCCTTCGGAAGTACTCGGCACTGCACCCCAAGCCTGCCGGGCTGACGCTGCAGTACGGCACCGCTGGGTTCCGCACCAGGGCCGAGCTGCTGGATCACGTCGTGTTCCGCATGGGGCTCCTGGCAATCCTCAGGTCCAAAGCCGTCACAGCGACCATTGGCATCATGGTTACAGCGTCTCACAACCCTGAAGTAAGAACTGGCCTTTCCTTAAACGTGCGACCAGTTCGCTGGAATGATGTGAAGTGTTTTGGTACGAGGGTGGAAAGATGTTATCAGTTTGTTGGAATCAAAGCTCATCATAGCACTGAGAGACCAGACCCTGAAGACACCTGGACCTGCTTAAAGCATTCAGCCTGCTCCCTGTAAATACAATCTCTGACGTATCTGGAGTTATTTTTCCCTTCCCACAGAAGTGGGATTTTTTTCTCATGTGGAAATGTGTAACACAGGAAACATTTCATGTTGCAGTGTAACTTTCTTATGTTGGGGAGCTAGGAGTAACCTTGTGAAGAGAAGAACCTCTGAGTAAAATCTGTAAGTTTTAAAAATAACCATACAAATGCAAGGATTACAAATCAGGCATTTAGACTTTTGCTGTTGTGGAGCATTGAAGGTTGTTGGAATCTCCCCTTATGTAATTTTAACGTCGAATGAATTTCATACCAAAGTTATAAGGGAGAAAGAGTTGGTTACTCAGTATGCTTGTTACAGTGCTTCTTTGGGGCTTGCTGGAGGTTTAAATAAACAGCTGAGCTATTGCATCCCAGAAGTTCTCCACTTTTAAAGAAGCAATGTGACTGAACCATGTGTTGTCTGTCTTCAGAGAGGTTTTATTAGTTCCCCATTTTTAGAGTTACTATTTTTTGTTCTTTTGTTTTTCTGCTAAGGAAGACAATGGTGTAAAGCTGGTTGATCCTCTTGGAGAAATGCTGCACCCTTCTTGGGAAGAGTATGCCACACAACTAGCAAATGCAGAGGAGCAGGAATTACAGAAGGTGATAAGTGAGATCTGCCAAAAAGCAGCAGTGAACCTGCACAAAGATGCCTCAGTTTTTGTTGGTAGAGACACCAGGTAATGACAAAAGGCTGTAGATATATCCTGCTCTTATGGAAGTACCAGTGCTGTCTTCAGGGGAATTGTGTGGGTACAGTGTGACATCCACCTGTGTCCAGCACTTTACATGTGTTTGCAATCCCTGGCATTGTTGGCTTTCAAACTTTATTGGGAATTGCCTACAACAGAGAAGAGTTTGGAATTCTTCACAGCGAGTCTAAATCTTGTGGCAGGAAGCTTGTAGAATCTTCCACATGTGCTTCCTTCTCAAGTCCATAGATAAATGCCTTTGCCAGGGTTATCAGATGTATTTGTTGTTTTCCAGGCCAAGCAGCAAGAAGCTGTCCCAGTCAGTTATAGACGGTATCCAGGTTCTGGGTGGTCAGTACCATGGTAGGTTACACTTCCACAATTCTAATCTCATTTCAAGTTTTTTTTATGGAAATGTGACTCCTTTATGCAGCTCTAAAGCAACAGCCCATCCTTGCTTGTAACAGTCTTATTTCAAGGTGGTTTTATGGCTTTAATGCAAGGCAGGGCAGGGGAGGGTCATGTTTTCATTAGACAACTTGAAAAATTTCGTAGGTGTTTCCTGTACTGCATTTGTCTGTTTACTCTAAAACCTTTAAGCAACAATTAATTTGCAATTCTATTCTGAGTGTTGTTCCTTCTTTTTCACACTAGATTATGGTCTGGTGACGACACCACAGCTCCATTACATGGTCTGCTGTCAAAACACCCAAGGCCAGTATGGGAAAGCAACACTGGAAGGTTATTATGAAAAACTGTCCAAAGCTTTTATGGAACTGATAAAACAGGTAAATAGTAGGTGTTGTCTTTTTCATGCAAATGTACAAAATTAATCTCTTCTGTTTGTTAGCCTGCTTGGGCCTGAAGTTTCTAATTCAGCATGCTCTAGGTGTGGTTTCTCTAGGGTAACAGTTCACTTTGCCCCTTCTTCCCTTGCACTAAGTCTCACTGCTCCGGAGAGAGTCAGAGGCACCTGAAGATTGACTGTGCCAATGGAATAGGAGCCCTGAAACTATCAGAAATGAAGCCCTACTTTCCAAAAGAGGTGCTAGTTCACATATATAATGATGGAACCAAGGAGAAACTCAATCACTTATGTGGTGCAGATTTTGTGAAAGTTCACCAGAAACCACCTGGAGGTATGTAGTCCGTAATTTTATTTTTTTATTTTGCTTTACCTCTTCTGCAGGGTCTGGCAAGGTTTCACATCCTCGTGTAAGTGGAGCTGCCTGTTTCTTTCTAAGTGACTGCATGAATGGTTCTCCTTGTGCAATGGAAAGAGGGAATAGCATGGCCAGGTTTGACACATCTCTGTGTTAGTCTGAACTGCTTGGAGGAGCACAGCATCTCTCTGACTGGCTGAAATATGTGTGACAGTCTCTTCAGAGTGTTAAGCTGGCAGAGTCCAAAGATCAGTCAGGATTGGCTTAGTGTTATTTATTTTACTCCCCTTTGTATTATGAAGAAACACTTTTCCAGGTTCCTGCAGAAGTGCTGGGTTAATTAACAGCTTTGTGCCAGCAGGCTGACTCATCAACATAAACCAGTGAGGAAATTATTTCAATTAATTTTCTGAGAATTGTATAAAAGAAAACCCCTGAACTGGGAGAGCAGGCTGGTTTGGATATGACATTATTTGAGGCTAAACTGAGTTCTCCATTGGACAGCTGCCCTTTCAGTGCAATGCTGGCCAAATCTGAACATCAAGATGTGGTGTTGCTGCCCCTTCCCACGCTGTTGTGTCCTGGAGAAATGCAGTGCTGGGAGCAGCACAGAGGCAGGACCTGCTGGGGATGGATGCTTGTGCCCCATGTCTGGGTCCTGGCTTTAACTGTGCCTGAGTAGAATCATTTGTATGCAGACCTGTGCTCTGAAAAGAAAATGTGTTTTCCTAATCACTCACTGAAATAAATTACCTGGTTTTGTTTCTTTTCCTGCCTTTAACTTGCATTGTAACTCTGTGCACTAGGGCTGGACATGAAGCCCAATGAGAGGTGCTGCTCATTTGATGGTGATGCAGATAGAATTGTTTATTATTATAAGGACACAGCTGGCCATTTTCACCTGATCGATGGAGATAAAATAGCAACTTTAATTAGTATCTTCCTAAAAGAACTTCTTGCCAAGGTAACTCTAACATATGAAATTAATGCTGGCATTTTAATTTGTATAAAATATAAAACAGTCTAAGGAAGCTGTGTTGCTTGGTATGTGGTCTCTCTACATCTGCCTAAAGTGAACCAGCTTTAAAAAGAGATCAGTCCTGTACCTCACTGCTGTGGCCAAAAAGGGGTTTGGAAAGTCTAAGCTTGAAGAGCTGCTTCATCCAGGCCCAAGAAGAATCAATGTGGGATGTACCAATACTTGAACAGGATTCATGTTGTTTTAAACATGCAGAAGTTCTCAGTGAGCTGGTGCCTCCCTCCAGTACCCGGGAGTTTTAATTGTATATTTAAAAGTTCTGATTATCTTCCCGTTTATCCTTTTTGTTTGGCTATGTGCCTATTGGACAGTAAAACTTGGCTTATTGGTTTGCTCAGGTGAAACAGAACTTTAAGATGGCAGTGGTACAAACAGCGTATGCCAATGGGAATTCGACACGCTACCTCCAGGAAACACTGAAGGTATTCTCCGTGTTTTTTCTAGGTAGTTTACATTTTTTTTTATTTTAAGAGTAAATGCTACTGTAATATGACTGCTAGGAAAATTAAAACCAAGCAAAAATGAATTACTCTTTCAAACCTCCAGTAGTGACTAAATTCTTGGTGGCAAAGGAGACGCAAGAGAGCAGAGCTTAAAAAGTTCTAGTCAGCTTTTATTAATTTAAAAAATGTTTAATGAAATCCCTTGGTACTTAAACAAACTTAAAGAAAAGACTTTATAGCTTTGCAGCCAAGTGAGTCAGTAAAGGCTCCTTGAAACTTTGATACTGATTCATTTTCTGCAGCAAGCTAAATGTTCAGGAATTGAGAGAAAGCATTATTTCTGTTTGTATGTGAATCTAGTGTGTTCCCTGAAGCTATAAACAAAATTGGATTTTTCTAGGTTTGGACTTTATTCCTTTATTTCTTTAATTAGCCTTTATTTACACAAGAATAAATCTTTTTTATTTGAGTCTGCAGAAATTGTGGAGCATTTTAGCTCTGGGGCCTCAGTGGCCATGAAACATGGGTTGGTTTGCAACAGTCCTTCCAGGCTGGTGCTCAGTTCCAGCCTGCTGAGCAGAGTCTGTAACCTTGCTCTTATTCTCTGCACACCCTTGGCCTGCAGGTACCTGTGCACTGTGTCAAAACAGGAGTGAAACACTTGCACCACAAGGCCCAGGAGTTTGATGTGGGTGTTTATTTTGAGGCAAATGGACATGGCACAGTAAGTATAAGCAGGTAATCCATACGATCACACACTATGTACAAAATTTTAGTTAAATTACCTGGAGAAGGAGGTCTTTTCACTCTCTGCTTAGTTTTATAAGCAAGACTTTTTCTCCTTGTTTGAAAATAGAGTTGTTTACTCCTTCTGTCTTTATCATAGCATTGCCACCAGCTCCTCTGTGCTTTATGTGGGGATGGGAATTCATGGTAGCAAACATTAATGATGGCTATTTGGGCTTAGATGGTAAAAGTTTTATCCTCACTACTGCATATATCATGGTTTCATCTTGACAAGCTCTTATCTTTTTCTTCTAGGTACTGTTTAGTAAAGCT
The DNA here is from genome assembly GCA_013397155.1 of Irena cyanogastra. Classification (NCBI taxonomy): domain Eukaryota; kingdom Metazoa; phylum Chordata; class Aves; order Passeriformes; family Irenidae; genus Irena; species Irena cyanogastra. The sequence goes on from VWZV01008682.1 coordinate 163,701, forward strand.
GCTGAAACTAAAATACGACAGCTGGTAAAAGAGGAGAAAGATAATGAAAAAAGAGAAGCAGCAAAGATGCTTGAGAACATGATTGACCTGATTAATCAGGTAAAAGCTGAGTACTGAACCACGGTGTTGGCAGGGCTAGCCGGTGAGCTCCTGTCAGGCTGCTGCTGGGGACTGCTGGAAGCAGCCTGATGAAGTCCTGCCTCCCTGTCCTCACTGCTGCAGTGTTTTTCCCTCCCTGTTGGCAGACTGTGGGCGATGCTGTCTCAGACATGCTGGTCATTGAAGCAATCCTGGCTCTGAAAGGTCTGACTGTGCAGCAGTGGGACGCCCTCTATACTGACCTTCCCAATCGGCTGCTCAAGGTCCAGGTGAGTTACCAGCCACGCTGGCTCCGGCCACAGCAGCCTCGGGGGGACCCTGCTCACAGCATCTTTTGCCTGCACACATTTTGATAAGCTTTATTTTAAAGCTGAATCAGACCATGAAAGGGCAGAAATAGGCCAAAGAAGCTGGGGAAAAACCCAGAGGAGGGACAAGAATTTCACTTGGACTGAAATAGAAATATGACTTTAAAAAAGATGAAATAATAGCCAACTATGTTGAGTGGAAAAACCTGACCAAAACTCTTCAGATTTTGACTTAAGAAGAAATTCCAACTTTCAAATTAGAAAAATTCTGGTTTTTCTAAGGCTTCTGTCTGCTGGGCAGCTGGATTTTTCTTGCTGTGCCACTTTGTATAGCTTGAATGTTCAAGCTCCTGCTTCTGTATCCTTTCAAACATTCAGACCAAGAGCTTGAGCAGGAGGTGCCATGTGGGAGCATTCTGTTAGACACAGTAGGGAAGCCCTGGGCTCTATTTGAACTGCAGGAAACAATTTAAGTTTCTGATCTACTGGGAGAAGCTGTAGCTTCACTTCAAGCTGACCAAGAAGGCATGTTCAGAACTGACCCTTTTTTTAAACCGAGCAGCTGATGCCTCTCAAGACTTGGCTAATAGATGGTGCAGGGATCCTGGGGACCCCAAGTGTTTGAGTAGCCTTTTATTAGCTCCCAAACTGAACTCCTCTCCAGGCAGCACAACATCTTCAACCCTGAATTTCTGTCTTATCCTGTTTCTGATGCCACAGGTTGCGGACAGGCGCGTTATTGACACAACAGATGCAGAAAGGCGAGCACTGACACCTCCAGGGCTACAGGAGAAAATTGATGCCCTTGTAAAGAAGTACAAACTCTCCCGGGCGTTTGTCCGTCCATCAGGAACAGAGGACGTTGTCAGAATCTATGCTGAAGCAGACACACAGGTCAGAGCTTGACTCATTTATGAGTGGGCTTTTTCACATTAAACAATCTTCTGCCTAGCTGGGGCTGATGAAGGAAGTCTGCTTCCATACTTGTCATTTAATCACGCTTACCAAATGCTAAATTTGGAAAAAAGACTGTGATCACAAAAAGTCACTTTGGATTTTCTTTTATTTAGAAAAGTAATGTTTAATGTTCTCAATGTTTATCTTCAAAAGGAAAATATAAATGTTTATAAAGGCAGATTTAACACCAGATGATTTTGAAAAGACAACCAGCCTTCTGAGATCTCAGAGATAAGAAGAAAGTTACCAAAGCAGCCCTTAACTACACAATTTCATGAGGCAAAATATAAAAAAGAATTCTGGCTGCTGTTAAGTTAGTCCAGATCTGAACTTAAAGGTGACAGCAGAAGCAGTGGTCTTGCTCTCCCCCCTTCACATGCTCCTATTTGCTTCTCTCTGCCAGCATGATGGCAGTGGCTGGTGGAGCAATATGGGGAACACAGCATTTGCAGGAAAATGTTTGCCTTAATATCACATATTTGCTCTATTCTTCTCATGCTGACAGGAGCATAATTAACTTTTCCAACATTCCACAGGAGAATGCAGATGCACTTGCCCATGAAGTGAGCCTGGCTGTTTTCCACCTCGCTGGTGGAAAAGGAGCACCGCCCCAGCCTATATAATGAATGGCAGTTAAAGCACACAATTTCCCTTATCTTTTAATATCACTTTTTTACCATGTGCTGCTGTGCACAGAGCCAACCCTTCCTGGCAGTAGGAAGGATTGATCAGAACTGAGTGGAATATTACTCTGCTTATTCTTAATCTCCTTTAGCAACTTACCTCTTCATGTCCAGAAGGAATTCTGCCCCTCCCTGCCCCATCTTAGTTCATTGTCACATTGTGCCTGAAATCCAACTCCTACACCCTCAGAGCACCGGCCATGGCTGCATGACCAGAGCTCTGCTGTGACTGTGCTCACAGTGGCTGCTGCAGGATCCCCACCTTCCCCCCCAGTTGCCCAATCATCTGTGAAAACAAACAGTGTAAGACAGAGGCTGTCACTAGTTTTCAGATTCTGTTCACCTCATTTTGAGGGGCAAACAATATAATGAAAAAGAATATTTGCAAATAATAATCTATTATTGCAATATTATCTTCATTAGATACTTTATGACATTATTTAGAAAGTGATTTGCAGTAATAGTATTTATAATCACACTTGAGAGGGAAGGGACAGAGACAAGTTTGTCTTCTGTGGCCTTAACTGCTCCCCAGCACCACGAAGGGGCTGGGCCAACAGGATGCAATGTTTTAAACACACCAATATCCTCCTTGGCATACTTTGGTTCAGGGTGTCTACCTCTGACAAACACCTCATTGTAGTCCTGTATTAACTCCTGCCATTTTACAGGTTATTAAATAAGCACAAGTTCCAATAGATCTTAAAAAAAAGAGACAAAAATAAACTGGCAACAAATTGAAAAATGTGCACCTTGTATTTTTTTTCATTTTTTTTAAAGACAGAACTCAAGACAACAAAACATTTACTGTAAATAGTAGGCACCATAATCAATATGAGCCACCAATATTTAAACTTGATTCAGGCCACATCCAGAACTTCTCTTATTTACAAATATTTAACTTAAATACAACATTAAGTATTTCATTACATACAAAGTAAGAAAAGAATACTATACAACTGGGAAAGATACAGTATTTCATTTAGATAGTTACACTACATATAGGCTGAGTAGTACCAGTTTGGTTCATGATTTTATGACGCCTTCAAGAAAATCCTTCTCAACCATTTCTTCTATCTTCTGTCTTGCTTTGCTGGAGAAGGTCTTGAGGTTCTCCATTTTTATGTCCTTACTTGGAAAACAGTTGGGGTAAAGGACAGGGCTCCCTGAGTGTCCAACACATCTGCTTGTGACTTTGCTGTTAAAAACTTGGCTGAGTACATTGAAGAAAGGCAAGAGCTGCTCAATGCTGCGAACGGTGTAGATGGTTAAAAGCAAGTGACCTGGTTCCCAGCTTAGTGTTTTCCCTGAGCCATCCTCCTCTGGGTTTTTCTGCAAATATAGAGACACGGGAAATAATCCAGGACAAAACAGGAAAAGCAGAGGTGAAAACAAAAGATTCATGTATAATATAGTACTTCTCTAAAGTCCAAAAGTATTTGTCCTATCCACAAAACACACCAATGCTGAAGTGGAGCTTCCAAAGCAGACCCTCTGCTCCCCCTCACCATGCCCTGCAGAGGCAGTGGCTGGAAGTGTACAGGTGGCAGTCAGATGGTGCTAATGGAAGAGTTGCAGTGGGCATTCGAGTCTAACACCTCTGCCCAGGGCTGTCCCAAAGCAAGGCAGCCCCCACCAATGCAGCCCTGTGGAGCTGTTCCCAGGCAGCACCCTGTGGGCAACACAAGTGGCCCAAGCTGGTGACAGCTGGAAGTTGTGAGCTACTTCAGCTGCTTTCCAAAGCAGGCTCCTCTCTGATGACACACACACTCTTCACCAGCTGATACTGCCAGCATCAGTGATGATAAACCCCAGAGGAGGTTAAAATAGATACAAAGCATTTTCACTTAGCAGCTTGAGTTCAGAGTTTTCGGGAAGGGCAAAAAGCAGTGGTATTTTTAGTATTGCAAATAACACACATGGACCTTCTGAGAAACACTTGAAGTTCTTCTCAAAGGAAAATGGCTCAGTTACTCATTGTGTATTCTCAGAAGAACTCAGTTATTATGTTCCTTCCATTTCATGGGGGCACTGTCAAAGAAAAGAATTTCGGGAACCCCACAAGCAAAGGCAGCAGTCACACACCAGATGCTCACCAGCAGCAGCACAATGCTGTAACCCTGATTAGGGCTGCCTTAAATATCTGCATACTCAAATACTTGAGCACCTACATCCACGTTCTCACACAGTTCTTCCCTATCTCCTTTATCTCTGAGTCAAAACCCTTACTACTCTAGACAGTAAGGTACTATCACCACTAGAAACACTTTGTACTGCTACTGACAAACCAGTAGAGAGAACTTCTGCCATGAAGTAGAATTCCAGCAGTACCGGATTTTATTCTGCAAGGAAGGACAGAAGAAGTACAAAGGCCTCACGAAGAAGAGCCATCCCTGTCTCACCTCTGCCCCACTGCCCTGGTAGCACCTGTGACTGAGGCAGGAGGCCCACTTGGTAATGAAAGAAAAATGAAGGGGAAAGGACAGCAGTGGGAGCAGAACACAAGGTAAGGATCACTGATTGCACAGCCCTTGAGCAAACAGATTTTTTTCAAGATGTGATACTTAAACAAATAACAGGTTTTGCTCTTTAAATGAAGCAACTGTCCTGCAATTGAGAAGCCTACAGGGCACCTATTTTGCGAACCTCAATTATGTTTAAATTCACTATGAATATATCTGGTAGCTTGGCTCCCTGCCACAGGAGATCACTATTTTAGCTTTACAAGTCTTCTGAAAAGAAAGGCTCGCACTTAATTACAGCAAAGGGAAGACAATTTCCAGCACAAAAGGAGTTGTTGATGCCTCCTTCTTTAAATGAAGCTAGTAATTTTTAGAGTTTCTCCTTAAAAAATTTCTCATTGTATTCACTGAGGAGAAGTTTCTTCCGTACTGTTTCTGTACAATGCTTAGCATTACCCAGTGATGACAGAATGTACCCCCAGCATGCAGCAAGTGTCAGTGTCACACAGCAGCCAACCAGCTGGGGTGCATGTGCAAATTCCAACTCTGAGCAGTGAAATACAACCCATCCAAGCCATTTCCTCATGGCAATATTGGCTAAGCAAACACCACTAATTCCATAGATGCTTAAAACGACAGTTAATTTGATGGAGACCAACGAGGGATTGTGTGTTTCACACCTGCAGTTTGACAAAAATTATTTTACAATTTAATTTTATAATGATTTGTGTTCATAATTCTTCTTAGAATTAACATCAGCTTTTTGTAATCTATTTTGTACAGGAAACCAATGTAAAAACTTTTCTTTTTTTAAAATTAAAGTTACCTATAAAAATAAGGGTTCTTATACCTCAAAATTCTCTCAGCTTTGTTCTATAACAAATCTGATCTCTATTAGTTCTTACTGAATGCTAAATAGCGCCCAGGGCCTGGAGGTGATGGTATTATTATGGCAAGCTTGTTTCACAACTCAAGCATCAAAGGCCACCCTCACCTGATGCTTGGCCATCTCCATTCCCTCCAAAACCACCGTCTTAAAGTCCTCCTGTTTGTCCTGTGGAAGGAAAGAGGAGAACTTTCAGACTGCATTTCATATGTGAAAAGAATACTCTGCCATGAAGGCCGTGCAGTTGCTTGGTTGGGTGCTGTGCTTCAGCCAGAAAAATCACCCGCCCCGTCAAGTCTGTGATCCAGAAATGGCAGACTCAAGCTAGTATGGCCTAGACAAAACCAGCACTGCCAGTTTCTGCCTCTGTTTCTTTCCAGCACTGCTGAAGGAAGTTTTTAAGCACGTTTCCCTCAGATAACAGAGCTTGAGCAACACCATACTACATGAATCTAAACATGAGTCAGAATGCCCTGAAGGAAAATAAGGATCCACTCCATTTTTCGCAGTTATTTTCTAAGAAAACCCCACAGCTATGTGTAATAGTATTCTCCTCTGCATAAAGTCAGGAAATGGCCTGAAGTCAATATTCATTACCTCATGTTTATCTCATCATCATACACCTACCTACAGTTCAGTGTGCAACTGCTGCCATGACTAAGGGGTTCCAGAAATTCCAGAAAGTTTTCTGAATTCTTGAAGAATACTGTGGGAGTCCTGACTTCAGGCATCTATCTCAGCATACAGTACTTACCAGCAGCATGTATATTTATAAATCACACATGAGGTATAAATTCATGCACAGAGATTACTTGGAGTGTGAAAACTTTCTAACAGATACTACATTGAACACCAAGGTTAGAGGCTATGCCTGAGAAGCAGGCAGTTAAAACTCATTACTCCATTATACAAGCAAGAAGAGAAATTTAGTCTCATCTTCATGGTTCAAAAATGATAAAATGCAAAATTCAGATATGCTTCAGACACTAGTTCTATCCCCCATAATTGTGAGCCTTGCTTCAGTAGTTCAGATCTACCTGCAACTAAGTTATTCCCAAATTTAATGTAGCCACTTGTATCTCAGCAGCAGTTTCTGCTTCAGTTTACTCTCTGAAGACATTAGAGACTGTAAATGCAGCAGCTACAGCAAGCTGCCACTGTTACAGGCCTGACAAAGAGAAACATGAGAATAGAACTTCAAAACTTTCTGCCATATGGCTTTGCACTTCCTCCCTGCCTCCCTGGCTTACCCATCAACATTTCCCAGGGAACTGTCTGTAGAGGGTGGGGTTCTGTCCTCACAGCAGGAGTAGCAAAAATATCTGACAGTTCTTACTTTGTGGCAGCAGAAGGGATCTCCCTGGGACAGGGCTTGGCCAGCTTCCATTGGCTTCATCAGCAGATCAGGCCTCCAACCCCACAAACTGGGGGTTTAATACATTCCATGCACCAACATAATGACAACCCTCATTCTGTTCCCACTCTACCAACTGTGCAGCCAAGATTTCCCCAGAACTGTTTCTACTGATATCTGCCTTCTTCCGTTCATCACAGTCCCAGGCTCTGCTCAGTCTCAACACTCTTAGTTCTGTCATATTTAAGAATGCAACATTTTTTTAAATTTTTGATTGTTATTAACAAAACTGGTTTTCTGCTTCAAAAAGTAGGTAGTCAGACTAGTATCTACATATATGACTGGCTGTCTGAAAGTTATTTTATATTAAAATATATCAGAAAACGGAGCATATTTTACTTTTTATTTAAATAATACTTTTAATTTAGAAATCCAAAGTCAGTGATCATAATCATTTTGACCATAGCAGGTTATGAATTTTTCTATTGTCTGTTTGATTAATTTTGGGGCTTTTTTGTTTGGTTTGGGCCTTGGTTTTTGTTTGTTTGTTTGATTTGTTTATTTTCTATACTTACATGTGTTTTTTACCTGATGTTGACTTGAGATTCCTCCAGCTGGAATCTCCTACACCAGAAAAAACCCTTTCCATTCTTCATTGTTAAAAAAAATCAAAATATTCAAACCTGAACATTGCTGTGCATTACTGAATGAATACACTGAAACTTTTCAGTGAAAAGCAAAAGAAAAAAGCAACATACCTTTGCTTTTTTTCGCAGCAGCTTTGCCAGACGCACCACATAGGGTTTGAATTCCCTCTGATGTGTTCCTTGTCTTCGTACTTCCAAGCCTGAATCATCTGATGCTTCTGGAATAAAAGCCCAACGATACCTGCCATGAGATAACACAACCAGATGTTATCCATACTGAACAAGCAGTCTTTTCTGAGCAATCAAAAATATGAATGGGTGAGGAAATCTGGTGAAGTATCAGAGAAGGAGGGAGGAAAAAAGAAACCCAAGTCAATCCTCACAAGAAAAAAGTAAATTTAAAAAAACCTTCAACATTAGATTTAGAAATAGTACAGAGCACAACCTGACACAGTGTGCACAAACCATTCCAGTCTCCAATCCACATGAGTGTCTTTTAAACTGCAGGATAATTAGGGGTGACCAAATGTCTACAGAGCTGTGCCAGGGCAGCAGCCCTCACATAGTCACCAGAGTGCAGTGTAAAGGAAGAGGCACAATACTTTCTTTTGTCCTTTGTGGCTTCTCATTCCCAGGATCTCCAGCAACTGCCAATTATTTTGCATTAATTTTTTTCCAATGGAACAGGATTACAGAGGCACTGAGGAAGCAGTTTGTATACATGCCAACTACTGACCAATAAAAACCTATAGGATCCCCTTTCTATGAAGGTTTGTTGCCACATCTTCCAGACAGACTGTGCAAGAGCAATTTAAGCAAGTCATGCTGCGATGACATGCAGTCCTCTGATCTCATGCATTACTCACTGAGACGGGTGGGCGTATTTTGAGTTCTCAGGCATTACTGCAACTAAGTACTTTAAAAATAAAATACTTGAATAAATCACTACTACTGATGATCTCTCAAGTGTGGCAAATCGCTTGCCACAGGCTAAATCAAACCAGCTTGAACTAATTTGATATGCAGCATCACTTGCTCTGGGGGCCACTCATATACTGGGAGGGAATGAACTATGGGCTGCCCTGGATGAAGTCCAAAGAAAGAAGGGAAACAGAAAACCAAAGACTTTTACAGGCTAGAATTTTACCAAGAGGCATGGAAAAACATCCAAAAACTTAAATGACAATGTTTTCTACTCACATCTGAAATTGAGGCAGGTTTTCAGATGGTAAAGCTAGAGCCAAATCCAGAAATTTGCAAGCAGACAAATACAGGTTCAACCACCTCTGGCTATTGTAGGATGTGGAAAAACCATTGCCGCCTGTATAAGTTGTCTCCAAACCAGCAACAGATGGGCCAGAAGTTCTAAAATGCATTATAGCAGAGAAGTGAGTCATAACAACCTTCTGCCACATTGAAAACTCTATTTTTCTTACCTGCCTTTACAAACACACAGCTTTTTATTTACCAGCATAATCCTGAATTCATAAATTGAATCCCAACACAAATCTGTGCCATGAGTGCAGTTCTGTATGCATATATACATATATATGTATATGATAAAATGTCAATGTATAATGAATGCATTGCACTGTATCTTATTCCCAGATATTCACACTATGAGGAAGTTTAAAACTGTCAGTCATGTTGATATTACTTTGAGGGAAAAACGCTAAAAAACCAAAAAAAAAAAAAAAACCCAGGAAAAAAGTGAGCAAAACTTGGGCAAATAACTGGCTCATTTGAGAAATCTGCCACTGCTGCTAGCATTGACTGAAATTGGATCACACTGTACAGAAAATAGATGAGATAAAATTGGATAATAAAACAAGAAAAATTATCTACCTCACTTTTCTAATATGAGAAGGAACTATGCTTTTATTTAGACAAAAAAAATGCATCGGTCTTATTTAGAATAAGTGTATGACACAGAAAAGGTGTAAGTCATGCCATACATAATTTAATTGCAGCAGCAGTGTATTTTAGTCAGGCAGATATTGTAAGAACTCAAACACCTGTATTGTATAATTTCCCTTAGTGATTTATGATCAATCTGACAGCAGGACTTTTGCTTTGTACTGAACAATCTGTCCCTGATACTGCAGTCAGACTGAATTATCCTTCACTTGTCCTTCTCGTTTGAGCTCAACAACTCTAAGACAAATTATTTTAAAGAATGACTCTACTCCCCATCAGCATACCAAGGGATTTTTAGGACGTTCATACATTTACCTGGAAATGTCTTCATCAGCAGTGAGCTCCTGTTCCATCAGTAAAAACACTTGCACCTGAAGATGAAATGCTACATTTCAATACCATTTTTAACGGACTGTGACTTGGGAAAGCCTGAGTAATAAGCCTTAGACAAAGAGTTTGGAACTCTATTTCCTTTCCTGTGTGAATGGACACTGGCACCTTAAAGCTCTTTCAACCCTTATATATAACCTGAATAACACAAAGGCCACAAGGAACTGTCTCTTTTATGGCCAGGAAAGCTCTCAAAGGCTAATCCCCTCCACTACCTAGAAAGACAGCAAGACCCAAACAAAATGAGAATAAAGGATTGTTTAATGGAGCAGTCAGGCTCAGGTGTGAATTCCCAGAAGCACCACAGTCCTGCTAACTGAAAGTAGTTGCAAGACTGTGATAACTTGTATAATGGCCAGGGGACAGCACAGGAATCCGAAGACCACACTGAGTAGAATGGGTTTTCTAGTATTTATACTATTGACAGGCTTAAAATTAAATACATCAATTGCTAAAACAACACACTTTACAATATTTTATATAGCTTTCCTCTTTCTATTGCTTGGATCTGTGGTTATCAAGGACTACATTAGGCACCAGCAGATTGAAAAAAAAAATAATCACAGCAATGATTCTGGTTTGCTCCCTCTGTTATTCAGTCCCTTGAGAACTCCTTGAATAGCAAGCTGAATGGATCACAGCATGCACCAACCACTCTCCTCCATTCCCACTGCCAAAGCTGAAACCCAAAAGAGTGTGTCAAACAGCCAACACAGGAGATTCTGCAGGTAGAAGCTCTGGAGACAGATATTTTTACTGTTTTGTTATGAAGAGTAAAATGAGAAAGAAGAAATCTGAGCCAAGCCTTGTATAAATCTAGACACAAAATGTAGCCACAATGTGACCTGAATGACCATCAACTGCCAATAAAACATGGATTCCAACTCCTATACTTGGACTCTCATCCCCACTGCTGAAAGAAGAATGACCAGGAAAGTAGAAACAGGGAACGCTGAAAAAGAAGAGCAGGAGTGGGAATGGTGGAGAGGGTACACATACATAAGCAGAAATTGAAGTAGGATTCAGTAGGGAACAATGAGGGCAAATGCAAATTTAATTCAGGAGATAGTTGAACAGCTGAAACAGTGTAAGCTAACAGATACTCAATTTTATCACAAAAAACAGACATCAGTACTGTGAAAATAAGTCATCTTTCAATATGTGGCCATTACACATTTATTTATACAATCTCTAGAAGAGATTTTCTTAAAAATCTTGAGGAGGAATGAGGTTGTGTCTTAGATGTGCAACAGTCTTCTAAATAATAAATGACACCTGCAACTCACCAGTTCAGTGATCATGGTTGGCCAAAGTGAGGTAAGGTGCTGTGGAGACATTCTTAAAAGTAATACTCTGAAAAACAGGAACACTTGGGAATGAAGGGTGGGCACCTGTGGCAACCGGAGACTTTCTACCAGCCTTTCTGAAACAAAAAGCCCAGAAGGATCCCTCAGTCCAGAACAATTGCAATGAGAACTTTCTCCTTCCCTCTGTTACTCTCAATGTTAACTTTAAGTATCTGCCACATTACTGTTCCAGTACTTTACTGGTTTTATTCTGTCAACATAAAGAAAGAACCACTCCACCAAAGAAGGAACAAAATAGAGAACCTCTAAAGAGTGCAGTTGCCTATTTTGGGTAAGTTCTCTACATAAATGCAATAGTGCATCTGGGAACTTTCCTTATCTTATGCAGAATTTCACCCATTCCAACAGGAGGAGTTAACAGATTCCAAATAATACAAAAACAGCCTGAACAACTCAGATGTATCATTGTTATTAAAACATTGCATCATAATAGTACTTGAGAAATTACAAAGGGATTATACAGTTTTATTGAATTATGATCACCTCTAGCCTTACATACATATATATATAGAGACAGAGAGAGACACACACAGAGGCAGACACAAAAATTTTTCAGTCAAACCAACACACGTGCATGTTGTAGTTCAGACCAGTAAAATCACCTGATTTCATGAACATAGTAATTTCAGCTACTGACTTGACTGGAAATTAAAAAACCAAAAACACCACCAACCAACAAATCAAATAATTTTACAAAAGATAGATCCCAGAACAAATTAAACAAAAAAGTTGATGCAACTGATTTTCCATATAGAAGAAGAGATCAAAGCGTCCCTTTGGTGCCATGAAAAAACAATACAACCAAAAGCTGCTGCTGTAATGATTACCATAACCTTAAAAAGAAGATCCAAGCAGTTCCCATTTCCAGTTGCTTAAGGTAAAGAGTCATTGTAAGNTATCTTATGCAGAATTTCACCCATTCCAACAGGAGGAGTTAACAGATTCCAAATAATACAAAAACAGCCTGAACAACTCAGATGTATCATTGTTATTAAAACATTGCATCATAATAGTACTTGAGAAATTACAAAGGGATTATACAGTTTTATTGAATTATGATCACCTCTAGCCTTACATACATATATATNTATATATATATATATATATATAGAGAGAGAGAGAGAGAGAGAGAGAGACACACAGAGGCAGACACAAAAATTTTTCAGTCAAACCAACACACGTGCATGTTGTAGTTCAGACCAGTAAAATCACCTGATTTCACGAATAGTAATTTCAGCTACTGACTTGACTGGAAATTAAAAAACCAAAACCACCACCAACCAACAAATCAAATAATTTTACAAAAGATAGATCCCAGAACAAATTAAACAAAAAAGTTGATGCAACTGATTTTTCATATAGAAGAAGAGACCAAAGTGTCCCTTTGGTGCCATGAAAAAACAATTCAACCAAAAGCTGCTGCTGTAATAATTACCATAACCTTAAAAAGAAGATCCAAGCAGTTCCCATTTCCAGTCGCTTAAGATAAAGAGTCATTGTAAGAAATAAGCTTCAATGATAAAAAGGACAGATAAATGAACTGAGGAAAAAACACCAGCAAAAGAAGTCAAGAATTCAAAATGTCAAGGCCAGTTTTCCTATTTTTCCCTATTTGATAGGTTTTTGTACCTCAGATGTTCATGTCAAAACATATTGTGCAGGTGTCCAAGGATATTGATCAAGGGATAAAATGATAGATCAGTGAAATTATCTGGATTAAAGTCAACTAGCAACCACAAAATCTGCATATCTTGTAGTCATTCAAGACTGAAAACATATTAACCAAAACCTGCAGAAACTTTGTTTCAGCTATAGGAACAGTATCACACACTGATATTGCAGGACAAAAATTTAACCTGCTGTTACTTTGTCATAGCAGCATTCCACAGTTAACCTGAAGAAGTCCACTGAATGATACATATTTACTGACCTTGTATGTCTGGCAGGTACTTCTGGTACTGGTCTATCTCACTGCTAAAAATGGCAAAGGCAAGTCTCTTGAGGAGCATCGCGCGCTGCTCCAGCTCCGCATCTCTGTTGGCAAACAGATTGAGGGAGCTGCTCTGGGCCACAGCCACTCGTGCTGAAAGAGAAAAGGGAAAGCGTAGCCAAGAGCTTATGAATTTCCATTTTCTGCTTCACTTCAAGGTACAAATAACTCCTCCTTCACAATAATGGGTTTTGAAAGCAGATGTTAGGATGATGTATGGTTTGCAATTTCAATCTGTAACCAGAAATTCAAAATAAAAGTTGAAAGAAATCCTGTAAGTATACAAAACTGGGTGGCTGGGTTTAGGGGTTTTTGGAAAAGAGTTTAGCAATTTTTTTTAAAATAAAATTTGCATGTATTGATGCTCAGAAAATTCAAAAGTGCAGAATCAATTTTTTTTAAGCAGTTAGTGTCAGATCTTCAAACCCAAACCAACCAAAACCCACCCCCACCCACTCTACTTAATCAGCTTTGCCATATAGGCAAAATTCACTGTATGCCAGGATGGTATCAAATTCTCTCACTTCGGGTTATTTACAGATCTCCAGGAACAAACAGTCAAAGAAAACATGAAAAACACTGAATAAATCAAATTGAAAGAAATGTTGAACAAGTGTTTCCTTTAAGATACTTATTTTTTATTTATTTAATGTTTATACTGGAGAGATGTCACTACCATATCAATACTTACTCATCAAATCTCTGAATGTGGTTTTGTCATGTGTCATCAAATTATCCATAATAGCTCTCCAACTAAAAGAGGAAAATCATACACAAATCAGAAAAGCAAGAAAAAATAAAGAATTTTCAGGAAAATCTGCAATTTTTTTCTGCTCTTTCAGTTTAGGCTAGGGCCTCCAATCCAAGCTCTTTGCTTCATAAGGTACCATTTACTTGGTGTTATCTGATTTGAAACTGTGTTTCTTGAACGCCCTTCTCCAAGAAAATAAGGGATGCCTTTCAGAGGGACCCTGACAGTTTTAAGAAGTAGGTCCATGTAAACCTCATGAAATATGAGGCCAAGTGCAAGGTCCTGCAGAATGGTCAGAGCTATTCCAAGCACAAATACCAGCTGGGCACAAAATTAATACTGAGAGCAGCTTTGAGGAAAAGGACACGCAGCTGATGGTGGATGAAGATGAAAAACTGAATTTTATCTGCCTGTGTGTGCTCACAGCCCAGAAGGGCAACTGCATCTAGGGCTGCACCAGAAGTGTGGCCAAGAGATCAAGGGAGGTGATTCTGCCTCTACTCTGCTCTGGTAAGATCCCACTTGGAGTATTGCATCCAGCTCTGGGACCCCCAGGATAAGAAGGATGTGGACTCCTTTGAAGGGGTCCATGGGAGGACCACAAAGATGATCAGAGGACTGGAGCACCTCTCCTATGAAGACAGGCTGAGAGCCTGTCCTATGAGACAGGCTGATAAAGAGGTTTCAGGGAGATCTTCTGGCAGCTTTCCAGTACCTAAAGAGCCTCCAGAAAGCTGTAATCCCACTTTTAAAGAGGGGCAGATTTAGATACTAGGAAGAAATCTTTTATTGCGAGGGTGGTGATGCCCTGGCACAGGTTGCATGGTGAAGCTATGGATGCCCCATCCCTGGAAGTGTTCAAGGCCAGGTTGGATCAGGCTCTGAGCAACCTGGTCTAGTGGAAGGTGTTCCCGCCCACAGCAGGTGTATTAGAACTAGACGACCTTTAAGGTCTCTTGCAATGCAAATAATTTCATGTTTCTACAAAATGGTAACCATGTTTTCTCACAGAAAGGTTTTTTTTAAATTTTAAGATAATTATTTTTAAAACTAGATTTGTGCACAGAAATATACCTTGAATCAGTTTCATATTTCACGTGGTAACCTAAATCACAGAAAATCTCTATTTCTCTTGGTAAAGATCTATTGGGAAATTTTGGCCCATATGTTAATGGAATACATAGAACTTGTAAGGGCTATCGATATAAACAAGAAGAATAAAGCCTTACTGGTTAACACAGGAAGCATCCATCTGGAAGAAACTGGAATCCATAAAGAGGTCAAAGGCTTCTTTTTTCCATGCTCTCCTTGTATACTGATATCCACTAAGACTGCTTAATAACTGGACACAAGCTCGATAGCTGGATGCATTGTGAGCACTAAACAAAGAAAAAGTCAACATCAACCAATTTTGAATTGTTGCTCTATAGACAGTTTGATAGACATCTAATCCTTATCATGCCTGTTTCAACTTAAGTGCCACCATTCAAATTTCTACTGGCTGTAGACATCTACACCAATTCAAGAAACTAAAGATACCTGTGGTTACGGAGGTAGGGCACAACATAGTGCATAATATTTACAAGCAAAGGAATAACTCTTTCTTTTTCATCACTGTAGAAAACCATGTCCAGGAGATGAGCTAAAACCTGTAAAATCAGAGAAAGATGTTATAATACATTCTTAAATTGCTTTTTATCTACCATTCAGCTTTTATTTTTCTTTTGTGTCATGTTCTTTACTGAACATTCAAGATTATGACAGAAGTGATCACATTTCAGGTACCACGCAAAATCCAGAGTATAAAGATTCCATCATTTGCATAACACATTAAGGTAAAAGCACAGAAGCAAAACTCCTGGTTAAAGCATTCTAGAGAATAAACTACAAACAAAGAAAAAATCCAAAGACTGACTGGCAATTATCAGCAGCAAATAAGATGTACCACAAAGATAAACACAAAGTTTACCATCAAAAATGTTTGCTGTACTACGTATCTGAAAAGCCATGCTTTATATCTCATCCATCTCAATGGGTTAGTAACAAAGTTTTTTATACTTTTACATGATAAGACCCAGAATCCATTCACATCAGTGCTTCCCATTAAATCTCTTTCTCCAGGCTTCTAGTCCAAAGCTTTTCACAACATAGAAGTTTATTATAAGAGACTATTCATTATCTCCAAGGAAACAGTTACCTCAGAAAGTAAGGTCAACGCATGGACACTATAAACAGATGGAGTTATATTTGAAGTTTCCATTGCTGGAGACAGCATATCTAAATGAAGATAATAATAAAAAAATGTCCAAAGTTAGTTTTCTCAAGCCATTATTTACCTTACAGTATATTTTAAAAATAGATATTCTGAAGATGCACAATCTTTGCCAAACACACTAGTGCTAGAACAATAGAAGAATTTTACATACATTCTAACATAGCAAAGCTGTTCTCTTCATTAATTTTAGCATGAAAATTAATGTTTTATTTTAAATAAATATGAAAATGAACCTACCTTCAACATCTGATTCTAAGTTGTTTCCATCAACCATAATCTTGGGGGAAGGCTTAACCTCTAAGTTTCGTCTTAGCCAAGTGGTCTGTTCCAAGGAAGAACCAGCAATTGCCCCAATGGCATCCACTATCTTGTGTGTTACATCCTGGTAAGAAAAAACCCGAAGCATTTTAAGAACTTTGTGCAGAAGGGCTGTATTCATTGTCCTGACACGTAGAAAATCCATATAACCACATACAGAATTGATTTCAAATAATTTCTATATTATCCATGATTAATAACTTCACAGAAAATTAGAGCTTCTTTGACAAATTGTAAATATAAGGAGAAGACATTAAAGAGCAATTTCATACTACAGAGCAGATATCTAATATTTCTAGTACATTCAAGCCTCTAGTTCCAACTCCACTGTTATGGACATGGACATCTTACATTAAACCAGGTTGTCCAGAACCTCATCCAAGTGGCCTTAAACAATTCTAGTGACAGGGCATCTGCAACTACTCTGGGTAACCAGTTCCAGTGCCTCACCACCTTCACAGCACAGATTTTTTTCCTAATATCTAATCCAAATTTACTCTCACTTTGAAGCCATTCCCCCTTGTCCTGTCACTGCATATTCTTGTAAACAGTCCCTCTCCATCTTTCTTTTGGCTTCCTCCAGGTACTGGAAGCCTTCCCTTTCCCAGGCTGAACAAATCAAATTCTTTCAGCCTTTTCTCTTAAGAGAGGTGCTCCATAACTCTAATCAACTTGGTAGCCCTCCTCTGGACTTGCTCCAAGAGGTCTGTACCCTTCCTGTGCTAGGAACTGGATGATCTTTAAGGCCCTTTCCAACCCAGGCCATTCTATGATTCTATGATTTATTATTCAATATTTTCAAAAGACACATACAACAAATTTCTTACCTGTAGATCTCTTTGATCTTTCTTATTCTCCAGACTGGGATTTTTCATGATGAACTCATTAAGAACACTGAAAAAATATAGAAGTTAAATAAGGATTTTCTCCTCATAATACATTATTCTGCAGTTTTCAGAGTTAGGACAAACCTGAAGACATTTATTTGTGCAATATTTATTCACTAAACCCTCAGGGATTGCTACTTATCAATATTCCAGGAAACATCTTTTCATGTTCCTTAAGTTAATTTTGATCCTAAGAGTTTACCAAGAACATGTTTTACTTGATTATATACAAAAGTATCTTTAGAGACAGTTTATTAGGGAAGATAAACTCAAAATATTGAAGAAAATGGTCCTTGAAGCATTGCACAGAAAATCATATTCAAAATTATATTTCTAACAGTCCACAAACTGTTTCCATGCTGAGAATTTAGCCCACTCTAATGGGCTTCAAATACCTAAGAAACAGTAATTGTTATTTTTCAGGAAAAATCAGAAACTTACATCTGTTGCTTAAAGAGTCTGAATCACTGAAATAATCATTAAGGTAAGGTCATGGCTTATATCATACTATAATATAAAATTTAATATATATAGCCATTCCTCAGAGAAGAAACTTATTTGATAAGACCCATGGAACTCAGACAATAACTCTGCAAGTCAAAGGTAAGAGACAGAGATTTAAAAACACCAACACTTCAGAATAATTTCACATACCTACATTTGAGCATATCTGAAAATTGCAAATAGCAGGAGCACTTACCCAAGTATGAGAAACTGTCCTGGGGCTGGAAGACCAACCTGTATGGAATCTTTTAACAGAAGCAGCAGTGCTGCCCAGCTGTCTACTAAGCTGGTCACCGGAATCCTAAGGGAGAGAGAGCAGCAATGTCAATGATGAGAACATCATCTTCCTCACATACTCCCCCAATTTCTTTTTATGTCACAAGTCTCCTGTCAGATATTGGGAATCAACACCCTTACAGATTATTTTAATACTAGGTTGCCATATCAAGTCATTAAGAAAAAGATGAAAGCAGAAGAAGAGCATTCTCGAAGATGCTTTTCATTACAAAGCTGGAGTGGCACAAATGAGTTACAGCACAATTAAGATGAGCATTTTTTGGGCAGATTACCTGCAGGAATTTTAGGTGAGGGAATAGAGGTGATACAATACTATGGAACTCACAAAATAAATCACCTTTTTTAACAAACCTAGAGATCAAGCCCATTCTTTCTTCACTATTTATATTACACACACTATTTATTATTCTATGACAAAAAGTGTAAAATATTCAAATTGATCATCTGCTTCCTGATGACACAAATAAAATCTAGCTTCTTTTCTTACCTTTGAGTATAAGCATAGAAAAACTGCAACATGCAGACTTCCAGTGAAAGATGTTTCTAGAAAAAGATATGAAACCTGTGTTGTCAGACAGAAGTGGCTTTTTT
This sequence comes from Irena cyanogastra, assembly GCA_013397155.1. Lineage (NCBI taxonomy): Eukaryota > Metazoa > Chordata > Aves > Passeriformes > Irenidae > Irena > Irena cyanogastra. The sequence goes on from VWZV01008682.1 coordinate 182,384, forward strand.
TTTTCCCTCACCAGGGTAAAACTGACAATGCCATAATGTCACTGCAATGCCTAAATATATAGCTTAATTTAACAGAATATTAAAAATGTCCTTTCAGACATCCCTTTGAAAAGTTATGCTTCTCTCTCAGATATAGTGAAAATTTTCACATTGTGCTGCTCAGCTTTGCCAATGAAGTACCCATATCATCAATATTCTAAGCTGCTTCAAGAGGACATCATATAAATCAATAGGATCTGTACAGTTTCTATACCTTGTCCTTTGCTATGGCTGGAGGCTGCTTCAGAACTTCTTTCACTGTCTGTATGACAGTCTCTGTTCTCATAACACTGATAGAGCGAACCAGCTCAACCAGCAGAAGTTGTTCTTCACCTGCTGTAGGAATAACCTAAAAGAATCATACGTATGACATGGATTATCAACACAGACAATGGCTATGCCAAAACTAAGGCAGCTGTCTTCATGGGATTGATATTTTATCAACTAACAGTTCATCTAGAGACTTGGTATCACCTACTCTTCCCCTGAAGAACTCAGGAAGATTATCCCATTCTATAAAGTGGTACCTCCCTGACAGTACTAAATGACAGTTGCTAATTCGAAATGCAAATATTGCCCATACTTCATTGTATTTTTTTCACTGGAATGTCTGGATTTTCTTCTTCCTAACACTAAATCACTTAAAAGTATTATTTGAATTGACTACTGTAATATAAACATACCTTTGTCCTTGAAGTATTTTTGTTTTGCCTCCTTTCATTCCACACAAATGCAATAGCAGCCATGAAGTGAACACCATGATTCATTGAAATTGGACCCAAAAGTTCCAGAATCTGTTGCCTCAAATTCTGAAATATGAAAGCAGAACACATAACCCTTTAGATAAGCGCCTCAGCATTATGTTCAAAACATTTTCTCTGCAGAAAGCAAAGAGGTGACACTGATACATTTTGAACTGATTGAACTGATACATTCTAGCTTAAAAGCATATTCAGTACTCCTTTATAAAAGCCTTGGGTTTTTTGGTGAGTGAGTAGATGAGGACAAAGGCATAAAAATTCAATTTAGATTTAAGGGAAGGGAATTGAAATTACGTTGACAAAGGTATTAATTAACAACTGAAATTATATTATCCCTGATGTTCTAACCTTAGTTGACCCAAGATTAATAGTGGTAATGGATGCAGCAGCAGCAGCAGTAGTTTTCTCTGAAGAATCTGCAAGGTGCAGGATGCTCCACAGTAAGGTCACAGAAGACATGATCATATGCAAGATAGAGAGGATCCCATTGCGTGCTTCAACCAAGTGCTTCTGATCTACATTAACCAAAAGCTAGTGGGAGAGAAGAGGAGTGGAGTATTCAATAACTATATAAACAGCATATTTAAAATAGAGTTAATTTAGACTTACCTAACATGGGAGTTTTCAACCTTAACTCTTTTTCCCAAGTTTTTCATTAATTCTTACAATATATACAGTTTGAGACTTTTAAGATAATAGAGAAACTTCTGATTGAATTGTCCAACATCAAATGTACTCTGAACATGTGAGGCCTCATGTCTACAGCAACCAATTTTGTATCCTCTGCCTATACCTTTGCAAAACAATTATTTCAGAATTTTAAGTCTAGCTAATACGCTAGGCAAAATTATTTATTTATATAAACAAAACCCACTTTTCAGTCACTTTCAAATGAATGGAAAGCAAAAGGGTGCAAGAATGGAAAAAAAGCATAAAACCAAGATTACTGAGAAAACAGGGCAAAAGCTTCTTGTGAAATCTGGACCAAATTCTTAACAGACACTATGCTCAGAATATCAGATCTGAAAACACTGCTTGACTAAAAAGAAAAATTGTAAATATATAGAAGGAGCAGAAGGATAATGTTTAGACACATTGCAAGATGAACACAACAAAGGCAGCTCTAAAAAGTGGAATTTTAAAAGTCTTAAATTTAAGGAATTCAACTTTAGTTATTTCAGGGTAACAAAAACCACACAACCAAAAGAAGCAAAAAAATCTAAGAGTATTCTCTTAAAGGTATCATCCATAGAAACCTGTTTTTCTGTTTCTATTGTCAATAAACCCCCCACATCTATAGCTAAGACAATATATTTGTTGTTTTTGTCACCCAGATCTTCCTAATTGCTAATATAATCACAGTCCTTGATTTGAAATGTTTTGCATAGGAATATCTCAGACACCCAGATCAGTTTACCTGGTGATACTGTGTAGATGGATCCAGGAGGCAGTAATGAATTATTGTTGTGATCCCTTCTAATAAAGTGAGAACCATATCTGGGGGAGTGACTGATGCCATCCAGAGAGGCCTAAAAGAAGTGTAATTTTTTTTAAATGAGTTAATCTGATAGTAAAGTAATTCAAAACAATCAAATTCAGTTAAAAAGATTATATCTCTACATATACACACCTATTATCAGATAATCCAGTTTCATATTTATATTGCTGAATTAAATTATCCAAGTTCCTGCAGAGCTGAAGAGTCACTGAAACAACCACCCTTTGAAGAACTTTTCCCATGTAAGGCAACGTAGAAGTGATAAGGCCAATCCACTGAGGATGCATTTTACAGGCACAGTGCTGGTGCAAAGCTCGTATCACTGCACACAGAAACATGCCTTGGCAGGTTATTGGCTGGGAATGTAAATACTGCAGAGAAGTCATCGGCTGCTGGGGACCAATGTGCTCCAGGTCCGTTATGACAAAGTCAAACACCGTTTCATTTTCCTCAGGGACAGTCATTACCCTGTGTTCCAGCACAATCAGTCGCTGAAGTACTTTCAAAAGTTGTGACTGCAAAGTACTACCATTGTCAAACTCATCCTCAGAAAAATTTATAAGGCTGTCTTCAGAGAAGCCTTCTTCTACAGCCACTATGTTTTTTCCAGCTATTTTTTCACTGTGCCACTTCTGGGCACTGAAGATAGAAGACAGCAGACAATGCAGGATCACTTTCTGAACCTTACACTTGGACAACATATCTGAGATAAAACTAGGAAAGCCCTTGGCAGAGCTTTCTATCACTTTTGCCAACTCAGCAAAGAGAAGTGTCAGAATTTCTATACTCATCATTTGCATGTTGCGGTTTCCTATGAGGTCTTGTGAGGTTACTTTAACGTGAGTTGGATAATGGCTCCGCATGTAGTATAAACACAAGGAGATAAGAATTTCTATGTACATTGAGCTCCGAAAGTTATGGTTAGAATCAACTGGGATGTGACTATAGAAATCCTTGCCCATAACAGATATTCGATGCCTGGCTAGAAGATTTTGGAGCAATGAAAGCTGAGGAGTGTATGCATTGTTGACACTGGTAGTGGAGATGGCACTCACAAAAGCTGAAGGATTTGTTTTCAGAATTGCCTTAATTGCAGAAAAAGCATACAATGTCCTTGAAGAGTCATACAACTGGAGATAAAGCAGCACATGTTGATACAGTGGATGGATATTGAAGTTAGGAGACTTCCGCATTCCTGGGGATCCCACATCACTTTCTATTTCTGAAATTTCTCCTTCTCCACAACTGTACCAATTTTCTAAATCAAGACCATCACTAAAGAAGACATTTGTTTGTTTAAGCTTTTCTGTTTGTGCTTTCTTCTTCTCTTCATCTTTCTTTTTGGCTATTTTTACCTTAGGTTTTGCACCTGGTTGTTTACCAGTCTCTTTAACAATTGTTTCTTTTTCTGACATTTTTTCTGGTTGCTTTCCTTTAAAGCTGAATTGAATACTACTGTGGCTATGTTTTCTAGACTTTGATTCGGTGGAAGAAAGAGTGAGATCAGAGAAGGATTGCTGGCTTTCTGCAATACAAGGTGAAGAGTTATTTCTTGACATTTCGTCTCCTAAGCTCTCAAGTCCAGTCTCAGTTGAAGCTGACAGTAACTGCGAGCTGTCATTACTAAGTAAACTACTCTGGCTACTTTGAATATTTTGATCATCACTTTTTGTAACCTCTACAGAGCTATCCAGTGAGCTGAATTTACATGAAGCATCCTCAGAGTGCAGACTGTCTTTAACTGGTTCAACTTCTTCTCCAAGACCACTTACAACTTTGCATATAAGATCTGTAACCACTTGTTGCACAATTTCATCAGGTGAGTCTTCTTTCAGAGTCTGAGAGCTGTCTTGAGCACTCAGGCTTTCTGTTTCCACTTCATAACTGATGTTGTCTCCAGTAGATGACTGAGAACAGCCAGAGTCAGAACTCTGCAGTATTTCAGCCTGATGATCAGGAAGGTCAAAATCAGACACAACCATTGGTATGGTCTCACTGCTGGTACTTAATAAGGAAAGCCTGTCACTCAGAGGATTGACAGTCAGGCTGAAGTTCTCCATTTCATCCACACCAAGTTGTTTCTCATTGCCTTCTTTAGGTATAATAAGTTGTCCTTGGCTTACAGGCATGTGGGAGAATGCTTGAAGAACACAAAAAAATGCATACATATAAGATTTTGCTCTTCAGAATAAGAATTCAGAATTAAAATTTAGAATTTAAACTATTATTGAGACTTCAAATTATGAAGGTGTGGTAAATAGTGTCTTTTCATTTCACAGAAGAAAGAATATGTTAATAAGCAAATGACACGTTCACAAAAACAAAGCAGAATTGTTTTAACAGTACACCTTAGCAAAACAACATAATTCTTTGTCAAACATAATGTAGTCTTATCTGCTTTTGTTTTCACAAGAAACAGAATTAGTAAATTCTAAACTAAAATGATGCAATACATGCAAACACCTTCAAAACTTATTGTATGTTTTCAGCCAGCCCCACATCATTCATAAATATGTTTAATTTCTTGGTTAAGCTTCAAGCCATATTCTTACGTTCTACCAAGGCTCAGTAAGATGCAACAAAATGCTCTGCACTAAAATACTTGTGTATCATTTTAACGTAAAAACAATAAAACTTTAAACAGTACTTGGGACACACAAACTTGAATTAGGAAAACAACACAAATGCAAATATAAGCCATAGCTATTCCTTTTTTCAGCTACCATCAAACACTTCTATGTTTTTAACATTGCATGGAAACATCAAGCAAAGAAATTATGGAACTTCCTACAGTCTTCTTGTGTACATACCATCAGCACAGCTGAACTTCTGCATGAACTGCTTCTCATTTTCTTCTTCAGGGTGACTGGGAGATTTAGTCCAGTAACATTCAGCCTGTACTCGCTGAACAGAAACTCGCTGAGTTTTTGGATGGAGAAGCAGTAGGAGCAAAGGTTCAAGAACCCTTGCAATATCATGCCTTTGAAGCACTTGATTTAACCAGGCTTGTCCCACTGACCAAGTAGAACCATCCAAGCTATTGAGGCTGTCCAGCATGATAAACAAAGATCTAGAATGGAAAGAGGAAACAATCCAGTGGATACTGTACACTACTCACAGAATAATCCCATTTTAATCTAATATATGACAAATTTAATGTCCATACATACTCCAGTGTCTTCTCCATAAAAAGCAGTATTTTCTTTGGAATCAAAACTTTGAACCTGCTCTTTATATTTTAGTCTAGTATAATGAAGGAGTGGGCAGAAAGAGCTAGTAACAAAATCAGTTATAACAGTTGCACTAATAGTATTGTACAGCTATTAGCATAACAAGCCTTTGTTGCCTTTTAAGTGGTATGCCATTAAAAATATACCATTTAAAAAGCCAGTTCACAAGGATATATGGAAAAGAAAACATTCAAAGATCTTATCTTCAAGAAAAGAGAGGAGAAATATACTCTACAATTCAGTAGTTCCTACCACCATTATTTTCTTCTTTTAACAGTTTTAGCCTTGAGGATCCTTTTCAGACTTACGGAAAAATAATGTATATATTGGACTCTGTATTTTACCTACTCTTTTGCATTCTCCAGTAGTACATGTTCATAAGCTCTTAGCTATATGCACAGGATTTATCACCATTTATGCAGTGAGAGACAGCACAAGAAAAAGAAATAACCTTTTTACTCAACTCCCTACAGCTAAGTATGCAATACAAAATCTAAACAAACACTTTCCCACAACATTTGTGCTAGCTGAAAAAGACAAAAGTAGTTCAGAGTCCAGATCTTCAGTCTTTTCTAAGAAGATAGTCCAATACCAGAACACAAAACAGAAATCCTCTGCTGCTTGCCATAAATGACCTCTTACACAAAACACAGATTAAACAAAAGAACTCATATTTTGGCACTTGCTTGCAATTTGGTTTTTAAGGTTTTTTTTCAGTTTTACTGTTACTTTTTACTTCATTTAATTCAGTTCTAGGTTGATTTCTCTCTCCTGCTTCTGTTTTAATAAAAACAGCAGGAACTCAGATATTAAGCTCAATGGCCAATGAACATTGTGACCATTCCTTCCCCACACTCTTTATAGCTTCCAGGAAAAATTTACAGCTTACATAATCATCACTGTGAAAACAATTTTGTCTAACACAAATTCTTGCCCACAAATTCATTTTTTGTCCTTCTTCCTTCCTCTCACAGCTACAGTGTAGTTCTTCAATTTCTAAACACCCTATGTTGCCCATATAATACTGTCACAGATTTTGAAGTAAAATTATTTCAACTGAATCAGACTTGCAATTACCAACCTGTCAAAGGTGCGGCCAAAAGAAGACGATTTGTTAATATGAAGATCTCGTGTGAGATGCCATAGCACTGCAAACTTGGCATGAGCTTCCATTCTCACTTTCTGTGGACCAAACCATAAGTTAGATCTGTCAGAATGTAAAAACTTCTGATAAGAACTGGAAAAAGAAAGTCATACAGCATCCTAAATGATATAAGATATAATGAAATTAACTTCTTTGATTATGTGTTAAAATACTATTGTTTAATCTTAAAAGTAGTAGCAGCCAACAATAGGTGCTTGTGACCAATGTAGTACCATGAAAGGATTCCCTCTCATCTTGATCTTGCCTTAGTTTTAAAGTTTAGCCTGTCTCTTTCTAGTCAACTTATTTTCATTCCATTATTGTCATACTAAAAGAAACAGAATAATTTTCTAGCTAGATATGTAGATTGAGTTCTTCATTAACATGTAAAATTTAACTCTGGAACAAATTGGACAAATAGGACATGCTTACTGACCAAAGGATTCATAATGACTAGTAATAATATGCAGAATATCATAGAATCACAGAATATCCTGAGTTGGGAGGTACCCACAAGGATCATTGAAGTCCAGCTCAGGATATTTAATGGTAAAAATGGATGGTGTAAAGTAACAATTGTTCTGTTTCTCTTTACTGAGGCTGAACCAGGCAAAGAGTTGTTCCAGCAAGGCTGCAAACAACAGTAAATGTCATTATATGATTTGAGCACATGTATAAAAACATCTTCACCCAAAAGACAAGGAAGCTAGCAAGTTTTAGTAGGAGCGAACAAAGCACAGCAATCAGGACAATTACACCAAATAAATAATCAAAATTACTTTAAGTACTATAAGGGCTTAAACTAAATTACTAGATAATAAGCAAAGACAAGAGGACAAAGATTTTCACTTGTTCGTTATTAGAATATACGTTTATAGGAAATGATCAGTAGGTATATTTACCTTTAAGCAAAGTGAGACAAAATGAAAAACTTAAAAACCACTGACAATCTGGTATACTTCCAGACTTAGTTTACATCATTCAACTTAAGAAGCTTTGTAACAGCTTCTTATCTATCCAATATCTGCCACAAGAATGGAAACTTTAAGGAAAAGTCATGAAAATTATGAAAAAGACAAACAGTTCAAATTAAACAAATGAAAAATAAAACAGAACAACCTCTCCACACCAAAAACAAAAACCAAAAGAGACAGCAGCATTCTAGAAAGTAAAGCAAACATCACTTGTACTTAGGGAAAAAAAGCTTCTCACAGGAAAATAATCTACAACACTGCTGCAAAATGTATAGGGTTACACAAAATAATACACTAACAGTTACTGAATAGAGTGGAAATACCAATTCCCAAACACAGAGATGACTCCATGTAAGCCATTGCAATCCATGCTGTGAAGATGTAAGAAATTACTGTTTTCTCAGGAGGGTAGGCACAAATGAGCAAGTGGTACATCCACAGTCACAGCAGTTTACAGACCAGCCTAAGTGACACTAAAAATCAACATCAATTTTATCAATATAGCAAGATGTGAACTGCACTGATTGACAGACTGGCTCACATTCACTCATGTTGAGCTGGTAACTCTGGTAGAATGGCAAAAAGGTAAGCACTCCTGAAGTCACACAACCAGGAGTTGCTAGAATACATAAGCAAGTATGCATTCTAGCATATATCCCTACCACTCACACGGTTGGAGCTGTGAAAATAGCTCATATACCTAAAACTTAAAGCACTATAAAGGCTTCAAGTTGAATGTCAAATTGACAGCCTCTATGTGAAACAAATTTCTAGGTGAGGAAAAAAAACAAGTACCTGTCACGACAGGAACTCCTACTAACAGCAGCAAAAACTAAGCACATACTTTTAAGTATTGGGAAGTATCACATGATTTTGATAAGAGAGAAAGTCTCCTGCATAAATCTGTTGCTGAATGGTGAAAAACCTCCTTTGTCTAGCGTGAAACTAGGGGCTCATCATAGACCTAAAATACCATTTGAAACAACGTAAGGCAATGTTTTTTTCAATATTGAAGTTATCCATACTCTCCTCTGAGGGACCAAGTCCTTTTTCTAAACATCTTTACTCATCTTTAAGTAAATACATGAACAACTTGCCTTGTCTCTGTGAGTCAGCTGCTGACTAATAACATCTTCACAAATGCTGGAAGATGGGACGAGGTTGTGCAGCTGGTAGAAGAGCTCCACACTCTTTTGATGGTGCTGAGGAGTTCCATCACCCAGCTGGTCCCAAAGAGTTAAAGCTATGTGCTTTGTACATGTAAAGAAAAGTTGCAAGAGATACCAGTGAATGACTATCATACCTTGTTTTGCTCTATGCAACAATGGGAGACAACACATCTGATGACACCCTGTGACCAAGAGGCAATCTGTAAAATGGTTCCTTTTGTATGAACAGAAGGAACTGTTCAAAACACTGTAATAACTTACTACATAAAAAATTCCTGTTAAGGAGTCAGAACAGAAATAAATTTTCAGTGAAGTATAATTAACTACATAATATACCCTGCTGCTGATTATCTTTTGCAAAAGATTTCTTACATAAATTATACAAATGCAAAAATCGTTTACCATAGTCCTACATTATGCACATCTCAGTTTCATACCTTTGCTGATTAATGCTGCCATTCAATCAGGCTTTGTTTATATCTTCAAAATATTCAATTAAACAAGGAATTTCACACAAGTGGTCAGTAAGACAATCACAGGAAGAAAACTTACTGTGTATTTAATTTAGATTCTAACAAGGGTTACAACTGCTATCAAAATATTCAGCAAGAAAATTTGGTTTACCATATCAAGGATGGTAAAGGGGCCAAGACTTATTCTTCACCAGATAGAAAAAGTCTAAAGAAAACAGCAATGAGATACTGCATCTAACCTTGAAGAAGTCTGTCTTTTCAGCCATATATCTCAGATTGCCTTGAGAAAGAGGAGGTCTGATGACGACAGCCACTCTTCCCTGGTTGGGACTAAGAGGCTGAGCAGTTTCCACACTGTTCAGGTTTTCTCCAGTGACAAGAGCAACAGATTGAGTCAATCCAACCAAGTCCATCACGAGGGAAATAGTAACACCCTGAACACTGAAATTGCTTGCCTGCTTGCAAGCATTCATTAAAGTCTGTAGCCACAGTGGAGGCTGTACTTGTTCACAGTCTGAAATAAAAACCACAAGTTATAAATTCATTTAGCAATCTGAATATCATGGAATTTTCCTCTTGTATTCCATAATTATATGTGCAATTGTCCCTTCATATTTCAATCTGCCCATTTAGGAAAATGTATGCAAGAGGAAGATACTTCCTGATGTATCTTAAAAATAATCCAGTTAATACTCCATCACTTCAAACATTTAGGAATCAAAAATGAATAGAAAAATTTTAACAAGGTAGAGAAAAATTTTATGGAAATGCATTCAGATGATTTCCTGCTTTAGGCAAAACCAGACTTTTAGTAGTTAGCACATCCTTTCATCCATTTCTTCTTCACCAACAATCAAATCTTAATGCTCTAGATAGTAGGCTGGAATAATTCTGTAATATATTTTATAGAGCCTAGGATAATATAACATACTATATTATATACATGCGGATTAATTTTAAATTGACAAAAGCAGATTTGCCTGGCAACATTATAAAAATAGAAGTCTCTGTGAAAATTGATGGTTTGGTGCAGAACTATGATCCATTAGACCATACTCTGTTTTCACTGTAGGTGGTTGTTTCCCCCTTTTTACTGTCCTCTCACTTTATCAAGCCATACTCTGGGTTGATACTGGAAGGGTCTTTCTCCAAAGTTCACAGTCAACTCTCCAAGTGAATATTGCACCCTTTTATTTTAGAGATACCAAAATAACTTCTCCTAAAACCTCAAAAGGACTCTATTGATCACGTTCCTTAAAAGGCAAATACATCTAGAACCAGACACAAGTGAAGAAGTGTTGTTTAATAGGTACAAATACAGCACACTTTTAGAATCAAGAAAAGAATGATGCAATTTCTAATTTATATCCACAGCTCCACTGGAGTCTAAATATATCTAACAATTCCACATTGTGTTCTAGAGTTTACAAACATAACCATTATTATGAGCTTCACTCAGTTCCCTTTTTAATTTCTTCAATTAAAGATAGCTGAGAAATTAGGCATACAGCAGAATTAAAGGACAATTATGTTAAATATCAGAGTAACTTGTCTCCTTCAAATAAACAGACTGACCAGTGATTCAGAGCTACTGGGTCATATCATTAATGCAACCTTTCAAAAACACGTTCCAAATTTAGGAACCCTTGAACAAACACAGCCTCTTCTGCAGTACACAAGCCTCATATCAATAGATATGGTAGTGTAAGAATTATGGAAACTACCTTCTCCCATTCTCTGTTCCAGTGTAATTCTCAGTTATGGGAAGTAGGCCCAGCACTATTCCCATCTGCCCTGACATTCTATACAACAGATGTTTACATTTGAAACAAAATCCTTCCTGTTGGTTTTACCCACCTACAATTTATGCTTATTCCTCAAAGTTACAATGTTTAATAGACTACAAATGCTATCTCACAAATCAGAATGTTCAGATGATGAACAAGAAACACAAATCCAAGACATTTACTGAAAGTGAAAAGAATTCCTAGAAGCACTGTCCTCATACGAGGCACGAACTACTCAAGCTCTGCAGGCTCTCTGCTCTACAGTGCACAAGGCAGTAATAAGCAAGTGCTATGTGCACCAAAATGTAATAAGCAAACAGCTGGCATTTTAGTCTTTGGACACAACACTCATTTGTAGGCTGTTTGGGAGAAATAAATAAATAAGCATCTAGAATTTTTAGGGTCATGCTATGAAAGCACAAATATTCTGAGATAGATCTTTTACAAAAGGTAGCAGATCTTTGGCATTGTCATACTCGTAACCAATAAACAGCTACAACCAAACTGCCTTCAACTGAGAAATATTATATATGTCTGGATGTTACAAAGTAAAATATATGCTCTGCTCCTGGGTATAATGAAGACATAAACAACACATCTTAAAGACAACAGAAGCAGTCATGTTAAATTAGCATGTTTGCTTCCAAAACCAAAAATACTACTCATCTCCAAGCATTGCTCACCACTTAGCCTTGATTTGAAAATTGTAAATAAGAACAAAAAGCTGCAACTAGGAAGTTTCCTAGAAAAAATAAAACCAGAGATGACTGTGATAGTAGCCAAAATTAGTGTTACTATTTCTTGCATACTCCAAGCATATCCACCATGAAAATATTTTAAGAAGCAACTCTAACTGCAGATCAGAAGTGGATCCAAAATTGGAACTGTAAATTGGAGACTTTACAAACCGTAAAAAGGATTGTTCATCCTAAAATGTCACAATTTACAGTAATGTATAACTGTCAATGTTTTAATCATGTCTATATCTGAATAGTTTAATCTGTGAACACATCCATACCTCACCAAAACTCACCATTTTTATTTTGTTTCTTAATGCAATTATAGCTAGAAGAATTTTTTGCAAGAACTGTGCCTTTAATAAGAGCAAAGTAGAATTAATTACATTTCTTAGCTGGTATGATTTTTATTGGACAGTAGCTTACAATTTCCATGTATTGCCAAAGTGATCTGTGTGCACATCAATCCAAAGCTGATAAAAAGAAGCTAAAAACGTATTTGATGTGAGCTGTGGCTATTGCAATATGACAAAGAAAGCATTGTGGATCCATACAGTAAAGAGGAAGATTCAACAATCTAGATTCTACTCTCAGGCTTCAGTTTGCATAATTTATATTTTTCACCCCAATAATAATTACTGTCAAATTCCATGCCAGCAATATTCTTAAAAATCAATGAGAAAATAATTTCATTTCCAAATGTAAACCAGTTGACACAGAAGAAAACTTACATTTCTGAGAGGAACAGCAAACAGTAACATACAGAAAACATGACACTATTACTTCAAATGTTTTTGGCAGAAAAATAAAAATTATTATTTCAAAAACAAAGAACAAATGAGAGTGCAGCTTACCAACTTCAGGCTTCCCAGGATGTAATTCTGAAGTGCGGTTTCCTTCAGCAATGTAAACGGGAAAGCTTGAACATTCAAGGTAGAGCTGACAAGCAGCAATAAAGGCAGGAAGGTATTCTTTTGGGGTTTTCTTCTTGTTTATTTTCCTCACCTTAGCATCATCTTGTGATTCTCTGTCCCACTTTGTGCTCTGTCCTTGCACTCTAGTAGGGTCTACCGGAAGCTCTGCCCCTAAGGACTGAGACAAGGAATTATTCTGAATGATATACAGGTTGATAAATCTAGTTAAAAACTGTTGGACATATTCCAAGCAGCACTGCATTGCAGTCTTTTGGATTGTCTTCCCACTACGAGTTGCTGTCCCTTGTGTCATTATGGAAGGAGGCTGTACAACGGTCTCCTCAGAACCCACGGTTGACGCTGTCTCAGTCTCTGAGGATGTGCTACCAACAATAGGGATGCCAGGTGCACCGTGACCTTCATTCAGTGCTCTGTCAATGTCATCGGTTGTATCTGCCTGGTATTGTACAAACTCAGTGAATCCACTTTCTGATGATCGACTGCTTGGAGGATTTTCACCATCTTCAAACACATCATTAGGATTTTCAAGTGGCACTGATGGCACCTGAGCAATATAAAAGTTTAATGACTGTTCAAAATAGGTTATTTACATCTTAGCAAAACAATATTTATTAGAATCTTCATTTGAAAGCAGCAGTTTTATTCCAGAGTTTTAAATGTATTCATACAAATATATTTAATGCAAAATGATATTTGTTGTTTCTGTAAGCCTGCCAGACTAAGCTAACATTAAAAAAAATTGTTCATCAAGAAAATTATTTAAATATTATTGGTTTTAACATTTTCTTCATATTATAACTATGTCTATTATGAAAGAATGCTGAAATATATAGGCATAGGTATTAATAATTTATACAGCATCATAAACGATCAAACACAAAGTTATAATTACAAAAAATGTATCAACTTTTCATTTAAAAACTACTAATCATTTGCAACTACAAAGAAAAGAAACCATCTCCTCAAAATGAGAAGGAGAGATTGCTGCAACAACAGTTCTTCATCACTTATGTCTTAATTCCTTATCAGTTCAGAATATGCACAAATAGATGAATGGCTTTTACTCAGAAAGCCCCCACAGTGGCTTTCTGCACTGCTCTAGCCCTCTACTGTCGTAGTAACCGGAAGCATAGATGGAGATATGCTCAGAAATCTACAGTGAAAGAATACAAGGCAACCAACACAAGCAGTAACAATGGAAATTCTGATTAAATAACAGTGCAAACAAATAAGCTGTACTAAGCTGTACAGAGAAGTCGTGGTAACTTCATCCTTGGAGATATTCAAAATTAAGACAAATATGATCCTGAGTGACATGACCTAGCTTTAAAGTAAAATCTAACTTTGAAATCAGCCCTGCTTTGAGCAGTGCCCTGCAACTGTCACTTCCAACCTAATTTATTCTATGATGTTCCTTAAGTTTCTTCAGCTGGAAAACAAGGATTTCAGGGCATGTCACTTAACATGCCTCACAGAGCCACAGCTGCATAGAACAAAGTGGACAAAGTTAAAAGAGAAATAGCTGCTGTCTGGTTTATTTCATTTCTTTAATAAATTATTCTAAGAACTTAACAGTGACAGTAAAATGTGTGATGGGTATTAAACCAATGCACATAAATTGGGTGAGAGGAGAATTTACATATGCCTGATACTTAACCAAAATGGTGAATTCTTTTCAGTCCAATTATTTTACTTCATCATATTCTTGAAGGGTACTACAAACTTTAGTTGATTAGTTGTTTCTTAGGCCCTGATTCTGAACTTATTTATACATGTACAATATTATATCTGGGTAAAACCCCCTAATAATCAAGAAATTTTAGCACAATTATAAGTTATTTTGACTACCCAGGTTTCACATACATTGTACCAAAATCTAATCAAAGATTTGTAGGTTGTTCAACATAGGCCGTACAAAACCCATTTCTTTTTTCCACATAAGAAGCAATTTTGCAAGATGCTGCAAAACCTAATCAGTTACCTTTTTATTTTCCCATTCTTTGATGGAGCTGCTCTGTCCAGTAGGAAGCTGCAGGATACCATCTGTACCAGCAGAGAGTAATGGAGGCTGAACCTTACTAAGGATCTTTGAGCAGAGTCTGAGAGAATCAGTAAGCTCAGACAAGTGCAAAGTATGAAGATGGCTTGTCAATGCAGAAATCATCCTGAGCAACAGCTGAGGCAAGTGTTCTGTCTGTATTTCAATGTAAGTCTCCTAGTAACAGGAGTAGTAAAGTAATAACAAAAACTTGTTAATTGTCACACCAAATTCCACCCTGAAATTTATTTGCTCTAACAGAGATACCTATCATTTGCTTAACTCTGTTCTAAACATACAGAACATAGAAAAAAGAAATTTAATATCTTAATATCCAAGAAAAAGAAATACATGCTTTACTAAAAGATATTTACAAAATTAACTTTAAAGTTGGGTAACAAACAGAAATATATTTAGGTCTTTTTCAAACTAGTACATACTGTTCATTACACAACAAATACATTTAAAAACATCATAAGAAGGCTGAAGAATTCTACTATTACTTTATTAATCTTAAGATAAAAGTTTAAGAATGAAAGAAAAACAAGTTAAGAACTAAAGAAAGAACAGGCTGATCGCCATACCTGACACAGCACTCTCATACTTCTAGTAGGCTTTGAAATGAGAAAGCAAAGAATTGAGGAAAGACAGCTATAGAAAAAACAGTTCCAACAGTCTTTGCTAGATTAAGCAATGGCAACAGAAAAAGAAGACACATCTCATCATGACACTTAAAAGATCCTTAAAAGAAAGCTGCACATTTAAACTAGCATATCAAACTACAAAAGACTATACCTGCTATGAATACACAGAAAAGAAAATGAGGACAGACTAAAATTTTCGGGTATAAACATCATAAAACCCATTTCAGTTATGTCTAACCAGTCTATCAAGAATCATACAACAAACCAAAAACTTCTTTTAATGTCAATTTATGTCAATATATTTTCAGGAAAAGCAATTAATAAAGTATATATAGTAATATATATATTATATATATATATATATATAGAAATACTATATATAGTATTTCAGCAGACCATAAATATACAGAATCCCGATGTTAGCAATGAATAAAGGAATTCTTACCAAAGAAACAATATCCAACAAAAAATCCACTAACAAGCAGAAATTTGTCAGAGGTAACTCAGATTGCTCACTATCACCTCCAGGCCCAGTTTGAAGTCTGGCATGTAAAGTTCTCCTGCAAAATTCAAACGGAGTTTCACAATATTTTCCCTTCCCCTTGCAGAAATATGGTCAAAGCTGTATATATTGGGGATAATCACTATAAACCAATAAGCAATTTCTCATTTTACTGTTAAGTAGCTTATTTGGCCCCATGCCATTCTTCCAGAAAAAGCAGTAACCAGCCTTTGGTGTAAAACTAACAAACAGTCTTCATTTGTAAAATAAGGAAATTCAAGCTACAGAAAATTGAGCATGGAAGACAAAACCTTAGATAATACAGCAGCTCATGTAGAAAAAAATCCAAACAAAAACAATTTGCCAGATTTCATTTATTTATGATGCAATTTTGTATCCATGTTGACACTAACACTACTTATATGTAGTGAAATACTCACCTGCGTGTTACCTGGCTGTAGATGACTATCCTTTATGTCAGCAATTCAGCCAAACACACAAAAATCAAGTCACAGACATCTAGATCAACCTCTCACACTGAGCAGGACTGCTAAAAACACTAGATAAATTTGTCCACAGTTTTGTCTAGCAGAGTTCTGGAAATCTCACAAGACAGCTCCACAGCCTTCCTGGCTTCCACTGTTCCACCTCTTCCACTGCTGCACATGTTCTTAGCAAAGCTTTTCTCAAAGTCCAACCTGACCACTTGAGTGAGCACTTGTTGCTGTCCTTTGTTTTCCACCAGCTGTTATAAAAAGTATAGCTGTATGAACTTTGCAAATGACTTTCAGGAAGTCACAGGGTGCCATTCAATTTCCCTCTTTGCCAGTCTAAACCAAACTCACCTACCTCAACTTTCAATGCAGTGTCCTATAACTGACCAGCTTAGCAGTTTCTCTACCAGAGTCTCTTCAGTTTCTCAACACTTCTCCTCAGCTGGCGTGTCCAAAGCTGGACACAATATTCCACGTCTGTCCTTAGAAACACTAAGTGAAAGGAAAAATAACTTCCTTTCACCTGCTGCCCACGGTCCTCGCAATGTAGCCCAAGACATAGTTTTCTTTAGTTATCACAGCACACTCTTGGCTCATAGACAAATTCATGTCCAAGTACCTTAATATTTTATCAAGAAATTCCATAAGCAATGAAAAAAAAATTCAACTAATTTCATTTGACATCTCTACATCATCTACCCCTTGCCACAGCAAAACACACTGCTCTTCTGTGGTCCCTTCATCCCCTTCCCTCCTGTTAATATTTTCAACTTTCCCTGATTTATGGTTTGCTATTTTCTCTGGTAGCCCTCCTTGTCATGAACAGGATTCCCACCCTTCTTTTTCCCTAAAAGAGCAGGGAAAATGAGAACACATCAGGTGCCTGGAAAATCTGTCAGTTTTACCAAAAGCGATTTGTACAATGAGTAATCCTGTACTGGCCAGACAGAACAAAAATTAGCTTTGAGGTCACTCTGGAGTCTCCCCTTCAGTAGAGGGGCTAATTCTGTCTCTTGATTTAACCCAGACACTGAGTTTGTGAGAACTCACATTGCTAAGACCCACAATCACAACTGATGAAAACTGGCCAAAAGACTGAAGTTATAGGGAAGGGACAAAAAAATCCTTACAGGCTAAATGATCTCATGAAACTGACTTCTTTGAAGAAAAACGTATACAAAACAAAAATTAACTTCAACTTTACACATACATTAAATATTATCACCTACCTACAACACTCTTCAAACCAACGAGCAATGTAATCCCACATATAATAAGGCTCAAAGGAATTGAAAAGAAGATTGGCAGTTTTAATCAATTCTGCGGTTTTCTTGTTTTCTCTCAGTTTGCTAAAAGAAAATAAAAAGAACATTTCATATTTTATACTTATTTTTCAAGTTATATAACTACACATCACTGTGAGTTTACCCACTGTCAAGTAACACTGACAAATGAACCTCCTCCCATCCCTACAAGCAGTTGCTGCTCAAGAGCTCAGGATACTGGCAGACTGCTCATACCAATGTCTTTTCAGAGTTGCTAGGTTTCTCCTCTATCCTTTCTTTAATATTTGTCTTTTAACCACATTTTTAATAAATCTGTTTTTTACCATAATTGTTCCTACAGTTGTTTCCTCCCCTCTCCAGCTTTGAACAACCCTCTCCTCTTCACCTCTCAAAATACTAAATTCAAATCTTCGAACTCTATATCCCACTCTCTGGCTCTCTTGCAGCAGTCTTCATTTTTTTACTACAAGAAAACTCATCAGTCTATTTTGTTTTTGAAGAACACAGATATAAAGAATATCACAATCACTCAAACAAGCATTTTTGTCATGGATAAAGAATAAAACATGCTAAATATTAAAAAAAGTAAAAATAACAAAGCAAACCACTTCACACCTTGGCACTGTACACAAGTTGTAATTAATGTCAATAGATCCTGTATCATGCAGAAAACAAGGCTTCACAGTCATGGTTCCAGCAACAAAGATATATTCTTTAACACACAATACATTATACTCATTATTTACCTGCTTAGCTGTGTATGATCTTTGTTGAAAGAGGGTTCTGTCTGAAGCTCCAGTTCTGCTTTGCACTGTGTATATAATGTTCGAAACACTTCAATCAATACATCCTCTAGGATGGCAGGGCCTAGGGAGAAATACCAGCAGTCACACTCTTGCATTATAGCATTGCCAACAGTCCACAGCTGACAGCAATTGTAATCATTAGCTAGCTTTAGTCATTGAAACCATACAATTTCTTCTGGTTCAATCTCATAAACTACCTGAATGTCAGAAAGTTTGGTTTGTTTGCATTCCAGAAACACTGAGACAACTGTAGTGCCTGGGAGTATACAAAGCACAAGCAGGGTTCTTTGGTCCCATGTTCAATGTGCATACAATGGCAGTTGGGTACAAACACACCAAGTTCAAAAGCTGTGCAGTCACTGCAGTACACATCATGTTCAAGCCAACACACCCTTTTTATTAGCTCAGCTCAGTAACATTTAAATGGACTTCATGGATTCTGGATCAGAGGTGGCTTTCAGTCAAAACACTTTGAAATACTCACCCCTAAGCTATCTCATGCTGTTAGCATATGGACAATACAATCAAATATTTAAATGCAAAGACAAGATAAAATACTTATGAGGATCATCCTTCCTTTTAATTTGAGGCAGGTGTTTTTTCAGTTCAGGATATAGTCTGCAGGGTACTCTTTGGAAGTATTTTTGAAAGTGTGCAAATGCATCCCAGAAAGCCAACTGCAGCCCAGGCTGCATTGAAAAAGTGTGGCCAGCAGGTCAAGGGAGGTGATTCTGACCTTCTACTCTGCCCTTGTGAAGCCTCACCTTGAGTACTGCATCCATCTTTAGGATGCCCAACATAGGGACATAGACCTGCTGGAGTAAGTTCAGAGAAGGGCCACAAAGATATCAAGTGGGCTGGAACATCTCTCCTATGAAGACAGGCTGAGATAATTGAGATTGTTCAGCTTGAGGAATAGAAGGCTTCAGAGAGACCTCATTGCAGCCTTTCAGTACTAAGATGGGGATTATGAAAAAAGAGGGAGAGAGGTTTTTTATACAGGCAGATGGGAACAGGACAAAGGGGAACAGTTTTAGACTAAAAGAAGAGAGATTTAGATTGGATGCTAGGGAAAAATTCTTTACCCAGAGGGTAATGAGGCACTGGAACAGGTTGCCCAGAGAAGCCATGGATACTCCATCCCTGGTAGTGTTTAATGCCAGGTTGGATGGGGCTTTGACCAACCTGGTCTAGTGGGAGGTTCCTCTGCCTCTGGCAAGGGTATTGGAACTGGATGATGTGTAAGGCCCCTTTCAACACAAAACATTCTATGATTTTATAAAAAAAGCTCCTCCTTTGGATTTGAGCTAAATCTCAATTTTGAAGAAAAAAACCCCAAATAATTTTTAAAGGAATTTAAAAACTAATCCTGCTTGAGATAGAATTTACTTTTTTATGCGTTTCCTAGTTGCACTGAGCTGCCGTATGCTCACGGAGTTAAGCAAAAATCCTTTTAGCTTATTCCATCTAATTTTGCTGAAAGAATCCTCAAAGCATTCCTACTTCATGAAATCTTAACATATACATTGCTTCTGAACATTTAGACTGATCCCCAGAAATCACAAATTACAAGGAAGATGGCACATTTCTGACAGATATTTTTTTCCTTGGTAGTTCTTCTGTCCTAAACAATTCCTTTCTTTAATTATTGTATTTTTATGGTTTTATTATCTCACCCTCAAATCTGACAACAAATTTAAAAAATTATTTTGATTTTTTCAGTCATCTTCAAAACTGTATTCCAAAGAAAAAGGCAAGATATCCAAGCCTTAACTGTAAGTAATTTTGTCCCACAGTCCTCAGCACTCATCTGCTAAAGAGGGCATTTAAACACTTTAAATAGGGGAAAGAAAAATTAGAAAGAAAAGCCAAAAAGAAATCCCAACAAACCACCCACAAAACCAAAAACTATTTGCTGCCTCTGTGTAAGCTCTCCTGAAAAAAAATGAACTTTTTTATTGTTATCTATCATCTCTGTATTAAAAGAAATAACAGGTTATTCCCAAAAGCAATAGCTGAGATGTATAATAGTAAAAGTCATTATTTGATGAAAGAAATGAAAAACATCCAATCCACATTTCTTCCAACACACATTTAGTTCTCTCTGTGACTTTGACTTACTGTTTCCTGCGTAGAATGTAGAAGAAATAGCATTTGGTAAAAGGTAAATCTGATGAATGCATTAAATTAAATAGAAAACGTAGATACAGCTTGGAAGATCTAAGAAATCTGGCTATCCTGCCAGCACTAAGCATATAACTTATTCAATTTGATAAAAAAGAGAGAAAAATTTTAAAACCAAAATCACATGAAACAAATTAAAAAGAATAAATGAAAATTACCTAGTTCAGGCTTATCCAGCAAACTGATAAGAATTCGAAAAGGCTTTAAGTCTTGCATTAATGAGCTTTCTTCTCCCTGTCCATTAACTTGTAATATTCCAACCATAGCCTACAAAGAGCAAAAACATATCAGGAAAACAAAAAAAAAGCTAGAAAGCAATAGGAGCTGCACATAAAGGGGAAATTCTCTGTAGTGGAGACTACTATTTCATCTCACTGCAGCTCATTCTCCCACGATTAAGTTCCCTCAACTTTGCCTTTAAGAACATTTCTGTGGAACAGAACTTGGTAACTTGTATTTATTTAAAATCAAAATAAAGTATTATAAGCAGATAACTCAATATTTCTTAAGAATAAAAGAGAAGACATGAGCATTAATGAACAAATTATTTGAGAAGATAAAGTAGGTGGATATTGAGGGCTTAATAAAACACCATCTGTCCTATGATATACTCACTTACGTGGATGAAAACTTTCTTGACTATATAGCAATGACAACTTTGAAATAAATGGGAAGACTGAGTTTCTATACCAAAGTAGGTTAGGGAATGAGCTGCAGAACTAAAAAACAGCCCCATGAGACAAGCACAGATTTTGTTTAGTTTTCTGCCTGGCTGACTTGACTGTCTGAGCTAGTTTGTTTCTTTTACAGTTTCAAAAAAAAAAAGGGGCAAAGAAGAAAAAAAAATAGAGATAAGGAAGAACAGAGCCATGAAAACCAGTTTGGCCTTGCTATCTGCTACAAACCAAGTGTTATCAGGAAGTATCTTAAAAGAAAGATCTTCTGTTCTTTCGTATGTCTTTAGAAGGCCAGAATTTTCAGTATTTTGTATCTGTGAATAAGATATGAGTTGACTGGACAAAACAAAACACAAAGAGACTGCTAGAGAATAAGGCAGAAAGGAGCAATGTTTTTGAAGTCTTTTAAGAGACAGCAAAAGGTTTTAGAAGTTGTATGTCATTTGTATTATGTATAGGTAAGGCATTGATTCTAATGTCCATACTCTTTTCAGACAGAAAAGCTTTATTGACACTGATTAAGTTCGAAAGATGGATAGATTTAAAAATACCGTAACCATTAACTATGCCTAAAGGTTGCTGAAAGCTCACCATGGTTTTTTTTTATATAAGGTACAGATCAAACTGTAGCTCATTCAGGCCTCTCCTTTACATTTAAGTAATTTCTGAATCATCCGCTAAGGGAGGCAGAAGGGTGATAAGAGAAGGGTGAGAGAGTGCCAACGAGGTCCTTGCTGCTGGAATACAGGAATTCTGAGTCTCTTCCCCCTCAGCAGAACAGCAGATCTCACAACTTTCAGAAAAAACTGAAGGTGCTAGCTCTGTGCTGGGTGTCAGCATTGAACTGGGATGAGCTGAATATTCTTGTGTCAGCTACTACTGTAAGAATTGCCGCTCTCATTCCTACACATAGCATCACAGCTCTGACTCAGAGAAATCCTGACCTTATCAATTTGCCTTAAAGCTAAAATGTCTTCCTGACTTCAAGATCAGACTCACAGAAGTTTAAAAGACATCTGTATTTCAATTACTGTGAGAGAAGCAGCACAGTTCTCAGAACCAGTGATCTCAGCTCACATAGCAAGGCTTTAAGGGTAAACTATTTTAACTGCCAATTTTCTCAAATATTCCTGGCTGCCATTCCTGGCTGGGAGCAGAAGATGCTCCCTTTTTTTAACGGGGAGAAAGACCCTTTTAACACAGACTTTGAGTGCCATCTGATAATTTTTTTCTGATTCCCAAGACACGGAGGAGTTTTCCATATCTACAGAAGAGAATTCTCCAATTCTGTTTCATGAAAGAACAGGCTCCAGTGTGCTGGGTTCATAATCAAATAACATCCATGTATGCTTCATTCATTGTGGAAAAGGAGAGGGAGAAATCTAATATTTGCTCTGTTCATTCTGCTGTTCTAGAGAAACACATTATTTCACGTCTTCATTTTTCCACTGAGAAAGTTTTGGAAGAATAGGACACAAATATCACAAAAATACAAGATTCCATTGTCACATTGCATGGGAAGTCAAAGAAAAAGTTACAGCAACTTTGATCAGGATCTGTTTATAAAAATATATGCCCCAATAGAACATTGTATAGCTACCTGGACTAACATCTCCTTAGAGAAGGTGTTGAAATAGTAAGTGGCATGCTCCTCGGGATTGCTGTGCCTTGTACTTCTGGGTCCTACAAGGGCACCATTGTTATCAAAACCTTCAAGCAAACAAAAGACAAAGCAGATAAATATTTGTAGTTTAATAGAATATATTGCCAATTTCTTTAAACTAGAAATCAACACACTTGCACTGATAACTTACCAATATGAAGTCCAAGTCATGTTGGCAAGAAAAAGATGGTTTTATAGAGTTTAATAATGGAAACTAAATTATATTTTCACACAAGCAGTTTGCACACAAATAAAAAAAATTTAGTTTTATGCAATTTAACAACCAATTACTTCTTATACAAAAGAAAAACATTCACAAATGCTGCAAAACCCACAATCCTTAAAAGAAAGCCACAAGCTGTCGCATAAAAACATTTCAATATTAATGAGAACACAAAATTCAGAGTTTTAAGTATACAGAGATGATCATCAAAACATAGTGATGTGTTAGAAAGAATATCAGTCAAACTACAAAAAGTATTTTTTTTAGTTCAAAATTACACTAAGGAGATGGATCTTTGTATTTTAAGTCTCTTTTCTCAGTAAAATTTTAATTGCACAAAAAAATGAGCTTAAGAAAAAAAATCAATCAGAAAAAAATATCAACAGAATTCAGACAGTCTTTCAACATATCTGATCTCCACTTGCAATGTCTTATATTAGGAATAGAATACCATGATAACAGAAAAGCAGCACAACATCCAAAGAAAAAAAGGCAAAAATCCTACATTGTCAGAAAGTTTGTCCAAATATATAACAAACAGAGGAAGTAGATGTTCTCAACACTGGACCTAGAAATCACTGTAAAAGCATTCTCTAAAGCTGTATGACTTTCAATGGAAACTACGTTCATGAAATAGCTGTAAAAGAAGGTTCCACAACTAAAAAAGGCAGCATGATATTTTAAATACACAAAATACATTTTTCAATAATAGCAGAAGACATATCTAATCCACCAAATTTAGATGAAACATGCAAGTATGAAGCATAACATTGCACTTCATTATCTTTCTTTAAAAGATGAATCCTTTGCAAGTCAGTGTTTTGAAGAATGATTAACCGAAGAAGCCAGGATTTTCTCATATTTAACTTCTAAACCCCTGCAGCTCCTACAGCAACACAATCAACCCCCTCATGCAAAACACTGTTGCTGACTTCTTCCCTCCTCATAATTTCAGTTCTCTCTCAGGGGCCTTCGCTACTCACGTCCTTTCTCCCCAGTCACCCACAGGCTACCTGCCTCTGACATCTTAACTATCAGCTGGGAAAGGTGCAAGAGATGCTGGAAAAGGTTCTGGGTAGCCCATGAAGCACACATGTGCTTGCTGGTGAGCTGGGAAGTCAAACAAAGAAGGTAACAGCAGACTGCAAAACATATCAAGTAGAGAAGCCACTTCATGTCTCTCCATTCAGTCTCCAGTTCCTGGGACACACTTAGGAACCTCCATGACTTTGATGCCTTTCAAAATGGGTTCAAAGAGTAACTGATCAGATTCATGTGACCACAGGCTTCATTTCCTTAAATTAGCAAGGCTGAATAAGAGTAATTTTTTTCTAAAATTTTCTAGTTTCTGTTCTTCTAACTATTCCTTGAATAGTTAAGAGCCTTCTAATAGCTATAATTCTTTGCTACCCTCTTCTGGTTACATGCCGGTTTCATATAAAAATTTAAATTTGTACTGTATTGATTTTATGTCATTTGGTAGAATTGTATTCTCAATTGCTCCAGAAAGGTGTCGAAAAGTCATTGGTGATCTGTTAATTAAATCATGCAAAGACCTAATGAAGTTTAAAGTTTGCATACTCAAACTGTAATATCAATGCTCTTCAGCATTCTTTTCTTTTCATATCTTTTGTACTGTTGTGCTCCAACTACCATTTACACTCTATAATGCCTATTCTCTGTTTTCTCCATTCTACGTTTTGAGAGAAAAAGTTTCAGAGTGCCTATTTCTACGAGCCTACTACACCAAGCTCTACCTCTGAATATGGCCCATAATTGCTGCTAGAGGAAAATGCATCAACAATTTATATGACAGGAATGAGTTAAGGGATTACATTCTTCATCTTCTATGTCCATGGAGAGAGAAAGTGCCTTTCTTACAAAAGAAATTGAGTATTTTATTTTACCAAGATCCTTTCTACACAGTAGTGCAAACACTGATAAGGAAAATACAATCCATCCTCCACTTTTAGCTGCCAATGGAATGAAATACAAACCCACCTAGAAGCCATGCATAAAGCCTTCGGTTGAGTGACATATCCCTGCGCAGCACTACATGAAGGGCTGCTGACAAAATTCTGATCATGTCTGGACGTGTTGCCTGAAGGAGTTAGAAACACATTTAAATTTAACTATGAAAAATAATGCTTTTTCTATGTTAGCAGTTAAATGTTCATTAAAACCTAGCTAGTTTCATGTTTTGACATTTCTGAATTCAGCAGAGTATAAGAAAACACCATCTTGCTCTTAGGAAATCAAAATATGATTATTGTTTGGAACAGATACTTTATAATAACACGCACCCTTTAAGAACAGCAAAAATAACAGATTTGACTAACAGCTCCTTTTTGTTACAAGACATTTCATTTTACTATGAGGCAAAAGCTTTGGAAGAAAATTCTCAAAATCCAGTTTAGAAAAAATTAAAGTACTTTTTCAGATTCTTACTACTTTAAAGTAAGTGTAAATCTTAATATCGAAAAAATGCTGTATTGATAATTTCAACATTTCAGTACCTAAACAGAGACACTCCAAATACTCCTATAGTAACTGATAAATGTGAATTAAGCACTTCCACAAGCAAGAACACAGATCTTTTTTACAAAAGTGCAGGTTTTTCCTAATATCTAACAAGATGAGCATCAGTTTTGTAGAAGTTTTCCTCTAGGAGTTAAATAATTCATGGATAATTTAAAAATAGGACATAACTAACAATAAATGCAGTCAAAAAAAATTATCTAGAAGTTGTAAGGTCTATCTCCCACTACTGCTAGGCCTAATCACTCACCCAAACCCAAAAACCACTTTCAATTCTCTAGTGTTCTGGATCTGTTGTGCTAAGAGGATTAACTTTTGCTTATTTTGAACAGTGGGAATTGGAAACTTGCAAATGAACAGGTAATTTGCTTTCTCATCAAACTGGAGTAAATTAAAAGCTTCTGCATAGACTAAACATAATTTGAGCTTACATACACAGAAGTTAAAGTTAACTTCAAAGTTAACACGTCAAGTTAAAAAGCAGAAGAGCAGAGATCATGACATGAGAATAGCCAAACCTATCAAAGAAACTCTTACGTGTGACTCTTGTGTGACACTAACAAAAACCAATGAAATACTGCTACTGACTTAAGAAGTGAAGTACATTTAGGAATTTGTCAATTCATCTCTCATGTTAATAACCTACCTGGCTCATGTGGAAAGGAAAACAAAAAAGGATAAGGTCCAATGTGCTCCTCTGTACTAAAACACTGGTATCTTGCACTGAAGTGCTTACTGCTTCCACCTGAAGTAATGGCAGACCCCCCCAAAATAGTTATTTATTATATTAAGGAGGTAGATATAAGACAGCACTCAAAAATAAGAACAGTTATTTATAAATAATGATAAGTACTAAATTAAGTTATTTTCAATTTTGAATAATGAAACAAGATAAAACAGGAAAATAAAAAGTTTCACCACTGAGGAAACATAGAATCAACAGATTCCCTAAACTATACAGTTTCTGCTTTTTTATATTACCAATGACTATCTTAAGTTTAAAAGACAAAATTATTCTCTACATCTTTAAAAAAAAGGAACCAAAAATTGCAACAAAACTCCATCACTTTTAGCTGAAGCATGTAAGGAATGGAAAGTTTTACACAAAATCTAAGCAGTTCTGATACATTAATTCAGCTTTGAAACACTCCTATCATGCACCAAAACATCAGTTTAACTGGAGCTATAATAAACATGCATTTTCATCTCTTCAAAGGCCAAGTTCAAAGATAGAGAACACATCTAAATCCCTCCCCAAATACATTATATAATAAGTAAGTAACTTCAATGTTGTTACTTACTTATTATAAGCCCATTGTTCCATTAAAACATTACCATTAATTCAATGTCACTGCCAATTATGTAGAGTTGATCCTCCATGGAAAGCTTCCTGTTCAGATGGGAGAGGACATAAGTGATACCAGGCAAGCGAACTGCAGGGCTGGTGAGGAGGCTCCCCCAGAGAGCACTGTAGAATGCTGACTGATCCACAGCTGAAGCAACTTTCTCCAGCAGTGTGTTTGTTCTGCAGTAAAACCAAGTCAGCTGAATCAGGGCATGTATCACAGCTCTTGCCCCTGCCCCCAGTTTTAATAAGTATTAAAATTAATTGAAGGTCAAAACTTCCTTTCAAGAGGCCAAGAGAGGCCCAGTTATACACTGAACCTTATAATGCAGCCTGAACAGAGCAATCCAGCTAGCAAGCCTGTGGGCCAATATGGCTTGCAAAACGCTTTTGGCCTGCCCACAGCCTCTCTTTATGTATTCCTTATGTACTCCTTATGTTCAAAGAGTCAAATAACTCCTCCATCTACTACTTAAAGCCAAGTGTTGCTACAGACAGAGGTTTCAGACAGACAGCATGAAAGCATAGCTGCTGAAGAAAAGAATCAACGCAGATGGTTTATGCCCTCTTGTTCCTTGCACTGAGTCCTTCTGGTAATAACAGGGCATAAAAATATCCCAATTCTTTGAGGACAAGCAACCCCTTCCCCTGTCCTCATTTCCTCCAACTCATGTGGCAGCACCTCTACACCCTGTGGCAGGCCCCAGGAGGCAAGCTGGATAAACCTTGTTCCCTGTTGTAGTGATGTCAATGACACTGTGTGTGTCTGCCTATATGGAAACAGAAAATGACAGTGTTGAATTGCTCTTGACAACAAAGTTGGGAAAATTCAAGTTTCTGAAGTTGGAAATATCAAGAATATGTAAGCATGTGAACAATTCAAAGAATTCTAAGTGTTGGAGTGTAACTTCATCCTTTAATATGTTAAGATGCTACCTCAGCAGCCCAGATGCTGCAGTTATGTATGTCAACCCGTATTAAGAGTCATAGAATTTTTTAAGTTGGAAAAGACCTTCAGGATCATTAAGTCCAACCCAACACTGCAAAATCCACCATTAAACCATGTCCCAAACTGCCACATCTACATGGCTTTTAAATACCTTCAGGCATGGTGACTCCACTACTTCACCAGGCAGCTTGTTCTGATGCTTGACAACCTTTAAGGTAAAGCAATTTTTCCTAATATTCAGCTTAACCCTCTCCTGTAACAACCTAAAGCCATTTTCTCTTGTTCTATTGCTTGCCACCTGGAAGAAGAGACTGGCATATAACACTAAGTCTGCTTAATGCCAATTCCCTTTCCATAACTACTATCAGGAACAAGTAACAGTTAATTTGTCCTAATTAATGCTAAGAACCTCCTACCATACCATTCTGTTGCAATTAATATGACAGCATCAAATTAAAAAGCAACCACCTTGAAAACAATAAAATCCACATACAAATACATAGTGAAAAGTTACAGCAAACCCCCCAGATCAAGCATATCACCTTATTAACATAAGTATCCTTACCTTTCATAATACTCTGATCCCTCCTCTAACCCAGGCAGAATACCAGTTAATAGTCCTTGCAGTCCTGGTTTCAATGTTTTCCCCAAAGGGAGGTAATAAATCTCATACAGACTCAATAATGTTGGCTTGACAGACATAGCAGCATTGGCAAGGAGTGGAAATAGTCCGGAACTGTGAAAAATAAATTTTACCTTTTTTAAAGAAGCTTCTCATGTGACAATTTTATTTCTCTCTAAAGACTTCTAGAGGTAGTTACTGTAAGGATCAGATTTTTATCTTAGAATTGTGTATAAGCATAGACCACCACAAAATATGACTGCTTTTGGATGGACAGGTTGGTATCCCAAGGCTAATATTATGAGCTTTAATACTATTGTGATAACAAGCACTTAAGGCCCAGAGATGACGGTCTTCTACCATCAAAAAATATGATAACCAGGAGCATCTCTGCAAAACAAAATGTTAATTTTCCTCACATTGAACCACATCACAATGAAAATGGTATTTAAAAATACATTTTCTTTGCACTTATTAAGAAAAAAACCAGGAATGGATAAGAGCAATTTGCAGAAATTTATAGAAATAATTTTCTAAAAATTATGTGTTTTACTTTAGCAAGTAACCTTGAGATAAAATTTTAGACATTTATACTATTAAGTGGCATCAAAGCATATATTTACTTCAGAAATTCAGTCTGAAAACAGATTCTAAAACTAAAAATAAACCCTATTCACAATTCTGTTCATAACACAGCCTGTAAAGGACTGAAAACATTGCATGAATGTTCTGAATTTACTTGAATGTAAGTGTAAGCTCACAGAAGTTATAAATGTGACCTCCTAAGGAGAAGTTACATGGATACTAAAGTATCATAAATTATTACAAACTGTACCAATAATCAAATGCATGTGAATACAACTTCAATTTTCAAAATCATTGAGGACTCAGACTAGAAGACTCTGACATATGAAGAAAATCAAAGAACAATAAAAAAGGCAATTTTAAGGAAAGAGTCTTAAAATGCACACCTACAAATCTACTGTTAAAAGAAATACCTATGTAGATAGGATATTGTCCATGATGGTAAAAATGTTTTTTGTCTTTATCTGTCTAGCAGAACCTGTCCTTCATCATTGTCAGTTGGCTTCTTTTTTCTACAGAAAATGTCTTTTTGTTCAATAAGCAGCCCACTAACCCACAATCATTCTTTGTAAGGCTGTTACTCACACTTCAAGATTTGATGCTCAGACATTGGCATTCTGCTTTCATGACAAATACTGGAATCTTTGATAATGCCTTAATGTGAATGTCTGTCTTTGCCCTAGCAGCAGTAACAATAGCTTTTAGTTAGATTATACAAGATAGCATTTTCCATTACCCTAGAACCCATTGCTAATGAGATCTTGCAGCTACTGAATCACTGTACAAGCCAAAATCATGAGCTATGAGTTCACAGTGTCTTTTAAAACATGTGGAAACAGAGAACCAAAACACTCCCTTCCTCAATGTGATTATATGTAAACATCGTGACCATGCAAGACAGAAGAGCCAATGTTAAAGCATGAAATTTCTTTCCAAGCATTAATGCACACCTTTTCCACCTAAACAGAATTCTATTTTATCCCACTATTTCTCAAACAGATGAAATTTTAATCTCTAGGAACAGATAAAGATTAAGAACCATGTGTGACAGTGTGCACACATCCCTCTATTCATTATATAATAAATAAATTAATGTCTAGCCCACCCCACCCAACCAAAAATATACACCTTGCAATGGAGGTTTAGGAACCAGTATATGCTGACTAAACTTAGCTTTTCAAGGTTATCCTTCCTTTTCATTATCATCAGTTCCAGAAACTGAGAAAAAGTTTGTACTTGCCCCTGCTGCTAACAAAATCTTTCTGTTCTGTTAATTTGATGATAAAGTTTCTTGCAACAAACTATACTCAGATTCTTTTCCAACAGCACTTAAAATAGTAAAAGGTAGTGTTAATACAATGAGGTGTTAACATTTCCATTACTATACATACGGTACATACAGGCAGAAAACATAATTTCAATGAAAAAATAATAAATTCCAGGTTTTCTTGCAGTAAAATCAGCTCCTAACAAAAATTTAGATGATCTCTTTCTCTCCCATAACACAGTATTCAGAAGAAAAGTACCAGACAAGCACCAATAACATGAGGGAAAGAAAGTGGTTCTTGATTGATTCTTGCTATACAACAAAGTAATACTGCAAATATAAAATGCAGGAAAACAAAAGGATCTTGACTATGCATTTGGAAGGGAGTTGTTTAAAATATGGTACCTGTAGAGGAACAGATCTTTGGCCAAGCGCTTGGGTCCAATGATTTTAAAAATGATCTCATATGTTTCAAGTGCCTTCCGATGAACCCCTCCCGGCAGGGCTGGATGCAGGCATTGTGCCAAGCGCTTGCCAATCGTCAGCTTTTTGGGTACTACCTGGTACTTGGCGTTGTTCTGTAGCACCTGGTAAATCAGCACAAAAAAAGAAAAACAGCACAAAAGATATTAGACATCAAATGCACATTTTATAAAGGAGTTCCTGGACATGTTCCATAAGTCACCACACAAAGCTAGGTTACAAGACAAAAACCCATAGCCATTAAAATCTACTGTGGAGCTTTTTCTTTGCCATGCTTTTCACCTGTACACTCGTTATAGGTGATATTGCCAAGGCAACTTGACTTGTAATGGGCTTCTTGCCTACAGCTTGTCCATTTGTCATTTACTCATCCATTTGAGGACAAAAATTGCTATTTCCATTTGATAAAATCCATTATCATTAGCTCACAGAGGACTATTAAACTGTGAGCCGTGAGTCTGGGATAGCTTTAAGAGAATGCCATAGAGTGAGATCACACACAAAACTTCACCACTGTCCGAAACTATGTAATCACTTCAGGACTGGAAAAAAGAGTTGCTTTCACATATTATGATTTTTTTTTTCTCCATATCATTGCCTTCACATTGCACAAACATGCAGCAAGAACTACTACAATCAAAAAAAAAAAGAAAGAAATGAGAGTTTACACAAAATAATGACACCACTTCCAACTATAGTGCCATTTTCCTGAGTGGGGCTGCCTAGAAACATCTACACCTCACTAAAACAAGATTTTTTATGAATATCAGGATCTGTACTCATTTGTAAAGTCCTATTAAAGATTACAATGATATTGCCCACTAAAATTAAATGTTAAAATGAATCAGAATGATAGCATTTTTTGGTCCGTGAATTATTTGAGCCTCATTTTATAACTTATGCTTCATAAAACTACTGCTGATATTTATACCAGTTACTATTTTTCACATTATTTCTGTAACATTGAACAATATTAGAGGTAAATGTTACTAATAAAAGAGAAGTTGCATTTATTTCCACTAGGAATGTAAGTAGCCTCTCCCTTTAGTTACAGTTACCAACTCTAGGTCTTAGAAAGGTGTTTGATTTGTTTGCTCCTTGCACACACCTAACATTTGGCACAGAGTGCTGAAATATTTGCAAGAGATGGCTGGAACCTTGCACTTCTGTACTGTTACACCAGTACTTTTTGCAATTCCTGAAGCTTTTTAAGTGCACTTGCCAGGCATACCTTGTTTAGCTTCCCAAGTGCTGATATTAAATCTGCCCATTCACTGGAATATTCGAAGTTCTTCAGTGCTTTGTCAACAGCAGCTACATAGTTTCTGTACTTGGAATCAGTCAGTAGCTCCAGCTCCTCCGTGTTCATCCTCCCACGGTGTCCCCGCTAGAGACCAGCTTGCAATTCATGTACAGACATTACCTACTCAAAAGATAAAAGAAAAAAGCCCTGAAACTATTGGTCCCAAGACATATTGTCAAAATATATACAAAAAGAGCTACATTTTTCTCAAAGACATTAAAAAAAAATCTGAAAGCAAGTTACAACAAACCATAAACAAAAGCTACCATATTGCAAATAAATATTAACAAATATTTAACACATATCCAACAGCAAGTCCTATTAAAAAACTCAAATGAATAATAAAAAACACAACATCACAAGCCAAACAAAAATCTCTAGAAAATTAATGCATTGTCTCTCCCAAAAAGCACTATTTGTTCTAAGCAATGCAACAAAGTGGTTTTTCATTTTCTTTTTTACTTCCTCTGGTCCATCAACAGAAACCCCCACCTTTCAACAAACCAGCCTTTCTGCAGACAGAAGACACCAATCTTTCTGAATCACTTCCAAGCAGAAGACAAAACTGAAGGATACATACAATAGTTACACACTATTCAAGAGGACTTCTCTGCATCAACACTTCCTTTTACAAGACTTGTTATTCTATTCTAGTGATGCAACTCTACTTTGTTTTTATAATATTGTCATCCAGGCACAACAAAAGTACATGTTGACCAGCGTTCTGTAATCACAGGCTTTTGCAATTTGCCCAATATATTTTCATTGTGTGGTAGTCTACACCAAGTAATTAAGATATTTTAGCTCCAGAAACACCACCTTGTACTTTTATAGGTCATAGACTATTTTTTTAATAATAGAGGTTCAATGACCTTTTTTAAAAAATGAGTTTTTAAGGCTACTTTCACCTCAAGCAAATACAATGCAAAGAAAAATTAGCACATCTGTGAAAAAGGCAGATTTGGTGTCCCTTTTAATGGAGGTGTTATTGGGAGATCTCTTTTGTACTTGGCTTCAGAAGAGACTTCACATTCAGCAGATGCTGCTCTCTTCTGTCTCAATTAAAGTGAAATGGGAAGAAAATCGTGTGCAGAAGTGCAGGCTGAAGCATGACTGAAAAAACAAAACAAACTACAGAACAGGTATAAAGAAGTAGTATTCATCAGACTGTCTTCCAGGTATGATAAGGAAAGTTGCAAGAACAGAGAAAAATAAGAAAATGGCAGACAAAATGAAAAGAGCTGGATGGAAGGAGTGAATAAAAAGGCCAAAAAATTACAAGGCTTCCATACTCTTGATTCTGACGGCAGAGTAACGACAAACTGTCTCCAAGACAGAAAAGAAATGCAAATCATTATTTAAAAAACACATTCTGAGTGTCAAATTGATAGATTTCACACTATCTCACTGGCATAAAGCACTTAGATACCACTTTTAATTAAAAAAAACCCAAAACTTTTCATGTGGTTTCGTTTTATAATAACCATTTTTGGATTAAATCCCAAAAAAGATCAGGTTTGTTCTGGAAAACCCGTAAAATGCCAACAGATTTCTCAAAGAGACAGCTGCACAACCATCAAAGCCTGATCTCCAAAATTGAAATAAAGTATTAACACTGAAAAAAGAAGAAAGAACCAGCATATAAAAGCTGCACAATTCAAATTTTTCCAGGCACAGTGGATGGAGAGAGAACTTGACACAGTAAATAATTCTTTTTGAATGAAGAATGCATCAGAATCTTTTTTTATCCAGCTAAATCATAAATGCAACCACTAATGGCCAAGTGGAAGACAGGGCTCTGTCTTCAAGTACTTGAAAGACCTGAGAGTGGTCTGATAAAGGATTATCAAAGGTTAAACAAATCAGGTAGAGCACAGGGTTAAACAGGTAGCTTCCTTTCAGACTTAAAAACTAATCAGAACAATCCCTTAATTCTGAAAACAAAATACATTAACATCTTTGACTGAATAACTGTGCTTTTAGACAAGTCTACTGCACACTGGCTGTGCAAATATAATCATTATGAAGTTTCATATAGAGAATAAAAAACATACTTTGTTTTTTTACTACACTACAGTTATGGTCTCACTTTTCTGTCTTAAAAAAAAAGTTGGTTTTTTTCCAAAAAGAATTTATGCAAAGAATTTCTTGCATACTTTTCCCCACAAAGAAATCTCAGTTTTAGACAAATCATGAGTAGTCATAAGGGAGGCACCCAGAGAGGATACTATGTAAATGTTATGTATTATTTTTATAAACCTTGGACTATTTCTATTCTACAATCATTGAAATTACAGGAATGCCAATTGTTATGAGTTCTCATACACAAAAATAAACTTGTTTACTATGGTTTTCTTTTTGTTTAGTCTGAAGATATTCCACGACGTAGTTTTTAATCTTTTCATGTTTCCATAATGTATTCTTATTGATATTTTCCTGTTTTCTTCATCTATAATAAAAATGCAGATTTAAAAATTTGATTTTGCAGCTGGTATTTCAATACATTGTAAAGCTTGATAGTGTCCATTTCCTTATAAGTATCAAACCCTTATTCTTCCGTAATTTACTACTTTAAAAAATGAGATAAATAATAAAATTCAATAGATAAAAACAATTAAAAATAGCGTTTTCTGGTACGCCATCACACAGCCCACAGAATATTTATCTTGTCATTACACAGCCACCATTTGACATGAGGGCAAACTTTCTTTGGAATGTTCTTTATTTGGTTCTCTTTTTAAACAAAGATATGAAGAGCACCATCCTTTGGAGTTTTTTTCCCCTTTTTGTATACCAGATGATATACAAGATGAGATGAGCCAAGCTTCTCCCACTGAAGGTTAAGCCCTTCTCATGAGTCTGGTATAGGCAATCACTGACCTGTTAGATGGCAATGACTTTTTAAATGGATGCCAAAAAGTAAATATGCTTTCTGTCCCAGCAGAAAGCTTATTATCAATGAGGAAGAAACTACCTAAGATGTACTATAAACTTTCAAATAATTGCATATAATTATATTTAAATCATAAGTGATTGCAGAAGTAGGTCCTGACACTTACTACCTTCTACTTGACCTTCTACTGGGGATTAAAATACTGATACCACACAATTCTGGGTACACCTGGATGCCTGTGGAGTCTTTGCACATGACTCTGACAAGGACAGCAGGTGTCTGGGGCTGTGGATCTTTTGCTGAGGGTTGTGCATACTGTATTTCCAGAGCAGCCTTCAGTTCCCTTCACTGATGAGGTGGTATTGGTTTTCCTCCAACTCATGTTAAAACAATACTGCTTCAGCTGTGTTTCCACAGCAAGTGTTCATTCTTCATAACTTTTGTACCTAAGTGCCTTCTGTCTCACCTCAACACAAACTATTCACCTGTTTAAGAAGCTCTAAATGTTTTTCACTGAAGCCAAATGAATGTGGAGAGGAACAGCAGCTTTACTAAATAAATTCCATAAATGCAGCTTTTAGATTCTAGATTCTGTTCTGATTTAATCACAAGGTTATAAGACTCGATTCATAAGCTCTCCCTTATCTATTTTACCTCAAAACTCCTCTTCAGGTTTGATTTGCTACTATTCCACTCTTTTATTTTTCAAGCATCAGATAATTGCTCTATTTGTGTGTTTTACATGAATCTGCAATACTGAAATACTGGTACAGGTCCAGTGGCTGATTGTGGAGCACAAATCTGCATACATCAAGTCACTTCAAGAAATCTCAAAATTTGTTCAAAGTACTATAAGAATCTGAGCTCACAAGCTTGCTCCTTTGAATTACTCAGAGCTTCTGCTTTGCAATGCAATATTCCAAGGCATTTTTAAAACTGTACCATTTCAAAGGTGGCTATGGGATGTACAGTAAAAGAACTAGTAGACAATTAAAAAGCAGATGACAAAAAAATCTAATTTTGTTGTAGTGCTATTGCTTTTAAAGCTGTGTATAGTGCCCACATATTAAGCCAGAAACTGCAGAAAAACATTTGTATTTAAATAGACCCAATACAAACACAGATTTGAATACAAAGAAAACAGAAGCCTTGTCGTTTGTTAATTTATTATGTTTTGCTTCCCCTCAGAAGCATTTAACATGAATAGCAAAATAAATCTTGCAAATTCCACACCAGACTCTTCAGATAAAATTCATATACAGAAAATACATACATTCTTGTATAATCACAGATAAAGATTTTCCAATTACAGCTAATTACTCTGTTTCTAGACTGACTTTCCACAGAGTCCTCTTATTCAGGATTTTTCAAACAGGAATCTCTAATGTCTTCTGAAGAAAAAGAACCATTTGAGCTTGTTATTTTGGCCAACTGCTATTCAGTGGAATAATGAAAGAAGAATTTCCCCCATACTACACAAACAAACAAAACAAAAGAACCCCACCTAGCAGTATTATTAACTATAACTAGCCATTAGGTCATTAGTATCCTTCAACAGACTACAACACTTAATAAGATTTAATACTGTGATTAATAACTTCTCAGTACACTTTTCCACCTAGTCATATTCACAAGTGGACACAGCATATTCTATTTTTCCACATTAAAAAAACCAGCTTGGCTTTAGGTGTTCAAATTTCTTTCACAACAAAACTAAATTAAATCAAATCTATATAATAACCTGTGCATTACACATACTGGCAACCTCTAAATCAACAAAAGATGTTTTCCTTTTATCAAAAAAGAACTAAATGCAAGAAAACTTATGGCTTGTACTACAGAGGTTAGCTAGGTACCCAACTGGACATGCACTCTCCTTACTTAAAAAGCTACAAACCAAGTTTATTTATTATGACATAAAAATCAAATTGTCAGTAAAAAGAAAAGTAGTACATTTTTCCTTCTTTTGTATATTCTTCACAGAAAAAGAGACAGGAATAAACCTAAGTCTATCACTGAGCACAGTCTGATGCAAGTACATCAGGTATGTAAAATACTCTTTCTGCTATTTCTGTGGTATAGTCTTCCAAAGGGTGGCTTACACCAGACAGAGTTCATCAAGAAAAACAAGGAACAAGCTTAAAAATTCATAAGGAATGTACAACAAGTCTTCTAAGGATTCGGCTGCTCTAGTTACCACTTAAGAAAACAAATTTTTAATTATAAACAAACCCTAAATGAATATGCTTTAGAGCACAATTTTTCTAAAATTAAAAAACTACCAAATCTATATCTGTTTGTCAGAGGGGAGATGAAAGTGACCAAAGACTTCTCACTCTCATGGATAAACATGTATCTCTTCCAACTGCCTCTTAAAAACTGAGTGACATTTTAACCCCTCTACTCAATTCTATTTTATTACAGCTTCTCAATATATAACAGGTGAACTACAAAACCGTTTGATATACTGGACTGAACTTTTGATTTTGACTCCAGACCCACCAACAGAACACTACTAATTCGTTTCTTTCAGCCCTTGAGCACCATTGCCTGCATACTGCTCAGGACTATCTTATTTCTATCTGTATTTCTGGCAAAGTGTAACAGACATCATCTTTTCTAGAGTTAAGTACTTTTGCACTTCATGAATGCCAGAATTTTAGACTAGAGTCTCTACTTTTAAAGTATCATTCTTCATGAGATCAAATCACATATTCAGATTTCACAGGTCTGAACTTATGTCATTCAGTAAATGAAAGATGATGATTTGCATCTTCCTTACAACTCAGGTCAACCATTAACTAAAATATTTTCTTCTTACTAAAATAACATTTCCCCATTTTTACTTTCTTACAACAAATGATTCCTGAATTATCTATGTAATAAATTATAGTGATCATTTTACATCCAAAAATCAACAAAGCTCCAGATAGCCTTGCTTCTTATTCTAAATTATGCTAAACATCTAACATGTCTTACTGAAAAACAGATGGCAATTTAAGTCAGAATAACACAACACAGAGAAAAATGAGAAAATGCTTCCTTGAAATTGTGGTTATCCTTCAACATTTACTTTCAAGTTTTTTTTTTCCCTTCTTTCCTTTGTTGACCACTGTATTTGAACAACCAATATTGCAGTCTAAATCTAGAACTGGTCACTACTTCCCTCATTTTCAATTACACATTTGAAAAAAAAAAAAAAAAGAAAAAAAAAAAACTAAAATTTACCATGCACTCAATTTGACAAGTGTTCAGAGTGTTGCCTCCTTAAACTCTATTTCATCTCAGATCACAGAGTTACCACCCTTCTACACAACTTAAATTTTGGCAGCGACGCATACATCAAAGAAGTGTAAACAAATTTGATGAAGACATTTTTAAAATAATAATTTCATTCTTACATCTGACATCTGAACAATAACAAATATTTTGGAAGTTTTTTTAAATCATAGAATGTTTTGAATTAGAAGGAACCATAAAGTGCATCTACCTCCAACTCCACTACCATGGCCATGGACACTTTCCACCAGAACATGCAATACAATCTGCAGTCCCCAGTCACGCTCACAATGCTGAGTCAAACAGAAACATAAAATCCTTACTCTAAAGTTATGTGTAACATTGTATATGGTGTATCAACTATTACTCCCTGGACCGAAAGAAACTGTTGCCATGCTCAAAAAAAAGGCTGGCTTGCTCCGTGAGCGGGTAGGGCCTTTATCAGCTATCCACAATCAAACCTGCAACATCATAGTGTCAGTTCTCACCTTCATAAAGAGCTCCTGAGACTGTATATTAGCAATAAGGCTGTTTGGATTACTCGAAACAGGATATGGAAGGTATTTACCTGCCATAGCCACATCCATGGTAACCACAAGTTCAGTGGGTTGGAAAAAATACTGTCACAGGGAGAATGAGCCTCTCCGTGGCTCCTGTGCTGCCTGTGAGCACCGTGAGCTTTGTGTTTTTCCAGTCCCACAGGACTGCCCAGCTCTCACACACACCCACCAGGCCCTGGGAACACTGCCCTCCCTGTCGAGTAGTGCTTGATAAGTACACGACGCCAAATTGTTATCTTCTTTCCAGCTGCCTGAGCACAGGAACAGGACAGGCTTCCTAAAATAAATAGCAATTTATTTTCACTTTTGTGTGCTTCAGCCTCATGTCTTCAAATGGTCCCTATACCTTCTCTGAAAAGAATTCCTTTTTAACTAGCCAGTTTTTCTTCTCCAAGCATTTATTGAGAGGAGACTTACCTTGAAGTATTCTTTTTCTTTCTTACATATTTTTACTCTTGTCAAATTAGTAAGTCAAATTAATACATAATACATTTAAAATAAATATATAAACAACAGCAAAAAAAACATAGTAAAAATAATGATGAAATCAACTCAACCCAGAATCACTTCATTTACAGCTATATTTTCAGTACACTTTGTTTTAAAGAAGAGTTTGCCAACTTCAGCATACTTTTCAGCTTAGTACACAAAAAAAAGGACTTAGATGAGGTTCACCATCTTACGTTACACTTGCAGTACTCTGTACTGAGAGGCTTTGCTTCCAGGGTAATGCTGTCCCTGCACACTGAGACTCCTCTTAAAATATTCTGATACACAGTTTAACACAGAATCTACCAAACTGACAACAAAAAAGTGGTAGCCAGGTAGTTTATTCTTATTCTTTGCTCACAATAGCCTTTCGTGAATCCATATCCATTGTTCTAATATGTAGCTTCAGGTGGGTTTAACATTCAGTCTCCAAACAATCCTGATAGGTCTTTCCAAAAAGGCATGTCAGAAGCTCTCATATCCTTATTCTTACCTTACTTGGATAACCTAATACAATGCATTTGGGCAAGATTTTGTCCATCTTCCTTTTTTTATTACGTCCTGACGTCTAAGGTATTAGTAATTCATTAATTTCAAATTTCAACTGATTTCTATAACTTTATTCTTATTTTAATTCTGAAATAGTGTTATATGCCATACATATATCTCTGCATTATCTAGACTGTGGTTACATTTTACAATGCATCTGGTTTCCCAGTTCCAGAGGCAGATTTCAAAGGAATTTGTAAAGCAGAATCCTTTTCTGACTATTCTGAAAACAGTACCTGGACCAAAACCTATTCACTCTCCTTATCCTCAGAAGAAAGCCAGAAAAGACATAAATAAAAGGTTAAATTCACCACAATTTCTGCAAATGAAAAACCAAGTCAAGCAAAGAACCATTCCCTGACTTCTAACTATTTTTAATGTTTATACTGAACTACAAATTTCTGATAAAAACAGGAATGCGTTGACTAATAAAACTATTTACTGATTCTCCTCAGTGCTTTCTTTTCATTTCTTGTTTCAGTTATTGGGAGAAAGTGGTTGATGCTGCAGTGTTTCTTCTCCTCGGTCTCTCAGAGGGGAACATATCGCTTACTGTTTCTATTTATCATTCAGCTTCTTTTCAGCTACAAGTCAAAGCAACATGGTTATTAATCTGGAAGACAATTTATGTGCATAGAGAAAAATTACTTCCATTTTTCTATTTCATGCTTTAGCAGCTATCGTTTAGTGCAGCCTCTTTTCTATCTCCTACTTTTCTCAACCACTCTCAAAACAGGAGTTTTTAACAACATACTTCATATCTCTTCTTGGTTCTCTTCTACACACTGCAGATTTAACATAATACAGCTCCATCAAAGACAAAAAAATAATCAAAGAAAAGGAAGAAAAGAGAAAAGAATACCAATAAGCATTTTAAGCCAACCAATAAGCCAGCCAACCCAGAGCAAGCAGTCATTCCTGGCTAAGCAAGAAGACACTAAAGGTGGACAGCAGGAACGGTGGCCAAGAGAACTAAACCAGTGGTGAACACATGGAAGTGTCCTCCCTGTATTCAAACAGAAAACAATGCCAGGAGATTACAGGCTGAGCTCACTTACACCAGCAGACTACCTTCAGAGCTCATTTTCTTCACAGCGGCTGGTAGGGCACTGTTTTGGATTTGTGCTAAACATGGTTGATAATATAGAGACATTTTTGTTATTGCTGGACAGGGTTACACAGAGCCAAGGCCTTTTCTACTTTTTGTACTGCCATGCTGGTGAGCAGGCTGGAGGTGCATGGGATATTCAGAGGAGACAGAGCTGGGACAGGTGACCCAAACTGCCCAAAGGGATATTCCAGACAACATGACATCATGCTTAGCATACAAAGGAGGAGGAAGGGGGGGGGTCATTTGTAGTGATGGTGTTTGTTTTCTTCAAAGCCACCGCTAGGTGTGATGGGGCCCTGCTCTCCTGGAGATGGCTGAACACCCGCCTGCCATGAGAAGGGAGGAATTCATTCCTTGTTTTGCTTTGCTTGTGTGTCTGCTGCTTTCCCTATTAAACTGTCCTCACCTCAACCCATGAGTTTTCTTCCTATTATCCTTCTCATTCTCTCCCTTGTACCACAGGTAGGGGAATGGGGCTTGTCTGCTGGCTGGGATTGAACCACAGCACCACCTTACCCATAGCTTGCTGTGCCTGTGATGAGCATTGCTAATGGTCTGCGTAGCATGCCAATAATTTCACACAGGAAAAGCACTGCCTATGTTATGAACAGAACCATCCACTCAAATGCACAGCCACTCCAGTAATGGAAGATATAAGATACCTTTTCTTTGTAAAATGCTGTTTAAATATCTACTGTCACAGGTGCTGCCAACGAGTTGGGAAAGCAAGACATTCAGTGAGCTAGAAACGCAGCCTCTCCCAATCACACTTACAGGCCGCTTAGTTTCCAAAAGTGCCAATTCTCATGTCAATGAAAACAAAACCACAAATTATGCAGTAAATATTCTGCCTGTTTCCAAACTGACATCCCCCCTCATAAAATTCATACATGCTATTTTGAAAATTACTGTATATTTTGGATAATCACAATATTTAGGCATCACACTATTAGCAAAAGGTCTACTGTATTCCACCCTGTTTTTGAAAAGGTATCAACATTAAAAAAATAACACTCAAAAACAAAAAAAAAATAATCAAAAATACCCACAAAACAACAACAACAAAAAAACCAACCAAACAAGCAAAAAAAAAAAATCCCACCCACAAACAGGAAATTTGATAGCCAGACCTGCTTAAGTACTTTACACTAGCAGCAACATGAAGAGACTAGGATCTTCAACCTAATAATCTGGCCCCTTATTACCTGCAAGTATCTAGCCTGCTATTCTTTAGATACAGTCTTCTCAACTCTTCACACTCCTACAGCCGGAATTCAGGTATCAGCAACACTCTGCAGTTAACCTGAGAGCCATAACACTTTCACTATTACTGCATACTGAAAGAAGATCCAGGAGTAAAACGCTTCCTGCAATCAGCAACAAAAACGATGGTTGAGTCACCCAGAATAAGCTCTTTAAAACCTGCACCTCATAGCTAACATATTTTAGGTCACTTAAAGAGATAAATTGTTCAGGCTTCTCTGATTATTGTTACAGGTATGAAAATATTATTTCTGAAAAACATTTAACACTAGAAGCCGTCACATATTTATGCTTTTCAAACCGGTATCACAAGATTTAAGGCCATCTCTGCATCAACAGATGAAATTTAACTCTGCATCACACAACCAGTGACAGCCGTATGTCCCATGTATCCTTCCAAATACCACAGTATACCACCGCAGTAACTCCAGCAACCTGGAATCTCATCTAAAAGAGGCCCACAACCCCCTGGATGCTCAAGGTCAAAGCAGGACGACCCTAGCAGCCCAATGTCAAGCTCATTCCCGGGCAGGCGGGAAGAGCTCTCTGGGGAAGCTTCACCACGAAGGGCGAAGCCAGGCCTCGCCGCCCGCTGCCGGTGCGGGCGCGGGGAGAAGCTCCGCACCCCAAAACTCACGCGGGCGCGTTCCGCGCTACGGGGAGACAGAGCCCGGCGGAGAGGAGCAGACAGGTGCCACAGGTCAATTGATGCAGCGTAATTAACAGGCTATAACCGCTCTCCCCGGGCTCCTCACCACTGCCCCTCGCACATAGCCCAGTACGGCCCGGTCGCCGTCCGCCACGACGGTGTCGGAGGGGAGGACAGAGCAGAGCAGAGGGCCGGCTCGGCTCGGCTCGACTCCAGGGGCGGACCCTCCCCAACACCGGCGCGGCGACGGGGGTGGAGAGAGGAAAGCAGGAGCAGCAGCCGCCACCGGGCCGCGCTGCGTGCCCGCACCGGGGTCCCGGGGAAAGAGCGGAGGGAGCGGCGTTACCTGAGCGACCCGAGCCGGAAGAGCCCGACCGCCAGCGGCACCCCCGCGCCGCCCTGACAGCTCCCGGCGTGCCCCGCGCCGCGCCCGCTCCGCCCCGCCCGCCGCGCTCAGCCGCGCTGCGCCCCCTGGCGGGACGCGGGCGCAGGTGCGCGGGCGCGCAGCGGGCTCTGCGTGAGGGCTTGTGTTTGTTTATCTTGCCTGATATTTACAGCACAGGTGAAAATGGAAGGTGGGTGGTTCTTTAGAAAATTATACTGCAACTGGTTGCCCAGTGAAGCTGTGGATGCCTCATCCCTGGAGGTGTTCGAAGCCAGATTGGATGGGGGTCTGAGCAATCTGCTCTAGCAGAAGGTGTCCCTGCTCATGGCAGCAGGAGTTGGAAGGAGATGATCTCTAAGATCACAGAATCAATTACGTTGATGAGATCCCTGAGATCATCGAGTCCAACCTATGATCAAATGCTACAATGTTAACCACACCATGGAACTAAGTGCCATGTCCAGTCTTCCTTTAAACACCTCCAGGAAATGTGACTCCATGGGCAGCCTGTTCCAATGTCTAACCACTCTTTCTGTTAAGAATTGCCTTAAATGTCCAACTTGAACCTCCCCTGGCACAGCTTATGACTATGTCCTCTTGTCCTGTCTCTGGTTGCCTGGCAGAAGAGGCTGACCCCCACCTAGTCCCTTCCAACCCAAACTGGTCTGTGATGCTATAACGTGATATTATCTTTATGTTAGCAGTAGTTGTATTAGGAATTTTCTAAAATTTCTTGTGATTAGTATGTTTGAATCTTTGCTACACACAAAAGTGTGTGGGTGCCCACATGGACAGTATTGGAAGGAGTTTTTTTATTGCACTGCAAGAATGAATTTTCAACTGACCAGTTCCACAGTATAAAGGGTACTGGTCTTAGACTGTAATCTGTTAGTTTTAAGTCATCATTACAGTTCTCAAATTTAAGCAGGCTTCATAATAGCACACAGAGCTTATGGTTATAAATTACTTGAGTAACTGGAAAAAAAAAGGTGTGTTCAGCTTACAGGATTAATATTTTAGGCTTTGTCTGAGGACAAGTATTTCTAAAATATTGCCAGGGG
Organism: Irena cyanogastra; assembly: GCA_013397155.1. Taxonomy (NCBI): domain Eukaryota; kingdom Metazoa; phylum Chordata; class Aves; order Passeriformes; family Irenidae; genus Irena; species Irena cyanogastra. The sequence continues at coordinate 226,979 of VWZV01008682.1, forward strand.
AAAAATCTCGTACTATTTATAAATCTTCTACTCCGTGACTTATGTTGCCAGCCACTATTTAATGAAGTCTAATTTTATTCTCCAAAGTTAGGATAATAATAAAGAGTAAATGCAATTCCTTTTCTCATTAAACTATACCAGGAATCAGTACATCAAAAATAGTTACTTTCTGGAAAGCTGGCAATTTCCACTGGTTTTCTGAGACATCAAGTATGACTCTACGTGTCATGTATTTTTATTAAAATGGTGCACTTAAATTTATTTTTTTCTTTGAAGATACTTATAAATGCCTTTGAGATGTAATTGTTAATTAGGTTGTTTGTGCTTCTGGAGCTATTTAACTGGTGAACACAGAGGAGAAGTGGCTGCCCATAACTGACCATGTGCTTTCACATGCTACTGCATTGCAGAGCAGTTGGATTTCTAAGCTTCCTTTGTGCTGAATTTAGTAGTGGCAGTTACAGCTCAGAGCTCCAAAACACTTCTTTCAAATTGTCTCGTTGACTTTACATGCAGTGGCAATCAAAAAAAAACATTGTATGTCATTGGGAAGAGTATTGAGAACAAGACAGAGGTAGTTGTTTGGCTGCTGTGTAGAAGGCTGGTGCAGCCTCAGATTGATTAAGGCACCAATTCTTGTCTTCACAGCTCAAGAGGGATGTAGAGAAGTTGGGAAAGGCACTGTGGAGAGATGTCACTGCTATATTACAGCAAGAGCAATAAGACTGCAACTGTTCGATGAAGAGAGAGAAGACAAGGGAGAGGATTGATCAAATTCTACAAAATCATGAAAGGCAACAAAGTTGTTGTTAACCAAACCCCACATTATGAGAATGAGGAGGCACAGAAAATTCTTTTCTGCAAAGCAGAAAACTTCTAGAACATACTGGCACCAGGAGCTGGGGACTTGGACATTATCTGTACATTGAGGGATACATTATTTATATTGAAGACAAACACATCCATAAGTGGACACTGAAGGAATTGGGTATGTATGTACTCACAGGGGAAGTACCTGGAAGCAACCACACTATGGAGCTCTTCCTTATTAGTATCTTATTTTACTGATGGTGGAGTCAAAATACCGGGCTGGGCGCAGCACTGATGTTAGGTGCACTTGCTCTGTAGGAAATTTACCTTCCTTTCTCTGTAATTATTTCACAGCAGAAATGGTGAGAAATCTGTAATAGACAATTTTGAATAAGTGAGGCTCACACCCTGTGAACACTTAAGATTATTCATAACTTCATAGCTTTGGATAAGCCTTTGTAACACCAAAGGCCTTTTTAATAATACTAGGAGTCAATTGTCCTATAATTACATGGGGTTTATGTTTGATGTATGACCTACTTGTCCACAACAATTTAGTTCACAATATAACTTTGTTTGTGAAGTAATTGGAAATGAAACCCACCATGTGGACTAGTTATTTTTCTTCTTTAAAAAAAAAGGAAACAAACAACAACAAAACCCCACACCACCACACTCAGAACAGCATGCAGACACCACAGTTCCATCTTGGAATACTTCAATAAATTCATGCTTTGTAAAAAGCAACAAAATAACTCAGTTGAAACTGTCTATTACCTGCTGTATTATTTTCCACAAAATCTAATCTTACTCCATTTTCTCTTTTGAGACTCTCCTACTTGGTTTTGATAACTCCAAGGACTAAGATTACTTCACTATAATCATGTCTTTGATAATATATTGGTATAAAAGTAACCTGTGCAAATTTGCTTATTTGTTGGAAGCTTTGCAGATCATGTTTTCAAACAAGTCTCTGCAACTACAGATGGTCTTGTGACTTCTTAAGAAGTAAACACTTCTTAAGTAACATTCTGGAAAGACTCCATTTTTGCAAAGAGAAAGTTTCTTTCCTTGGTGTCCTTGAATACTGAACATCAACTTCTTACGTACTGTGAAGGCGGCATCCCGGATAAAGTGTGCAGTGGTGATAGTATTCATAAGGTAAGGGAAAGTCACACAAGCCTGTCAGGGTGGACTTACAGTCTCTTGAAAAAAGATCTCATGAGAGGCAGCAGAAAATCTCACCCCAGAGCAGCAGCTGCCTGTGCCGAGAGCCTGTTTGCTATGAGTACTATGTGACAGCATTCAAAAGCTGGGTGCACATGGATTAGGAGGAATTGAGGAAGACTTGTAAAGCTGGAAAGAAAGGGTGGAGAGGGGTTTTTTCACAAGGCAGGGGGTGAGTAGTGGTGCCACAGGACGCAGTCCCCAGTGCTGGGGAGCCTGCTCCTGTCTCAGCAGAGGCCTCTGCTCAGAATGGACTTTGCAGTCATGATGGGGTGACCCCAGCTTGCTGCTAGATCAGGGGTAGAACCAGAAGAGCAAAAGCATAAAAAACTGTGGTGTGGGGCCAGACATACGAGCCAACGCTGTGGGATAAGACAATGATGTTTTTAGTAGATGAGGGAAAGAGGAACAAAAAATCCCCCCAAAGATACAGACAATCACTCACCACCTCCCACTACAAGATTGCTGGTGTTCAGTCAGCATCTGAGCAATGGTCACTTTGGAAAGACTATGCCCGGAGCTTTTACTGCCACCCGTTATGTTACGTGCCATGGACATCACTTCGATCGATTCAAGTCAGCTGTACGACCTCTCCCCCCGCCCCGGGCTCTTCCCCACCTCCAGTCTACTTGCTGGGTAGTGCGGAGTGACACACTGAGGAGGCCTTAACAGTGTGCAAACTCCGTTCAGCGATAGCTAAAACAGCAGCTCATCATCAACCCTGTTTGGCCACGAATCCGGAGTACACACCCCCCAGGCGCAACCCACAGCTCCTGTGGGGAGGTGCCCTAGGAAACGGACCCAGGCTCCACCCGGCGGTGGTGTGGCAGGAAAGCAACAGCCCGATGTTGACGCAGAAGAGATTGGGCATAAGAAAACCCCGTGAGACCAGCCGGTTGTGCGGACCTTGACCTTGGGGCTCGGGACCCGATGGGACTTATCCCTGGGCCTGACTCTGCCTCCAGCAGCGGCCAAGCCGGGGGGCACAGGAGATCCCGGGACACCCTCCCGCCACTGCCTCCCAGGGCTCCGGCGGGGCCGAGCTGCTGGATCCTGCGCTTGGCTCGCAGCAACCCCACGCAGTGCTACGGGCTTGGAGAGGAGTGACTTGAGAGCTGTTCGACGAAGGATACAGTGGGCTGGCTGACAGCCCATATGAGCGAGTGGTGTGCCCAGGTGGCAAAGAACGCCAGTGGCATCTTGGCCTGTGTCAGGAATAGTATGGCCAGCAGGACCAGGGCAGTGGTAGGCCCTCTGTACTTTGCAATGGGGAGGCCGCATCTCCAGTGCTGTGATCAGTTTCTGGGCCTCTCAGTTTAAAAAGAATATTAATGTCCTGGAGCGCGTCCAGAGAAGGGCAACAAGGCTCTCGAAGGGTCTAGAAAACATGTCTTACAAGGAACGGCTGAGGGAGCTGGGGTTCTTTAGTCTCGATGAGGGTCAAGGGGACCTCACCGCTCTCTACAACTGCCTGAAAGAGGTTTTGGGGGCCGGTCTCTTCTGACGTGCCTGCTGTGACAGGACTAGCGCGAATGGCCCTAAACTGAGACAGGACACGTTCAGATTAGACATTAGGAAAATATTTTCCACCGTTAGGGCGGTCAAGCGCTGGAACAGATTCGCCAGGGAGGTGGTGGGGTCGCCATCCCTGGAAGTCTTTAAGAGGCGCCCGAGTGTAGCGCTGGGTGATGTGGTTTAGGGGTGACTCTACGGTTCCATGCAGGCGGCGCTGTGACGGACGGGCGGGCGGCGGCGCCGCGCCTGCGCCGGCGGCAGAGCGGCCGCTTCCTGCCCGGTGCCGGCATGGCGGGAGCATTCCTGATGGAGATCAGGCGGGCGACGCAGAGCGCGCTGCTGGTTATCCGGTAGTGCGGGGGCGCCGCCGCTCGGGCCGTGCGGGACAGCCGGGGGCGCGGCGGGTCTGGCTTTCGGCGTCCTTAGCCTTCAACGGGGGAACCGGGTTGTGTGCGGGCGCCTCCCCCTGCCTGTTCGGTTCGGCACTACTGTGCAATAAATATTTCCTGAGAATGGTGGATTGTTTTTCTCGGCTGCTCCTCGTTCACTGCGTGGATCCCGGGGCGCGACTGAGGCTGCGGAGGAGCTGGCCTGTGTAAAGCAGCAGCGCACCCCGACAGCTCCTTCCCGAGGCATACGTGTTGCTTTTCCTCCGCAGCGCGGCGGCGGAGCTCCCCAGCGCGCCGGTGGAGGTTTCGGTGTGCGCGGATTCCCTGGAAGTGAGGAGCGGCGGGAGCTGCGATGCGGCGGTGCTGCCGCCAGGGGTCAGCCTGGCGCCGTCCTCGTGCCGCGGGCTCCGGCGCCTGAGCGGGGACGGGCTGCACCTGCGCGTGCGCCTGCGCCGCCCGCCGCCCGCCGCCGGTGAGGGCGGGGCGGGGTAGGGCCGGGGGTGGCGCTGCGAAACTGGGGAGGGTGACCTGGGAACTGGCAGGTTTAAGTGCGAGTGAAGTGTCGATTCTGTAGAGCAAACACCTTCTGGAATTGTCGGTTTTAGAAGTTGAAAGTGCAAAAATGATGTAGCGAAAGGGAAACGCGTTGTGTTTGGGATCTGCTCACAGTTCTCCCCACCCGTGCTTCCCCATAGTACTTCAAAATTATTTTCTTTCTCTCCTATTCTGAGTTTGGTAGCTGCAAATCATAGAATCATAAAATGCTAAGGGGTTGGAATGGGCTTCAGAGATCATCTAGTCGAATGCCACTGGCAGGGATGCGTGCCGCTAGACCAGGCTGCTCAAGGACTTCCCCAGCCAGGCTTTGAACACTGCCAGGGTTGGGGCATCCTCAGCCTCCTTGGGCAGTCTGTGCCAGTGTCACATTGTTCTCACAGTAAAGAATTTCTGCCTCTTATCTGACCTAAATTTCCTTTCTTTTGATTTGTACCCATTACTCCCCATCCTAAAAGTAATGGAGTAATCTGGTTCATCTGGTCAATCTGACTATGCATGTCTATCCCTGACCACTTAATCATAAAGGCTTGTGGGCTTGTGTTGGGACTCATCATTCTCACAGATAGGGTTTCAGACGTTAATGCCACAGGTAACATCTGCAAAGTTACCTTCTTTACTTCCCTGGTGCTAATTCGAGTCTAGGGTGTGTTTGCAATAAATAGAAGGCATGGTACTACAGCTGTTGCTTTCTTTCATCCTGGCATCCAAGCTCAGTATGTTTAGATTCATTTCCTATGATATGACACAGGAAGATATATTAAATAACACAAAATTGCCATTCTGAACTTTTATCGTCTTAGACAAGGATGATAACATATGTAATATGCAGTAATGCAGCACCAGAAACACATTGGAATACTCTGTTGGTATGCTGAGATGGCATCTGTATATTAATCTGTAATTATGCATGTGCTTTGACAACTCAATTATACTGAAATTATTTAATGTGTCATTAATGAGACCTGTTTCAAAAATTAATCTTGTAAAGTCATGCTAGTGAAAAATAAGTATGTGAACCAGGTGGTAACCAATGTATATATTGGATAGTCTTAGCTACCCTTTGATATTTTATATTATTATGCAAAATAGTTGAAATTCTGGAATATTTAAAAGTGCTTTTCTCTTGTGGTTGAATCCTGAGTTTGAAATATTGAATGTCAGTGCTGAGAGTAAACTTTGGTTTTTAAGCGTGAGAAAGTGAGTGATTCAAAGCATATTCATACATAGAGCTAGGCTTACAGTTTTACTTTCCTTCCACTTAATGTTATCAGATAATTTGGGGAGACTTGTATAACTTCGTTTTTTTTACTTTGGAAAAGTTGTTTGAGCTGCCTTTTATGACACCATTTTTGCTTTCCTGGCCTGCAGAGGCCGTTGCTCACTATCTTTTCCTTGAGTGGTTCCACAGTGGTTGGTTTCTTACCTGACTGAAAATGTAAAACTAGTGTCTGATCCTGTTCCCCATCCTGGCTATTTGTGTTACATATTGGTGTGTCCCCTCATATTGCAGATACACTGATTATCAGAATTATCATTACAAAAGACTGACATTGAATTTTGATTTTTATAATCTCTGCTATTATATCAATATATCAACTCCCTTTCTGAAGAGGATTTGCACCTTGAAAATAATTCACATATACAGTTCCTACTCAGTAATATAGGGCATGAGGTGGAGATGACAAGTTTTTCCTAAATCTAAATACTTGCTTTTAAAAAAATTTAGGTTCTGTTTAAAATGTCAACCTTTTTCTTTGTCTATTAGATTTATCCTTTTTGGTTTGAGGTGTTTGGCAAGATTTTTTTTTTATAAGTGACTGAAAATTTTACATGATTTTGAAGATTAATATATTTCCTTCCATCTATAGATGTGGTTTTTACTTTGAGGGAAAGCCTGAAACCTGACAAGAATTACATCTTTTACTGTCAGTCCTGTGGTGACATCGCAGTGAACGACCGGTGAGTACTGCAGTGTCTTGTATTTATAGCAATAAATGCCATAGTGATTGGTATTCATGTTATTTTGTGTTCTTAGAGACAGCTAAAAGGTATTTATTTTGAAACTGATAGACAAAGACACATTTGAAACACTGCAGATGACAAAAAGCAAAATTACCTGAAGCACTTTTTAGCTGTTTATTCATTTACTCCTTGATTTATTTCTTCCTCTGTACTTCAGGTATCCTTTTCAGTTCTTTTCAGTCTCTTGTAGATTTCCTTCAGTCATCATGCTGTAATTATAAAGTGGCTGCTCAGAATGGAGATATTGACCACAGCTTCCTTTTACCTTTTAGTCAAAGCCTGCCTCAACATAGTTCAGGGGTGCTAAATTTGAGAAACAGGAACTGTGTCTTAGCTGTGGCTCGTCATTATCTCTCTTCCTTAAAAAGTCTGCAGAGTGAATGAGGATTTTAATACAAAGGTGCTGCATTGTCTTGCTCTTCTGATGAATAATTTTGACAGCTTCAGCTGAATATGTAAGAATTGTTAGAGTTGCACTTACAGCCTTTTATGATCTGTGTGGCTCTTAATACTCAGAACAATAATACAAATATGTTTCATTCTCTAAATTTCTGTTACTTTCTTGTCATAGGTATGGATTTATGGCTAACTGAATGTAACTGAATGAGGATTTCTTAACTTTCTCTTCTGAAATGTCTCATCAGAAAGTCTAGTAATAACTCTTATCTTGATACATTTGTAAAGTAGTGGAACTTCTAATTTCTAGCCAGTAACATTTGGTTTCAAAATATATTGCACTTTTATATTTGCATCTCTGAGTGGGAATTTTCCTGAATTTCAGCACATCAAATTCATATGCATGTAGCTTAAATCTTTTGGTTCTGCATCCTGCAATGTGACACAAGCAGAATTTTTGAGAAAGGAAAAAGAATGCATGTCCGTGCCTTTTCACTTGGCATTTCTCCTTGCAGGAAGCCTCTGATCCCCTTGAATGTTGCCACTTAAAAATCCTAAGACAAGAGTAGAAAAGTGGAGCTGCCAGTGTATCCAACACATTCTGTTCCAGCATTTCCAAAAGGAAATGCATAGTCAGAACTTCTAGCTGCAGAATTCATGTGTTCCTCTCTCCAGGAAGAATTAAGTATGACAGTGACAGCAGAGGTGGAAGGATTGAAAGGAAATTGCAGAACTGTGTGAAAGAGAGCATATTAAAATCTGAATTACTAGGCAAGGGTCTGTAATAAGAAAAACCTGAGATCTAGAAAATCATACCTTTAAGAAGAAATTGAAATAAATGGGGTTTAGTGTAGATAAGGTTGTGGCGAAGACATAAGATTCTTCCAATATCTAGGAAGTTGCTGCAAAGAAGGTGGCAGTAATCTTCAGCTGAAGCACAAGGAATCTAGGTTAAAATGAAAGAAAAAAACAACAAACCATCCCAAACCTATTCTAAAGCTTTTTTTTTTTTTTTTTACTTTTAGAGACTACATAGGAAGCCTTCATTTTAAAGGTTAGATTAAGAAATGTACTAGGAATGGTTTAAATGTAAGTAATCCTTCCTTGGTGCACAGAAATTGACTCTATTAATATTTTCTGAAATCCTCTGCCTCAGTCTGTTTCCTTCCAGAAATCTGATAGCTCTACAGAGTGTTATGATCTTTCATTCTTTTCCATTACCTTCACATTACACATATTAAAGAAAATTATTAGATTTTTCTTCTTCCATCATGCAAGAGCTGTAGAGAATTAGGATTACTTTCTTTTTTCTTTCTCTCCTTCCCATTGGGCTAAGCATACCTCATATATAAAATAATTCTTTAAGGCTTTATTTCTGTCATGAAGAAATTCTAAAACGCTTGTGGTGTGTGGATGCCAGGTGCCCACCAAAGCTGCTCTATCACTCTCCTCATCAGCTGGACAGGAGTGACAGAATGTAGCAGAAGGGGTCACAAGTTCTGCCAGCAAACTCATTCCCTTGTGGGCTTCTCTGTTTCTCTGTGGGTCCACAGATTCTTCCAGACTTCCCATGAGGCCACAGCCCCTTTTGGGCATCTGCCTGCTCTGGTGTGGCATCCTCCATGGTGGGCATCCATCTGCTCACTGTGGACCTTTATTGACTGCAGCAGGACAGCCTGCTTCACCATTATCTTCCTCATGGGATGCAGGGAAAATTGCTCCAATGTCTGGGGCACCTTCTCCCTTCCTTCTTCACTGTCCTTGGTGTCTGCAGAGCAGTTGATCTCAGATTTTCTCACTCTTCTGACTGCAGGATGTTTTTTCTTGCTTTATTAAATACATTTTCAGGGAGGTGCTACCACTGCTGATGGCCTTATTCTTGGCCACTGGTGGATCTGTCTTGGAGCTGGCTGGCATTGGCTCTGTGGGACATGGGGGAAGCTTCTGGCAGCTCCTCACATAACCTATCCATGGAGGCCCCCTACTACTAAAACCTTGCCATGCAAATGCAATACAGGGGAGTGGTCACACACCAAGCCTGCTAGAGTTCAAGAAGCACCTGGACATGGTATGAACCTTCAGGTTGTCCACTGCAGGGCCCGAAGTTGGATGGATGCAGTGATCCTTGTGGGTTCTTTCCAACTCAGGATATTCTATGATTCTATGATAATAATTAGTACTGCAGAAATATTCCACTGAAAAACTCATGGCAGGGGAAATCTAATTACACTTTTCCTACATAAGTAGTGTTGAGCCTGACAGTTAACTGACAAGCTGGGCTGTCCCAAGAGTTTTTTAATAGGCAAATAAGGGAAACTGCAGTAAAGAAATGCAGTTGTTTTTCTTTTTCTCTGATGGAACTGAACAGTTATTATATGTTTAAAAGTCTAAACTCCATTTTACTTCCAGTTTTCAGTATTTTCAGTAGACAGAATGGTATTACTGGGTATTAGTTAATAATGACGTTAGGGGTTACTTTTCTTAATCCAGTCTTACAGGGGCCTTTATGGTCAAATATTTACCTTAGCCTGGAAGATCATTTAAGAGTTATATTCTTATGGCAGGGCTCATATAGACTAGTGCTTAATTTCAAAATTTTATTGTGTTATTTAGTAGCCTCAATTTAGTCAGTATCTAGTAAATGTCAAGTTGGTTTTGTTTGTTTGTTTTTCTAGGAAGGTTCCATTTTTATTAGTGTTACATTTTTCCAGTTCTGGTGACCCAGGATATGGCTTCCCACCCATGAGTGGCAAAAGCCTAAAATACAGTGGAAATGGTATATTTTCTGTATAGATCAGAGTTGGGAGGAGTTTGTTTAGGGCATTCCTTCCTACTGGTTGGAAAAACTGCTTTTTTGGAAAAAAAAAAGTGACCATATACTGTAGACTGAGAGAGTAAAGAAAGATTGATGTAATGAAACAGGACAGCATGAGTCTGCAGCTTAAGGTAATGGCTGTCTTTTTTTTTTCTCTTGTAAGAACATTGCTGAGCTTTTTGTTACTTTTGTGTAAAAAGCAATACACGAAGACTTATTTTTGCAGTGTGAGTCCAGGGACTGGAACTAATTTTAAAGGCTGATGAAGAATCAATTAGGCAGACATCAGAACTATACTGTCACTTTGTCAGAATTGAGTAGTATCTCAAGAAATATATAAGACCACAGAAAGTGAAGGCAGACATGTGTAGTGCTGAGAGGTGATCTTATTTAGTTTTGGTAAAGCTGCATCAGAGGATGAGTTATTCCAACTTACATCTGCAGGTGGAGCAAGCAGAGTTTAAAATGTATTGTCTATCTAGAAAAAAAGGATTTTTTAATAAAATATTTTTTCTTTCACCCATCAAATAATTCAAAAGGGCCAAGAAGCTACAGTGGGAAAAACTGACATCTTCAGAAAATGTTAGTCTGGGAACTGCAGGAGAGGGAGGATGCCTAACTGTTGGCTTAGCAGCTGTGTTTTTATTTGCAAAGTAGCACCATAAGCAAAGTTGTATCTGCAAGTTTTAAGTAAGGGGTAGAATCAATAGACTCTGGTAAAGGTTTCAGGTGACAGTGGAAGAAACAGAGTAACAAAAAGAAAGCAGTCAAGGAAACTAGGCAGAGAGCAGAAAATGCAAACCCAATACAGCTGATAATGAAAACAAAGTAGTGTTTCCAGAAGCAATATCCTTGGTCCACACAATTACCCAGGAGAAAGGAATTTGCCTTTTTTGTACGTGACTTCTGAAAGTTGGATCTGAGTATCTGAATCTAAATTAAGATTGAATTATTGTTTGTTTGTTGTTTTGTTTGTTTGGGTTTTTAAATGAAGATGTACTATGGCATTTTTTTCAGGTTTTAGCTTTTTCAAGTCTGGTGTCTGAAACAAAGAACATGCAGAATCTTGCTGGGACATGAGTCTGTTTCTATTGGTTTTATATCAATATTTGGTGCAGGGGAGCTTTATAAGAAGTAATAATAAATGTAAATGCAAATGTTCATTTTCATATTTTTCATGACTGGGTAGAACTGTTTTATTTTTGCCATGTGATTAATTTCAAGAGAGGACTATGTCAAATTCTGCCTTATAATCATTGGAGATCCACTCTTGGGAAATGCTTCATCACAGACTTGGCAGGAAACTCAGCCATTGCTTTCTCAGAATTCACCCCAAAAAAGTGCGAGTCAAGCACTTGCTTTTGTGAAAATGCCATAATTCCCCCCACTATTTGTAGAAAGCCTGAACTCTCTTTAAGTGTCTTAGAAATGAATTATAACATACTGAAATATTTGTCTTTTCTTCCCTCTAAGGAAATTTCTCAGAGTTCTTCCTCTACCGGGTGAAAACTGGAGTGATTTAGTTGAAGAGTGGTGTTGTCACCCCGACCCCTTTGCCAGAAGAACTTTGCACCCTCAGCACGGTGACTGTTTTGTTGGAGACACTTTTTTTCTGTTGAATTCAAGAAATGAATCACATGTGCCTGAATCTCCTATGTGCTGCTCAGAGGTTGGACACCATGTTTCACAGAGTGGCTCCAACTTGGTAAATTATTTTCTTCAAATAGCTCTTAGGTCAAGTTATTTGGACTTTTTCATTGTAAAGTACTTTTTTTGTTACTAGTTTATTTAATTTGTATGTATTACATAACAGTTTTGAAGGTCGTAGGGAGTTCTTGACATTCAGCTGTACAGAAGCCAGAAAATATTCTGGGCTATATTTTACATTTTCTAAAGCTCACACCACAGTCTTGATACTGACCTCAGTATGCAAATAGAACTTAGTACTACAAACAGAAGCTATTTAATTATGTAGTTCTAAACCCAGATATTTTCCCCCAAAATTATCATGAGTGAAAGACATCAGAATTCAGTGAGATAATAACTGTGATGGGTTAGGTGTTTGTTAAAGGGTAGTGGAGCAAAGAATGAGGTGGAAATTGAAGTAACAATTTTTTTTTCTTACACTGTGACTTGAAGCATAATCATAACTATGATTAAAGAGAAGTGGAGAAGTGTGATTTTTTTCTCTCCCTTTTTTTTTGTTTGACTGCTCTGTCTAGTGAAAGGAACCTGCCATCCTGTATTTCAGCTCTTTATGTTGATGTTTCTGAGGTGTTCCAGGATAAGATAGATTCATCAACCAAGTCTGTAAGAAGAAGGCTGTCATTTGGCTTAGAAAAAATTTGTTGTTGCTCAGAGAAAAAAACATTTTTAGGGGTGCTTATGTTTCAGTAGTAGGATAAAACCCATGAAGAAAGACAGTTCAGTGCTTTACTTCTGGACATCTAGTACTTGTATAAAAGTTCAAGCAATGATCTTTTCTTCTGCCAGAAGAACATCCAGGAACTCAATTCACCAAAACTTACATTTCCATAAAGCATTTTGTGTTGATCTGCTGCTTGTCTGCATTTGTACTGACAAAAGCTGGGCCTACACATCCTGTGTTTTCTCCCAATACCAAGTATTGAACTGTCTTCACTGCGGTCTTGGCGATTTGTGTCTGTAACAATTGATGACTTATTCTGTAGAGATTTCCAGCATGAAACATTTAATCTCTTGAGAACCAGACTCCCTGATTTCTACCTGCTGCTTATAGTGATATGTATTAACCCCAGTAAGAATCATCAGAATTCTCACAGTTCAGTGGCTGCTGGTGTGATGCTCCAAAAGACCCCTCTGCATGGGGAGGAGTTCTGCCCTGTGATCCCTATCTGCAAGGCTTGCAGCTGTGGCCCTTTGGGTTTCTTGTTCCATTGTTCTTAGAAAAACAGAATATACAGAGAGGAAAATAAAGACTGATACTGTAAGGATATCAACATGGCAGAAGCAGATTAATTTAGCTTAACTCTGTGACAGTGGAGTTGTTTCTTATAAGTTTCCTTTAGACGGAGCTGGAGTAGGTGATACCAAATTTCTAAGAGGATAGTGCTTTCTGACAGAGGTTGCCAAAATTAATTCTCACATTTCAGTAGTCTTAAAAGAGATGTTAGAACACCAGGAGTAAATATGAGAAGAGTCAGGGCTCATGGACTTCATATTGCACACTTCTTTACCAAAGAGAATGTTTGTGAGAAAAGGATTGATTTGGAGGCAGAAACATAATAAAAGGTTGTGGAACAAGGATTTTATTGAGATGTGGGTCCAACCAGGATAACAGCAGAACTTTTGAATGAGGGAGGAGGCTGGTTTATGTCAGAGGCATACAATAGTAGTTTAGTGTGATGAATTTTCATGTTTGCTTCCTTATACTTGCATTGAACTTGAGAATTTGTTCCTTGTTTGTGTCCAATCCCTTTTCCTACATCTTTCACACTTGCAATGAATTCTCATTTCTGTGTTTGCTTATTTCTAGCATCACTCAGTTGCCAAGCAAATGAGCACAACTGTCTAGCAGAAGCTAGACTAATAAGGAAAAAAACCCGTCATACTGAAGCAGAAAATTCTTCTATAATATGAGTAATAGAAAGTTACAGGCAAGACAGATTGCTATTGGCATAAATGTTCTCATTTTAGAGAATATTGTTGCAGTCTGCCCCAGTATGAAAGTTCCTTTTTAATTGCATTGCAGTTCTTTGGAAAGTGTTTGCCTATGACCAAAATAGTAGCAAGAATGTACCAGAGATGCTTAAACAATCTTTTCCAGACTCCAGGGGGACCAAGACAGCATTCGTCCATTGCAAACATATTTTTCACATCTATTAGTCTTCCAGTGTAACATAGTTCTTAAATGTCACATGGTCTTGCCGCATCTTAATAGTATCTCTTGGGGAAAATATTTTTCCTGACACTGTATCAGGGATCCTTAGGAATAGGAACAGAAACTATTAGGCTTGTGATCCACCTGCATCTGCAGATTGCCAGCAGCTGCAAGTTGTCAAACAGATAAATTGTTTTAATTAGTTGAGCTAAAACTATCCCTTTTTCCATTGAAGCATGATACAATGAGTTAGGGATGTTTTTTAGCCACAGTTCTCAGTCAGCACCTGTAACTGTAGTCAGAAAAAAAATTACTCAAGTTGTAGCTTTCAAGGAAGTAGTGTGCATTCTGTACTTGTACTGTGCAGTATTTGTACCAGTCTCAAACACTGGTTTACACAAAACCTTGTCTATTTATCCTTGCTTTTCACACTGAGCAAGTAATTTCACTGTGTTTGTTTGAGAGGAGTAGCAAGGTAGGAATTGGGAAAGGGGATAACTGCATATATATGAATCAAATGATTTTCCTGGTCTCTGTAAAAAGGGGACTATACCTCCAACATAGTCAGTTCTCAGGCTTTTAGTTTGATTCTCTGTTTTTTACCATCATTAAGGTTGTAAATATATATATATATATATACTGTTTTCAGATCACAGCTCTAATGTGCTACACTCAGGTTAATAAGCCCACACAGAACCAATTCTGAAGTTTAGACTTTGGATTAAAATAAGAATTGTGCTTACTTGTTTGATGTATTGAATTTAGATGTTAACACTTTAATTAGCGGGAGTCTAATAGGGTAGATTTCATCTAGAAATGAGATCTTTTTCAAAGGGCAGTAATAGATGCATGAAGCTAAGGCAAATATTCAGTGATGTTTTGGAAAGTGTAGAGATTCCTTGAACTAGATATTGTTATCCACATTTTTTGTTTTTAATAAACCGTTGATGACATTGCTTCCTCTGAATTTATGAAGACTTTTTGAATTTGTGTCTACTTTTATTATGAAAAATGCTTTACTTTAGTGAGTACCAAACTATATCATGCATTGTGTGACAAATGTCTTCCTGTTTTTTTGATGCAAGCAGGATTGGAATTCCATAGCATGGGGTATGAGGGCATGTGTTTGGTTTTTTTCTGTTCAGCTTTTCCTAAACATTCGTGATTTTAGGTATCTCAACGATACCCCTCAGTTTTCTGTCTTCCGTATGTTCTCCTGCTACGTGTATTTTCATGCCACATATGGAAACTGTTTTGCATTTCTGACAGTTACTCTTTGTCAATACCTTTTCTGTATTTGTTTGAATTTGTTCAAGAACAGAATCCACTGCACCTTTCTGGAATATCGTGCTGTGTTGTGTATATCAGCTGTTTCCTAGTAACTCAAAATAATCTGCAGACATTTTCTGCTCTCTGCTGAACGTTGAACTGGTATTCAACTCCTATAAAAATGTCCACAGTGTGTAGAAGTTGTTACTGAATAATGGTAGTTACATTGCAGCATACTATTTTAGGTATGTATTACGGAGTACTTAATTTCAGGTGCATTATTTCGGCCATAGCACAATTGAATTTAGCTTATCATTTTATCATCCAGTCATTTAATCTTACAAAATTCTCCTGTTAGCCATTACACATTGTACTGTGTGGATCTATTGCCAGATTTTAAAATTGGTATGAAACTTGCAAGCAAGTCCAAATGTAGAAAGCTGACATAGTGAAGGCAAATATGTATGCATGTAAACATAAAGAGGACAGAAACAATTAAAAAGTTTCCTATCTACTCTGTGAATTATGTTACAGCTATGCATTCCTTTTTCAGAATATCCAAGTGAAATTTAAATGATTTTTTTTTTGTCCTACAGAAGTCAAAAGAAAACACCAGAGTAATTTGTAAGCGCTGCAAGACAATGCTGGGAGAAACAGTTTCATCAGGTATGAGATGTCTAAACAAAACTAGACTTGACTGCATCAGCCATTGAACACTGGAGGTTAAAAACACTGAAGGAAAATAGTTTATCAATAAGGTGCAGTGTTAATTCCTGTGTGTTTGTCTCATTCCCTTCTGGAACAGATGAGGTTGTTGCTTCCAGTGTTAGACCTTAAAAATTACTTTCAGCAGGAATTTTGATTATCCTTGTTTCTGTGGCATATTTGGCTAATTCCAAACCTTTGGAAGACGCAATGCATGATTCCAGTTTACTAGGAATCCCAGTAAAGATGGAGACTTGAGAAATTACAGGTTGCTTGTTTTCCTGTCAGTTCTACAGAATAAGTGAAAGGTAAATTCAGAACTTGATCAACACAGCTAGAAGCTGAAGATTGCTAACAATCAGCCTGGTTTTGGGAGGAGGAAGCCTATTCAAAGAAACAGGTTATGTCTCATCCCCATCCAATGATGAGCTGATGGGATTATTGGTTTAAAAGTTGTAATTATATTGGATCAGCAGGGCTTACTTGAAGTGGTGTAAAGATGAGTGTCTGGTTGTTTTTAAAATTCAGCTATTCTTGGAAGAGAAGTAATGATAAGACTGTTACTAGCAGGATTCATTCTTTCATCCTCCCTCTCTTGCACTGCCTTGGTCAGTGTGAGCCTGCCTCTGTTCAGAGATCTGGTGAATAAAAAAACTTCTCAGAAAAGGCAAAGCCTTTTTAAGAAATGCCATAAGGTGAGACAAGACAAAAGGTCTTCTGTTACAGAATGTTCTGATTGTCCTGTACAGGGATCTGAACAATACAGGCTTTAATGAAACGAAATTTAAGGTACAATGTTTGAAAGCCCACAAAGCAAGATGTGACTTTGGGAAAGGAGTGCTGGGAAAAGAACATGAATAACAAGGTCATGAGTAATAGATCAGTGAGAGTGGGGAAAAGCAAACACTATCGATGTGCAGGGTTTTAGTATGGACTCTGCACATGGCTAAAGTTAGATAGGATATCCATTGTTTTGACCGTGTTTCTTCAGTAGCGCAGGAAATTTCAGTAGAGTTCAGAGAACAAAAGAGATGTGTAGTGTAAGTCTAGGCAGAACCATCTCTGTGAAAAGAGAGCAAACTTGACTGTCATGCTTTGGTGCTTCTTCATGAGCAGCTATCAGTGTCTTGAAGATAAAGCAGGATTAGAGTGGTGTAGCTGTGGAGACCAGATTCAGCTTTGAGATTCCCCCATGGGCTATTCCTTCCCCTAGCTCTATGCACATATACTCGTATGATTTTTTCTTGGGAAATCACAGCTTCTATCTCTCTGCAAGCAAACATCTGAATTCCCAGTACTCTTGTAGCAGAAGCACCAATTCCTTACTCAGGATAATGGCTGAGAATCTAGAGAGATTGACCTGTCTTTTCTTCCTGTCTCCAAGAACTCACATAGCATGGAGTGGACTTAATTAAATTTAGAGGTAAAATATAACTTCCTAACAATGATTATAATTTAGAAAGTGTAGTATTTACCCGGAGAAGGGTTGGGATTACCGAGCCTTTGGAAGGTTTAAAACAGATTGTCTTCCTGAAATGTTTGCTTTCATCCAGTTTAATGGTATGTGTGTACAGGGATCAGATAAAACCCTTCCATCCTTAAAACTTGTGGACCAGGTGAATCTTCCAGTTGTTCACATGCTGAGGCTTAGTAGAATGAATTTATTACTCTTAACCTGTTTTGCTGGCCCTCTGGTTAGGCTGTATTTGCAGCATAGACCCAGATCTTCAATATGATCATCTTTGATCTGCCTTCATTGATGGGGATTAAATTATGTCCTCAAACACTTCCATTTAGTTTTAAAAGCTGTCTTAGTGGAGCTTTTGGTGAACAGTTACATTGAAATTCAGAATGTATGCAGTGTTAACGTTGAGTGAGTGTGATTTTCGGAAAGAAGTTCCATTCTGTTCTTCGAGCAAAGAAGAAAATTATTCCCCCGTGTGAGCTGTTATTAAAACTGTCTCTAGTGATTCACTGCAGCATTACTAAGCAGTAGAGGGTACTAAAATACTTATGTAAGCTGTGCTGATCTCAGTGCTTTAGGAAAGTTCTTTCAATTCATCTTTCAGGTTTGGCTTGAGCTCTTGCTTGCTTGGTTTCAAGATGATTGTTCCCACCATTAAACAAAGATCAATATGAATGAGAAATTGCTGATCTTGTAATTAGCTCGGAGCAGTTTTCTTCAGGCAATGTAGGTTTTTTGTTATGGTTGCTTCTACTCCTACAAACCCAAGTAAAATATGATTGTCTGCTACACCTCTTAATTGACTACTGAACAAATATTTAATTAGTGTAGTGATATGGTGACTTACAGTCTAATCTTAATAAGTTGGTTATTCTATTATAGTTGAAAAATGTTTTTGTCATTTTAGGTACCATTAAATATTATGTCACTGAGGTGATTATTCAGTCAGCTGAGGGAAGTTTCAGTCCAATACCAAGGTAACAAAATAATCTGATACTTTGCTCAAGTATATGTTTTAGAAAGGATGATAGAAATGCTCTAATGTTGTCATTTCTTGAATAATTGCATATAATAACAGAGTGCAATTTTCTATGATCATCACAGAATTAAGCATTTTAAAGGCAAAATAGCCTGAATTCACTCATGTGCAGTTTTGTTTGCTTATCTTTGTGTGTGATGCAGGGTATTGTGTATAATTTGTCACGGTGTCTCACTATTGAGGTGATAAACCAAAATAAAATAAAATACTTTTTTTATTTTGAACTATTTAAGTTTGCACAATGTCTGGTGACTAATTATGGGAATAGAAGTCTATTTCATGTAAAGTTAAATTTTAAAGTTTGAAATGTTTAATTCAAAGTGAGACTTTTGAATTTTCAAGTAATTCAGTTTGAATTTAAGACTAAGATGAAATAGAACTTGATCTAGCTACCTGGTATCATGTACAATGGTTTAATCACAGTTCTTACTTTTTGGGAATTTTATTTTAAACATATGCATAATTCTGAACTTTGTGTTCACAGGTGTAAAATATAATGGGGAAAAGCTCTTCAGCATTTGACAGTTGGTGTCAGCCAAAATAAAGGATGTAAAGCAATTTAGAATCCTGATCTATTAAAAAATTCCTGTTGCAGGAAATAAAAAGTTCTCTGGTTTTGAGTGAGGGGAAGATAAAGAAGCACCATCTTTCAGTAAAATGTGATTGTAGAATGTAACGGAATTGAAGTATGAGTTACTCATTTACCTGTAGGGCATAGATATGAATGTCTGTGTAGTTGTTATGAAAACATGTGATAATGTGGTTAATTCTTAAACAGGTCTCAATTTGTACAGAGCATTGTTGCTCAGTGTCTTTTGGAATTATCCTCTGCTAAAAGCACATTTAGATTCACCATAAAAGGAGATAATGGAAAAACCTATATTCTGGTAAGTTTTTAAGTCTTCATCTTGCTGAAGATTAACCCATGTATCCCAGTTCCTAAAATGTATTATTTATGGTGTTCATTATTGTATGTTTAAAAAAAATTAACAAATTCAAGTTCTTGAAGTGGTTCTGAGGTACGTCTGTTCAAGTAAGAATATCCCGAAGTTTTTACTCTAATTAGATGTGCATGTAGAAATTTCATTAATACAGCAACAAAAGTACTACAGATTCACCATAAGTAGCTCAGAAATAACACTGTTTTGTATCCAGAAAATATGGGAAGCTTAAGTTTTAATTTTTTAATGCATATTTCACCTTCTTGCTCCAGCACTTTTTCTCTTTAATCACCAGAAGTGAATCAGATTCTATAGCATCTTTCACAAGCATTGTCTCAAGTCAGCAGGGACTATTAATGTAGTCAGTACATTGCATTGCGAAGTGAAGTGAAAACAAAAATAAAATTGCCTATTATACTTAATGTTCTAGTGCTGTTAAACTTGGTTAAGCTTGATATTTAGATGGTGACAGCTAGATTCCTCAAACTTTTAAGATGGATAAGAGTTACCTTTATACTGTACACTTATTATAACCAGGGATGTTTCCTTTTATGCCTGAAGTAAATATGGGTATTGAATTTGTATTTTTGCAATTTATAGAAATAATTCATAGACACAAAGAAATACATGATTAGAGATTGCTGCTCTGGATAAGCTTATAAATGCACTTTCTTGAAGCAATGCAGTTACATAAACTGTTTTATATATGCGTTGTCCAAGTTCTATGATTTTGGAACATCCAGATGCTGAGGAAAGTGTATATCTGTTGCTTTTAAATATATTTTAGTGCCAAGACAACGTTTGTACAACCACTGAGAAATATCTGTTCTGTGATGATAAAATGAGCAGACCCATAATTATATATATTCTAATTGAGGAGTCATTAAAAATCATTGTGATTTTTCCCTTGTAGCTATTCCCAAGTTACGTAAAATTCTGGTGTTTAAGTGTAGTAGCTAAGATACAGCAAACTGCTTTTTAACAGAAAAATCAATTTATTTAGTAGATTGCCTTTACTCTTAGCTCTGAGCTGCCTTTTTGCCAATGTGTTGATTAGAGGAACAGGCTGAATTAGATAGGGACTGGCTTCTGATTGGCATCTTTTCCTTTATGTTGGTTAGTTGTTAGTTTTTTGCAGGAGTTTTTAGTACTTAACATCAGAAAATCCTTACTCCTGTCCAGTGAGGTTCTGGCTACTGTACACACACCAACAGCTGTTCTGGAGTCATGGGTTAAGTCTTAGAACTCAGAGGCCTTGTGGACACAAGTATAATGTAAGCTCTCTTTATATTAATGATTTGACAATAGCTAAACAGTAAATTGTGTGTGCTTGAGGCTGTGAGCACGCAGCCAAGTTACACAAGTAGTCTCATCACTGATGCATCACGAACCAGCTGTCCCACTTGTTTGATTTGATGATGAGCCAAAGATGCTAGTTCACAGTGTTTGTGCTTACCTACATGAATACACACAGCTTAGACTGTGTATGTGATAATTAAGGTTAAGGTTTCTCACAAGTCTTTTTAATTTTTTTAAACCACAAATAATATGCATACTTATTTTCCTCATTTCCTCTAGATGTATCACTTAAGATTACCAATCATGTTATTTGCATGTACCATAATATGAGTTTCCATTTTTTAAGTTGCACATATTCTGTTGTTTAAGCTATATACTACTTAGGTTGGTGTTTTCTTTTTTCTTTTCTTTTTTTTTTTATTTTTAAAGGATGTCAATTAAAAAAGTTTCTTTGTTTCAGTGGAAAAAAGTAGTACATACAGATATCCTTATTTTTCCTAACTATATCTCTGCCCTCTTCACATTTGTGAATCACTTGCCTCCTCTCTCTCTTTGCTTCACTGTTGAAGGGTTCCTTGCCTTGTAGTTGCATGACTTAGAAGCTGAGAATAAGAGGAGGACAGCAAACAGATAGTGAGATAGGAGAACACAAGCAAAATGGTACATTGTTGGTCAGCATAGCAGCATCTCAATAGATACCTATTTTTTTTTGTACTTCAAAAAGTGTAGCTTTGAAAGTGGGAAATAAGGAGTTGTCTGGATAGATACAGGAAATTCATCTCATGAATGGGATCAACTTTGTAAGACCCAAAAAGAAAGTCTGTGAAAATCAAAATGTGTGCAGTGGCTGGGACTCCTTGAACACTATCTCCAGTCTTTCAGTATTGAAGGAAAGATCTTTTTTGGAGTGAGATTAGACTAAAGTGTTTTGAAAGTAAGGCAGCTTGTATTTCAAGGAGTGAGCAGAGAGGGAGTGGGAAGATATCCCAAGAAAATTAATATGTAACAAAATGGGAGAGACCTGTCAGTCTGATTATTGCTCCTGTCTTGAAGGGCATGAGCAGAACTGATTTGCATTTGTTACGATTGGAGGTGAGGTGGACATTGCAGTGGTATAAACAGTGAGATAATGAGAACCTTGCTGAGACTTAGCTGTCCAGCTCTCTCAGAGAGCTTTATTCTTTTTGAAATATGTGGAAACAACATCTTTACCTGAACACTCCTGAGTGTGAGAACGAAATAGCTGTAATGAAAGATGTTTGCATTAGTGAGCTGTGTGATGATGAGAGTAACGGTAGTGTCTGCAATAACTAAGAAAGAACTAGGAAGGAAAAATAAAAGATTTGGGGCTTTTTTTGCCCATGTTAAATTCAAATTGATGCTTAATTGTCCACAAATTGATGCTGGCAGCTCAGACTGAGATATAGGGAAACTGATCACAGAATCTAAATTGTGGTATTTCAGCTGTTTGGTTCAAGTCCCATGAAGTATGGGGTAGATTTGCTGCAATTTTTCTCCAAAAAACATCTTTTAAAGTCTCTTGACAAAATGATTTGAAACCAAAAGAAAACAATGAAAGGAAGATCAACCACTGTAATACTTTTTTTTTCTGATTCTGTCATTTCAGAAAAGGTAATCAATGGCATTGTGAATGAATTCTACACTTCATGTATATATTTTTCTGTAATGTTTCTTTTCTTACTGGAGTTAATGTGGAATGAATTTAGTTGTGTCAGTTCTGCTGTACAAAGAGGTAGAAAGAAAGGAAAAATTGCACAATTTGAGTAACATGGTTGAAAGCACAGCTCAAAATATTAAACTATGTTAGCCAGAAATACATGTATAAAATTCTTGGAGTCAACACACTGTCTGGGTGAGCAATTGTTCACTCAGATCAAAAACAAGATCAAAAAATAATTCATATATGAAGAAAAGGATGAACATCCTGCCTAAAGAAGTAAATGTAGTTCAGAAGTTGATTTTGCTCATGGCTGGGAATCCTTCCACCCCCAGAGATTCATTTACTTTCTCTGTATTGTGTGTTAAATTATTAATTCAGATCTGTTGTGTTGCTGTTGAGACAAAGATGTTCATACAAGTTCTAGAACATGATTGTAAGATACCACATGTCACACTTGTGTAGAAAGAAATGCTTTTCAAATGGACTGTGTTGCAAATGAAATGCTTTGGTTGCTTTCTCTGCAGCAGATTGCAGGAGGATTCTGAAAAGAGCAGACAGCTATTTCTACATTGTTCCCTTGTCTAGTTGAAGGATATTCCCCTGCTGAAAAGCATCCCAGGAAGCTCCTTCCTCACAGAATTGTTAGAAATTTCAAAAGAAAGAAACTCTGTTCAGTTTGTGTTGGCAGTGGCCTGTGTTTCTGCACCATTTTCTTCCAACACCTCTTCAGCACTTGGCTTTAAGCACCTTGTGTAATGGTCCTAGCTAATGAGGTATATTTTGCAGTTTAGGCTATAAATGTGTATAGTGAGTTACTAGAGCAAAACTGATGAACAACCACTTGCAGAGCCAAGTGCGGTTGCTTGTCATCATTCATGTGCATATGCTAAAGTGATTCTCCTCCTCCTATCCCCTCCCAAGATGTCTTTATCAATATATCTCATTCCTTCTTTATGAAGCTTCCACTGTAATGTTCTGAGCCTTGGGCTCTGATAAATTGTGACTGTCACATTCAATTACAACATATACTATGTGTCCTATTAATGACTGCTTTCTCCCTCCACAGGGGATATCATGTGTCTGCTACCTAACATCATGTAACTTGTTTTACTTGAAGCTGATTAGATCATGAGAAGCAGAAGATTGCTCTCTAGTGAGCAACACTGTATAAATCCCACTTTCTATGATAAATATTTCATATGTAAACATTTAATACAGGTGCCAGATTTGTAAAAATTGATTTCCATTGTTAACTTGGATCACTTCACTACTGCAGGCTGTGAATTAAGGAAGAGCCTGACTTATTTGTATGGTGTTTAGCAGGAAAGCCCTGGATCCAAGTCAGAACACTGATACCAAATCACACAAAGATTAAATAATATCCATAATGGGATGCAAAAAGTTCAGATTTCTCAAAACTCTCCCCAGTAAATATCTCTCAAATTGCTGTGAGCAAATAGTGCCAAAGAATGCCAGTCCCATTATGGAGTTTTATATTTATTTTCCAAGTGAGGGTCTGCTGCAGCTGATTGTAAATTCCAATATGCCTTTTAAACTGTGTTAATTGTTGTCTTTTTCCTTGCATGTATTAGCTCCATAGAGTCATAACGACCATGCTTCTTCTAAAAATCCTCAATATTTGGCACTTCAGTGGGCAATCTTTCAGTGCCCTGTCTTTAGCCCTCAGTTGCTCAGTACCATATGCTTGACTAATGCCTAGAAAATTGGAGAAATAATACATTTGGTACTGAAAGAGATGACTTGGGACTATTTCTTTTGTTCCTACCAGAGGAAATGTGCTACAGTCACAAAAAGAAGCATCTTCAGAGTAATGATCTTGAGAGTGACTGATAAAACAGTATTGTATTACCCTTTTTTCTCCACTGGAAGCTGTGCGGACTGTGCTGAATAATAAAATATCAATTTATGTCTCTTAATACTTTGTTAGAAACTTTGTAAAAATGTGGCTTTAGTATCAGCTGCTTTAGGGTCACAGAAAAATAACAAATTGAAGTGTATGTAATGTACAGTAAACTAAATTATTTTTCATTTATAGATCTGGCTTTTAAATTCTGACACATTGCTGATAGAGTCTTTAGGAAGTTCCTCCTCCCACAGTGATTTTACACTGTTTGGAGATATCCTCACACCTAGCTCTGGACCAGTGGGAACCTGGAATGCTCTCAAAGTCCTCTACCAACCATGCACTCAATGCAGAAATAAGGAGTAAGTACAACCTTTTTTGAACTCAGGTTCTGGTATTCATTTGCTTTGCATTAATATTTCTTTCATGTTCTTTGGACAGTCTGTTAGTCTTAGATATAAACCTCTTTCAACTTGCATATTTCGTAAAATGTTTTTTTAAGCAAAATGCCAGAGGAGTAGTACTTGGTTTCTGTTACAGCCAGAGAGAATCTGGTTGTTAGATTTTTGCATTGTAATATTGAAATATAGACCAAAGAGTTTTGTTGTTTCTAAGGGCGCATGTCGGTAACTTATGTATTAGCATTTAAATTTAATTTGCTTTCAGTCAAGTGATGGTGTTATTTCAAAAAGAAGCAGGGCCCTGAGAGAAGGGAAGAGAGAAGAGGTGAGGAAGGTAGTTAAGTACAGTGTCATAAAAATGTTTTTCTTTGATATGTCTGAGTGTACTGGAGCCTTCATAAAGGAAACATTTGATTTCAGCAAGCTTTGAGTTCAACATTATGAAAAACATACACTGCCTAACATGTTAAAGCCTTTTTCTGTTGGGGAGCAAAGATAAGAGCATGTTGATTAAACAGTGGCTCCAATGTTTGCAGGTGATGAAGCATGATTTAAACATAATTTACTGCTTTCTTTGTGCAGTGATAGAAAAGAAAGCATCGATTTTGTGAAAGTCACACTGAAATAGTGGTTTGTTGTTGTTTTTTCTTTAAACTTTGGAAGCTAGGTGAAAGATTTAAATAAGTATGGATGAAGACATTCACTCTAGACTCAGTCAATACACAAATAATTTATAGCCCAAGACCTCATAAAAGTACAACAGAAATGGTTTCTTACACAGACAAGCGAACGTGTATATGAATTTAATATTTTTGTAGGAGAAACATACACCTTACAAGCATGTGTGATTCATTATGCTGTTTTTATCCTGGATGTTGCCAAGTATTCTTTTTGTATTTCAAGCAGATGCAATATTGAATAGTGGAAATAAACTCTGATGAATGGAGAGAATGCAAAATTTTAATATTTAGAGAAAAGGTCATTCTACATGGCTCATGTTAGTCATGTAAGAGAAAAAAATAACTTTATTGATGTAATAGCTTCAGAAGATGGCTTTTGAAAACCTTTATGATCTAAATGTTATTTAGGGATCCAAAATACATCCTGAAGTATTTTCATTTAAACTGCTTATTCTGAGAATGGAAGATATTTTGCAAGAATTTGTCTAAAATGAAAGATATTTCACTTATTACTCTTAAGTGTTAGAGAAGTGTAACTTACAGTCTTTCAAGTTTCATTTCTTTATCACTGAGAAAACTTAATTATCTTAACACACGTTCATCTACACTGAAATGTTACTGAGATAAAAGTCATCTACTTAGTCATTTTCCTAACATTCACAAATGCTTTTCTTGAATGGAGTTCTCAGCAGCAGTATTTTTATGTGAGATTATGTTCAGTTCTTTCTATTTCCACCAACAGTCTTGTTAGAAATCACTTTTTTCCAACTTTTTTTCCACTCCACTACTTTGTATTTATCTTTGGGATTTTGCAGTGAGCATAAGGATCTTCTCTGACAGAAATTGGTATTTTCTCTATCAAGTTCCTGGACAAGTGAAATAACAGAAGAGAAAATATGGAGGATTCTTTTTAAGCTTCAGAAACCAAACTGTTGGTTTAAGTATTGTTTTTCCATTTTTGTATTTCTAGGAAAGAGAAGTAAAAAGAACATTAGCACTTCAGTCTGTTTCCACTAACTCATTTATCAGCTGGCCTCAAGTACCACCTGAATCTGTGCAATCAGACCGAAATCTTTCTATATTGAACAGGAATGTAAACACAGCATAAGCAAAAATACCAAAACCAGTATGACTTATTTAATGTGATGTATTTGCATTTAGAACTCAAATATTATTTCAAAATTTCTGAACAAAGTTTCTTGATTAGTGAAAGTTCCAAAACCTTCAGATGCCCATGTTCTTCATATACACCTGCCTTTGGAATAATGGAAACATTTCAGAGCCCAGAGCCTGCTTCCCATGAGAGGGGAATAAGCAAGGACACCTCCAGAGTAGAAAGGGACCAACTGCAGGTCTGCATGTGACCTAGACCCCGGCAGACCCCAGTAGCTGCAAGGGACAAGCGTGCACTCTGGCATCCTGTTTTATGTGAGAAGGCCTCTTCAGTTGCTGTGAATCCCTGGGTTCACTTGGGTTCTGGCCAATTCTGGCAGGGTCAGAATCTGATCTGAGTGATGGGAGGGGAAGCACCTTTTTTACTTGTGGACGCTGCAGAGTCTGTGCTGGTTAGCTGGGCCAGTTAGGTTAAAACAGATTAAGGTTAGCTAGAAGCAAAAGTATTGTTTTTAATATCAAAATATAATAACATAATCACATATTTTTAAAACATGGATGAAGAAACAAAATGAAATCTGTACTTAGGCTACATACACAAGAATAAAACTACTTATTGTAAGATAAATACATGGTTCCATTGTAGCAGCTGAGGTCTTGGGCTATGTGAAATTCTTCCTTGGCAAATGCTGCTGCCTAAGAGAGTCTGACTGATATTGCCTAATAATTCACATTTGGGCACACTTTTCTGGGGATGCACTTGAATATTTTTCTTGAGGGGAATGTAGAAGCTTTTGATTATGATCTTCATTTCAAGACTTCCAGAGTGTCAGAAGAAATTTATTGTCTTACTCGAAAACTCATTTTATACCTCCTTTATTCAGCGCTCAGTTTTGCAATTTTTCATAATTAACTTAATGCTTATTTCTCTTCCTTGGATACAGAAGTGTTTTTCCCCTTTAACTAGGAATTATGTCCTGTGAACAACACTGCTTCAGTGAGCAACAGAACTCTTTTTCCTCCAGTAAATCACTGGCATATCTATCACTGTACCTTACATTCAGTATTGCTCTAAATGTTAACAACGCAAAGGAAACAAACATTCAAGTAGGATAAATGTCCGTGGTTCGTTACTGACTGCTGACTGCTAATTACCTCTTTGGAGTGATCACTGTTTAGGGGTGGCTGATCCTGAAGCCTTTTTAACAAAACTGTGGTCTGAGTGTGGCTGAGCATTGCTGTGAAGGTAATTACCTGTTGTGTGGCATCAACAATATGCTAATTTCATGTCGAATTTGTTGATCTGTGTTGACCATCAGCTCCTTTCCAGGTAGATTGCAGTCTAATAAGCAGCCTTCCTCTTTTTTTTTTTTTTTTTTTTTTTTTTTTTTTGGTGCAGGTGTCCTTTATTAAATGACATCCTAATTTTGTTCAGAATTTTTTTCCTTCCTAGTCGTGGCCATTTTTGTTCCCAACATGTGTCCTGTTGATGGCCCTTCCCAGCTCTAGGTTGTCTGTGGAACGAAGAAGCATCTCTCTTCTTCCAGTCTCTGGGAGAGCAACTGACATATGGGATAGGAACAAACTGTGAACATGTCATGTGGAGCCTCTCTCCATATACCTTTATTTTGGCAAGGAATTCTGAACAGTTGTCCTCTGGGTATTCTCTGTATATTAGGCTGCTTTGCTTGAGGGCATTCAGTAACTTTTAAGGCATTGTGAAGTTAAAATAGGGTTAAGTGTATCCAGACATGCTATTTATAGTAGTTCTTGTCCTTTCTCCTTAGAGCTGTATTCCTCTGTCTTCCTGAGAGTAGCCTTTAAGTGTTGTAGTGATTTGTATCTTACTCCTTCAGCAGTGAAACAGGGCTAGAAACACTTAGGTGTGTATTATGTGTGATAACACAAGTTCTGGGTAAGTCTATCTGCACTTAGGCTTTTAGCCCTTGGGGAAGCTTTATGACAATTCTTCTACAGCAAATTAGTTGAAACTGCATGAAAAAAGTATCTTACGAATGTGTTTAAGTTCCATTAGGGGAGGATACCTCACACATTTTCTTGTCTGTCCTTTATGTGCACGTGATTATGTTGGCTCCCTCCACTTTTCTCCCAACAAGGTTACTTTTCTCCGCCTACGAATCTGCTGTGTGGACAGAAGAGGCCTTCCTTTCAAGCAGCAGGTCCTTGGCAAATAACGCCTTATGCAAACAGCCT
The DNA here is from genome assembly GCA_013397155.1 of Irena cyanogastra. NCBI lineage: Eukaryota > Metazoa > Chordata > Aves > Passeriformes > Irenidae > Irena > Irena cyanogastra. The sequence continues at coordinate 255,241 of VWZV01008682.1, forward strand.
TAGCTGCTGGGAGTGATAATAGTAAATACTGCTGAAGTGAGAGTGTTGTAGTAATGTATGAAGAAAATTGAAAATGTGATTACATGGCAATTTGACCATACTTGATCTCAGAAAATATATGTGAAGGTACAGTGGGAGGAAAATTGCACTTTTCCCTTTGGAGTGCTAGGCAAAGCTTTGTCAAAAGGTCATTGATAGCTTTTTGTATCTCCTATGCATCTAGAGTCTCTCTGAATGGTTTACAGCTTTTGCAGACCTATGTAAAAATTTGCTGCTTATAATTTGGGAGTTGAAAAATTACTTCCAGAAATTGTTCATTTTATTAGCTTTAGAGGGACAAGAATAAGCTGGGAAATTAAGTTTGTGGCTGAAAACCTGGAGGGTTTGAGTCCTAGTGCTTTTATTACAGTCCATGTATAGTTAGTTGTTTATGAAGCTGTTATTGATGTATTCCAGAATGTTGTTTATTTCTCCCAAGAATGGCTTTCATTCTGTATATGACTCTAGAGTAATTCAGTTCTCATAAAAACATCAAACGGTGTACTATTTCACTGATTTTTTGAATGTCTGAGATTTTCGTAGTTTTTCAGTGACTCTTGCCTGTAGAAAGCACAAGGGACCACACAGATCAACAATTGATTGGCTGAGGAGTGTCCAGTGTTTCTCTGGTTTGTATTCTTTGTAAGCTGATTTCTCTGTCTGGAATGATTAAAAGAGTGGATGTGATTGTAAATGGAACATGAAAGGTCTGATTTGTTTCATTTTTTTTTCTGTCCCCTCCTTGAATTATTTTATGGTATTGAGTTAAGAGATCTGACACCATGGGATGAGTTACCTTAGAAGAGATGACTGAACAGTCAGGCAGAAATTTTTAAAAGATAGAGTCTGGTGTCAATCAGGGTTTTGAGACAAGAAGGAAAAGAATACTTCTCAGAGTTTGATAGACATGTGGAAGCTCTAAGCCTCATGAAATTTGAACGCTTAGGCAGCAGACTACTCTTCAGTACTGGTAACATCATTTCCCACCTCTGGGAAAAAGTGTACTTAAATTTAAAGTAACTTTTAATAACTTTCAAGGGAAATATCCTGACTTTCTTGTTTCTTGAAGCTACACCTGCCATGTGCAGCAGCCTTTTATGGTAGTTACTTAGGAACTTATTTCTTGCTCCTAAACACAGATCTGATACATCTTTCTGCTCTTGGAGCTGTTGTATTTTTGGTATTTAATCTTTGCTATTTAAAATGGTCTTAGAAGTACTAATTGAAGTAGAGAAAACTGTTGGAATAAACTTTTTGTCTACTGAATAAATTCTTATATTTTTGCTGAAAAATTTTGCCCATTTTATTGTTCCAGCTGAGCTTTTTTGCTTAGGTTGCCTTTTTTTGTTCATATTTTGAAATTTCGCATTGAAGTCAGAGGAGGAAGGATTCTGACTGGGTTTTCGGGATGGGATTTGCAATCCCAAATCACTTATCCATTTGTTGATAATCTGACTGTTAGCCTGCCTTTCTTCTTGTGCATTGTGGAAGATGCTGTGAAAGATTCTATTGTATTAGTACTTGTCTTGCGGAGTACTGCTTTTGTTCTCTGCATTAAAAGTGTTAAATGCTATCTACAGAATAATTGGCAATGTAAAAATATGAAATTGACTGTAAGGGCTGTTGCTTAACTACTTCTTATGGTCTAATTTTTTAAAGAAAAAATAGATAAATATTTCTTGAGATATTTGATCACAAATATGTTTTTGAATCAGGATTTGTGATTCTGTAATATGGTAAAACAAAAAATAAATTTCAGGCTTATATCTTTTTTTCATATTTCTTTGTGAAACACTGCAATTCAGGTAAGCACAATTTTGGTAGTTTTCATGTGTCTCTGTCTCATCTTGCTGTAGATCAGCTCTTTGAAGAATCTTAGGATTGGTAATAAAAGAAATGTGAAGTTGGGTGGCAAAAAATTATAAATTAAAAGCAGTAAGACTGTCTGAAACGAATTTAAAATGTGTTTTCAGAAACAACTGCATTGCCAGGTAGTTGATAGCACTTATAGGATGATAGCAATGTAAGAAATGCCATGCTGGGTCAGACCACTTTAGCATGTAGTTCTGTATCGTCCCTCCAACATCCAGAAATGTTCTTCAGAGTAGTGTGTGAGCACTTTCTTGTAGTGCTCAGCTCTGTAGTGGTATTAAGGATGTCAGAGGATACAGCCCTGCCTATTTCCTTTATTGTCTGTTCATTCATCTTTTGATCATCTGATTGAATAAATACTTTTGGCCTTCTGGTGCTGTTTGCCTTCACAATCAAGTGACAAGTTCCAGAAGTTCACTACTGATGTGTAGTATTCTTTTAACCTCCCATGAAATGATGTCCTGCTAGATTTTGGGCAGGGATTAGCAAACCACGATTCAGAATTCCCACCAGCTAAATGGACATGGGGATCCTAAACTACAGCATGCAGTATTCTTGCTGATTACAGTTAGGGACTAGACTTACTTGCTGGAAGGAAATCAAGGTCACATGTACTCAAGTCCTACTATGTATATGTATACTTCTCGTTTTGCTTTCCTTGTAACGCTGTTTTTTTAAAGCCAGGTAGCCTAAATATGATAGTGCTGATCCATTGAGGTTAATTTTATAATCATACATCAAACATAGCAGATTTCCACTTGGATGCTTGCAGTTTGTTTCTTGTAGACTTATAAAGACTGTTGGGTTTGCTTGGGAACTGTAAGTACTCAACTCCTGTCATGCCTTTAAGATGACGGGATCTATTTGAGCAGGCAGGAATCAAATAATGAGCCAAGAGTGAAAAAGCAAATCTTATAGAAGCTTATTGGACAGATGGTTGACATGAACTACTTAAACCTCAAAACTTGATTTATTTATTGGATTTTAGTATCTTGGCGTGTTTTAAATTAATTAGCATTTGTTGTTTCTGTTGTATTTCTCCATGGCAGGCTGTGTAAACTAACAATACCTTACGATTTAAGCTGCCACTTTTACTTGAAATATTTTTAAATTGATAAGGCTAAAGCAAATTGGGAGTGTATGACTTGAGACCAAAGAAGAAAGTTTTATTTATAAAATTGGTCAGGATACTTCCATCTTTGTGAGTGCAGCAACAATAGGATATTGCTGCTGGTTGCCTGTTTTGAGTGCTGTAGCATCAAAACAGAACAAGCAATTCTTGTGATGGCTCCTCTGAGTACTGGCCTTAAGCTATAAATTAAATTATTTGTATAATTAATAAGCATAATAAGTAATACCTATCACAGAATCACAGAGTGGGTAGAGTTGGAAGGCACCACTGTGGGGCCATCTGGTCTAACCTCCCTGCTCAAGCAGGGTCATCCTAGAGCATATGGCACAGAATTGAATCCAGATGGTTCTTGAATATCTCCAGTGAGGGAGACTGCACAACCTCTCTGGGCAATGTGTTCCAATACTCAGTCACCTGCACAGTAAAAAAGTTCTTCCTCATATCAGGGTGGAACTTCTGGTGCATCAGTTTCTACCCATTGCTTCTTGCCCTCTTACTCGGCACCACTGGGAAGGGCCTGGCTCCAACCTCTGACACCCTCCCTTTAGATACTGATAGGCACTGATGAGGTCTCCTTTCAGTTGTCTCTTCTCCAGACTGAACAGGCCCACCTCCCTCCACCTTTCCTCATAAGAGAGATGCTGCAGTCACCTCATCACCTTTGTTGTCTTCCACTGGACCTGCTCCAGGAGCTCCATGTCTCTCTTGTACTGAGAAGCCCAGAACTGGACTCCAGATGCGGCTTCACGAAAGCTGAGTAGAGGAGCAGGCTCACCTCCCTTCACCTGTTGGCAATGCTCTTCCTAATTTGCCCCAGGATACCACTGGCTTTTTTGGCCACCTGCTGGCTCATGGACAGCTTGTTGTCCACTAGGACCCCCAGGTCTGTCTCTAAGTAAGTCGATCTCCAGCGTGTAGTAGAGCCAGGGCTTGCTCTTCCCCAGGTGCAGGACCCTGCACTTGCCTTTGTTGAATTTTAGAAGGTTCCTCTCTGCTCCTCTCTCCACTCGGTCAAGGTCCTTCTGAAGGGCTGCAGAGCCCTCTGGAGTATCAGCCACTCCTCCAGCTTTGTGTCATCGGTGTACTTGCTGAGAAGGCCTCTGCCCCTTCATCCAAGTCATGGAGGAGTAAGTTAAACAATAATGGGTCCACTACTGAACCTTGGGGGACATCACTAGCAACAGGCCTCCAACTAGACCCTGTGCCACTGATCAGGACCTTCTGGGATCTGGCCTTCATTCAGTACTCAATCCACTTCACCATATGTGGGCATGAATGTTTGAGGAAGATGTGGAGGAAATCTGACTGGAAAGCTGGGAAGGGTTGTTCCTGGGAATAAGATTGTGAAGAATTTTAGAGCTTCAGCCGCATAATTTCCAAAAGACTGGACTATTAGATCTACTCAGAGGTGAGATGTTGGATTCACCATGCCTGTTTTTCTACTGTGTATGGCCATGAGAGTAACAGCCCAATAGCTGTTCTTGCAGGGAGGTGGGTATTTTAGCTTTAAATATCTGGTTTTGTTTTCCACCTCTGTCATTCACCTGCCAGAAGACTTTCAAATTCACCTTCAACGTAACTCCTTTGCTCTCTAGAAGCAATTTGGAGTGACATTTGTAAGGCTCCAAAAACTTCCTTGACGAGACTGTTAAAAGAGCTTACAGTTTTTTATGTACTCTGACTTGGATGCACAGGAAGAATACTGAGAAGATATTCTGAAGAGGTCAAGACAATAAAAAAATTTTACTGGCAACTTTGGAAAATAGAGAACTTCGACAAAAGTTTAGAGCAGCATTCAATCAACATAAAAGCAACTTCTCAAAGCATTGACTTTGCAAACTCCAATCCCATCCAATTTTAAGTTGCTCAAAACTATAAGAAGAAGGAATTAGTAGAAGAAAGAGAAAGACAGGAAGGTACAGAAAAGAACAAGTATAGCTACATCTCCTAGTTCCAGCGGTGTTCAGCTGATAGAAATTCCAAGAAGAGGTAGGTTCAGTATGTGCTCACTGCATGTCCTGGCTTAGATACCCTTTGGCTTTCCTGTGCCCCTCCCCCAGGTGGGACTTCTGGTCATCTGGCCACTCTGGGGCTAGAATGGGGCTCCAGAGGCGAGTGTGAAGCATTGCTTCTGGTGTGCCAGGGATCAGCAGCCGCTGCAGGGCTGGGATTCAGGCCTGGGGCTGTGTGGGGTGTGTGGGGCTGGGCATCACCTCATGAAAGGCAAGGCCCAACCTGCCCCTTCCCACACACGCGTGCACCTGAAATGTTCTGAGCCAGCAATCCTTTCAGACTCAGAACATCTTTTCATAGAGAGCTGCACTGGTACCACAGTCTTGATTGGGGTGTTATTCAGCCATTTGTTAATTATCAAGTGTGGTTTTATTTCTTTACCTACGGTGTGTTCTCCTACATCTGAAGTCCATTCTAATTAACTTTATATACAAAAGGTTTATAGCTGTCTTGTTTTCAGCTGTCTTGTTTTCTTGTTGCATCTCCTGTTTGAACAAGGTCATCTACTGAAAGATTCTCATTGAGCTGGTGTCTGTGACACAGATTTTCCATGCCTACTTTCCAATGCCTTACTGTCTGTAGCATCGATTCCTGCATCTACATTGACTTGGTTTAAACATAGATTTAAGTCTTCCATCTAAATCCCCTTTCTATTCTCTTTTTCTTCTTCTGCTCTTGCTCATGTCCAGAACTCAGCTGCCAGGCTGCATGGCTCCCTTATCCTGTATCTTGTACTTCCAAGCTGACACCAGCTTTCCCTTCTTCTTGACCCGTAAGATTTTAAGAAAGCTCATGAAACTAAAGAGCCAAAGGAATCTGCATTCATTAATCTGACTGTATCAAGGTGTATGTGTGTGGTGCAGCCCCCACAGTGCTCTCACAAGGTTGGTGTGTGGCCTTGTGTGATTCCTCCTGCTGTGCCTTGTGTCTGCAGCCGGACAGCAGGACTCTGGACAGCTCTGCCTGAGAGTTGCCAAGGACTCCATCAGCGTCAGCCAGGATTAAACAGGCACTGTTAAATCTCTGCTGTAGCAGAAAGGGGAAAACTTCAGAATAGTTGAAAGGGAAAGCTTGGGAAGTGGCTCTGAAGAGAAGAGGTGTTAAAACTAGGCACAGTTTTGGAAGGGTGGAGGGGTTATTTATGGAAGAGTATTTCCCTGCGCAGAGGAAAACTGACAGACATGAGGACACATACTGGCAGAGGACATGGAAAAGGGGCGAGTGGAAAGTCGAGTATTTTCAGATAAGCAGTTGGTCTGCTGTGAGTTTCCAAAGTGAGCTCTGAGATGTAGTAAAACATGTAAAAAAATCTCTGCTGGTTTAGGATTTTGACTTAACTTGAAGTTTATTCTTAGCTCTTGACTGCTGGTTTGATTTATTTAGGATTAAATTGCTTGTTAAATTTGACTTCTAGGCACATCTGATAGTTCAGTTTTGTGCTACCTCCGTAGCTTCTGTACAATTTTTGCAAGAGGTATAATTTTTTGTGGAGCAGGAAAATGATGATAAAAATAAACTCTTCTATTAAAATTGTGGTTTCAGTGTGAAAGGGAAAATATGACGTATATGAAATTCTGACTTCAGTCATTAGGCTTTTGTTTGGCAATGGTTTAAATTGAACTAATAGAAAGAATAAATTTTGCTGTCAGCAAATTCGGGATCAACCACTTCTATTTGTGGTGTTCCTTGCTTTGCTGCAGGTAATTGCATCTTGAAATACTGAATTTCCTTCTCTTCTGAAGTCAGTACATCAGGAAAAAACTTAAAAGCATCAAGCTGAGAGATTTTTGTGAACAGTGATTACAGCATTTTTTTTTTGTACAGCAGGATAACTTCTCCCTCTGGATTCAGACATAATGTTCTGGAGTGCCTGGTATTTGTGAATATTTCTATATGGAATATCAACAGTGCTGTGGAAGAGATTTAATTTTACCCAAAGGTTTAAAAATCAGAGGCCAGAAAACATTTTCATCTTTATATTGTTCTGAAAATCCATTTCAACTTCAGAAATGGCCCCCTGCTTGGTATAATAGGACTTAAAAAGGGAATTAAAGTTTATGGAGCATGTATAAATCTTCATGTGGCACAGCTGGTAGGAATAACCTCCATGAGAACACCAAGGAAAGTGCTTTATACTGTGGCTAGGGAACTTAGAGCTTTATGTACAGGGTTACAGCAGTGCCATCTCATCATACAGACCATTGGTTCGTTCAACTTTGATAATTTTGATTTTTTTCTTCTTACATAATTTTTCTCTGCCACTTGCCTGGTTTGTTATGCTGACGAAACCAGTGTTACTATTTGTGTCTATTCTACACCCCTGAATGCACACCTGTTTCAATACTGTTAGGGCAGGGTAGCACGGACACCATCCCTCTGGTGTACCAGTGACAGTGTTGTGACTGCCGGCTGGTGTGACAGCGAGCTCATATTAGGGCCATATTTTCTACATAGTGCTTGATTCCCGTGGTTTGTGGTTAGAGCCTTTCCTGGGCACCTGCTGTAACCATTAGTAACAAGGAGAGGGATACCATGCTGCTAACCGGGTTTGCTGCCGCCTCTGGCCTGCTCTCCCTGCACGGCCTAGGTGGGAAACTCAGATTGTCTTGTAGAAGCCAACCCTGCTTTTGGGACATGGTCTTAGGTGAGGCTACTGCACCAACTGTTGGCTTTGCTTTTGCAGCACAGACATCTGAGCCACTTGACAGTCAAGTCCTGAGGTGCTGCAGTTTAGAGCATATGGTTGAAAGTAAATTGTTGCCAATGTTGGATTCCTTAAAGACACTGCACATTGAACCATGGAAGTGTAGGAAATGAGAGATGAGCAGTTCAGGTGTCTGGGCAGGGTCAACTGCTGGGACTAGTAGCTTCATCAGCTATCTCACCCCTGCCCATCAATCAGGTCACTGAGTACCAAAACTGAGTGATGCAAATACCTCCCAGTGTGCTCACAGTGCACAGAAATAGCAGGTTACACCGGCTTTACAGCATTTAAGCATTGGATCTGAATGTCTTCTTTTTTCACCTGCAACTACTAATTAAAAAAAAAATTTACGTAATAAACTTATGCTGATTTATCATAATTGCATCTATCAATCCATTTCTAATGACTAGATGCATGAATTTCAACAGTCCCTTCCCTAAGGCCACATTAGTCAGTATAAGCTCCGGCTGATATGTAGAACAATTTTTTTTTCCAAACTCATAAGGAAGTGTAAAAAATTTATGATGTTGCTTTAACAAGGCCCACTGAGATTTGGGATTATATATCTAAGCCCTTATTGAAGACAAAGCCTTTCCTATGTTTAGCCATGCAGAGCAAAGCTGCTCTTCAGACAGCACTTTAAAAATGAAGATAGTTTGATAAACATAGAATTGAAATCATAGAGAAAGGTAGGAGGGATCTTCCCTCTGAATTCCTTTACTGCAAAGCCACAGTTACTATTAACAAATATAAAATATAAAATGTAAATTGGAGTGGCAGCAGCTCTTGAATTTTAAGGCCATTTCGCTATACTAGGAACCAGCAGTGGAAATCTTTAGCATTGTTAGAAGAAAACTACTTGCAATACTGAAGAAAAAGCAGAAGATGGAAGATAGACCTCATTCCCTAGCAGGAGGATTAATTCTCCTATACAATTAATCTGATTTCTTAGTTCTGATTGCTTTCTCTTCAGCACCTAAATCTCTATTCTTTCTCTAAGAGGTAATTTTTACTCAGGTATGCCACTGTTGGGGCCTTAGTTTAGCATCCCTCTACTTCCTTCTCCTGGGAAACTCTAGAAGGAAAATTAAGTGGAATGTATTTCATGAGATATTTTATGTTCATCTCCCTCTTGTTTTCTTTGAGTAATTAGGAAATTAAACTGTTTCCACAGGCTTGGAAATGAAAAATCTGATTTAACATTAGGCCATTTAATTAAATTATAAAAATTGAACTAATATTTTCAGGAAGGGTATTTTACAGGAGGCCACAGTGCAGTTGGCAGAAAGATTTAAGTTCCACACTTTCAAAGCACCAGAGTTGCTTTAGAAATTTTCACTCCTTTGATTAAACCTGAGCAATCTGTCTATCCAGAAACTTAAGTGCTTTCTTTGTCTCTCTCAAGAAACTAGGTGTTCTCCTTTTGTAAGGGTTATAGATTGATAAATATGTATACTATTCTATTCAACCTTTCTTTTGGTAAATTTCTACTATTTTAATTTTTTAATTTTCAGTGTTTGGGTTGAAGGTATTTAGTTAGACTCGCTGACAGTTCATACAGGGCAGTCTACAGGTAACTGAGCTGCACAGTCCCAAAAAACCTTAAAGAAAAAATGAAAGCCTGGCATTGCTGTGTTTACAAGCAGTGACACTGAGTATTGTATGACAGAATGCAGACACAGAGGTCTTCTAGATTAATGATTAAGCTACAGGTGCTGGTCTTTAAGCAGCATCTGCATGTATTTTTACACTGTGTAAATCCAACAGAAATATGTAATCCCTCCTATGCCCCAGATAATGATGTCTTGTTTTAATAAGGGATGGGAACATTATCTTGGAATGTCCTTGTGTTCACCTTGCTTAATGTAGAATGATTTAGTCTGGATACAAAGTTCTGCTTTTAAGGATGCAGAGTTAGTAAATCTGATGAGACATCAAACCATTATTGTCCATCTCTTGAATTGTTTTGCTGTTGTGGGGTCTTCTTTTGTTTTTTCTGCAGCATCTGTGAGATTTGAGATTTTGTTAATAATGAGTATTGCAGTTAGGCACACATGACATCGTTGCTGCTGCTCTGTAGATATTTCAGAGTTACCAAATTGGAAATCAGCTGGTAGCTGTTTTGGGCAAGCAAACCAGGTATTTTTGGACTGACTTCAGTAATGTCTCAGTGAATGAAGGAGGACTTCAAACAAATGAAGCTAGAAAGCAAATCAGATCAAACTAGGAGCTTAAATAACTCAATTCTTGACATTGCATTTGTGATGCTTAGAATTATTATGAGAGATCAAGAATAGTAAGTACATTTTTTTAAAAGATCTTGGATATTGTATACTAATTTATTTTGAAATAGATATACTAGTGAAATTCATTACTAAGGTAGTGCAGCTTGGTTCACTGCCCCGTTTTCATTATGAGAACTTCTACTTGTCTTTGAAAACTAAATTATCTTTGCAGTCTCCAGCTTTTTTTTTTATCTCCTTGCTCTTAGAATAATTTGCTCACCTGAGAAGTGATTGAGTGAACTGAAGTGAATTAAATGCCATTTCAAATTACATAGGTCTTCTCTTTCTTAAGCATCTAACCCTCAGTGGGTCTGGGCATACTGCTCATGAGGTTTTTGGAACCTTTTGTATTGAACCAGTACAAAAATTAAATTCTTGTATTTGATCTGCCTTGCCACTGTTTGAATTATGGTTTTGGATTTTTCGATTGCCTCTTTATCAACCTTTCACATTTTACATGGTGAAAAATAATACTCAGATACTGGACATAGCATTTGTACAGAGGGAAACTTTCTGTGAAGTGAAGAGCCCTTGTATTTGTGACAAGATACCTGACATCATATTTTTTATGTTCACTGATATAACACCTCATTTTGATGATTTTTAAATAAAGATTATAGTTCCATGGAGATATATAAAGGCACTTTCAGGAGAATAGTGTTATTGATAACATCTGGGCATTCAAAAGTTTAGACATGCCAATATTTTTGGATACGACATTCGTGTCTGCCTCCTGAGTCTCCTATTTTATGATTGGAGTTTCCAACCTTGAGAGGGAAAGGAGGGAGGAAAGAGTCTGTAAAATCATTCCTGTGTGAGAGTTTGGTGGAAGTGGAGCCCAGGAGACAGCAGAGATATTTTGAGTTTCTCTGGTGTTTCTACCTAGTGTCATGATGCCTGGAGGGGCTAAGAGACAGCCTGTTGTCTCAGCCTTCAGGTGAGAAGCTCAGATTCATGCAGGAGATGCTGGCTAATGTGCAGACAGCGAGGAGCAGGTGCTCTACATTTATGACCCATCACTAGAGTCCCTTGATAAGATTCTCTAAGTTCTTCAGATTGGTTTGTGGAAAAAATACACTGAGGTAAATATGTTTTTTTTCCTCTGGGAAAATGAAGTGTTTGTAGCAGTACTTGGACTTGATAGTATTAGGTTAACAGCTGTACTGTATGATCTTAGAGGTATTTCCCAATCTAAATGATTCTGTGATTTTATATTTTCTGTCTGTCTTGACAGTTGTCTCCACCCTCCTTTTCCTGCCCTGACTTTTAAGCCCATTTGCTTTATTTGCACAATTTTGGACATAAACCTTCTGTATTATACTTTTATATCTGTAAAGCAAGTGTTCATCTAGAGGAATACATTGTTAATACCCTTGATGAGAAAAACTATAGGTTGACAACTACAGTTGCAAGAAGAGTCTGCTGAGGAAGGAAGCCAGTTGAGCAGACGTCACTAGTCCCATAGCAGACTTCCCTATAATTAAATGAATCTTTTTAAGGATTCATTTTTGCATTTTTTTTTGGAATTACTTTGCATTTACTAGAGTAACTATATTGATGTCAGCAGATGCCCTGAAGGAGCTTTTACACAGTACTTTGTTTTTCTACAGCTCTACTAGCACTTGTACCCTTCAGGAAATAAGCACTATTAGAAGAGGTGTACACGCATTTGCCATGGCAAGTGGCCTTTATATACCCTTAAATACATATCTAAAGCATTGAGAGGTAAGAAAAAAAGAGATTTAACCTGAGAATTCAAGTACTCGGTTCATACATACTGGGAAAAGAGCCTTTTTAGTTTGATGTTTTAGTTTTCAGTGTTGCTGCTCACATTCAATATTCCTTGCAAGTAAGATGGCACCAGTCAGGCTGTTAGCATAGGTCAAGTAGCGTGCTGCTGTGTCCTCTGCATCCATCCCAAGCACAGTAGTCTACAGTTATTGTCATACATTGGGGAAGTTATGAGCAATCTGTTCTAATTTAGAGCAAGATGTTTCCAGGAAGGAATCAATATGTGCTTAAGGTGAAGAAAAGTATTTTAAGAAGCATTCAAATCTATCCCTTCATTCTGAGTTATATAGCCATATTCAAGAAAACTGCATTGTAGAGTCATAGTACTACTGTTGCTACTGCCATCTTCCTCTGTGGTGGATTATCAGTAGTGATCTGGCTGCAGGAATCTGATCTTTATTGTTTTCAGAAAAGGTGCTTTAATTCTTTACACCTGGGATGTAGTAAGACATGGAAAAAAATGCAGCTTAAAGCCTTAACACAACCATGAAGGTGAAGAAGCTTATTCTAAAGCATTGACCATGCAGTTTTTATGAGAGTAATTTGCTTCTCCTTTTAGTGAGACCATGTTGCTTTGCTGCTGAGAAATCAGCAATTGCACTGTACTTTGGAGCTGCACCAGCAATTCTGCATAGTGTGGATGCTGAAGAGCAGTCACAGCAGACTTTAGGCGATGCTCAGCAAGAGCTAAACTCCAGTGCTTGTCTTGATTTTGTAGGAAAATTAAATTAATGTGGATTCTACTCTTGCACCCAGGTAGGCAAAAATTACAGAGGAATTTTTAAAAATTAGTTTAAAATATATATATTGTGACAGAATTCACAGTCTGCCATGTTTTCTTCCTGTTATATCTAGGTATGTTTGATATCACAAGCCCAGCAGGAGCTTTTTCTTTGTGAGCTTCTATCCCTCAGTCAGATGCTCTAAAAAGAACTTCACTGTAACTGATGAAAATGTGCAGCAGTTTTCTGCTTTTGCAGGTTCAGTTTTTTGCAGTAAGCTGTTGATCTTGTAGATGAATGAAGAAGAAATGTCTCTATCCATAGACAGTTGTTGCTATGGGTTGGCTCTGTGGATAGATCTGCTGCTGCTATACCTTTATGGTCTGTGGATTTGCTGGTAGAGCATATTCTGGAACAGGTTTGGGATTTTATATCCAAGGCCAGTTCCCAGGAAATTAAAATTGCTATTTCTCTTCATTCTTTGATGAGCCTATTTCTGCTTACCTGGTGCTGAAACTAAATAAAGATTAAATATGTCTTAGTTGTACTCACAGACCATCTGTACATAGTTTGAGTACTGTCGAGAATTTTAAATTTAGTACATTTGCAAGTGTTTGTGGTCCCACGTATCTAGGTGTCCCATTGAACATGTCTGCTTTAGACATTGTTGCTTGATTTAAGTTTTCATACATTCATTTTAGATCCTTTGAATCTTCAACTTACAGGTTTCAGAATAGATGAACACCTGCTAATCCTTCTGTCATGTTTAAGCTTTATTTCGGTGATTCTTGCAGCTGAAATTGTGTTTTGTCTTCCACAGAGACTGTACAGTTGGTGCTGTTTTGCAATGGAATGAAAATATTTTATGGGTGATAAGAGTTTGCAGCTTAAAATTAATGCTTTTGAAATTGCATAGCAGCCAGATGGAGGAGGGAAGGCAATGTAGAAAAGAAGTTGGTGAACACCCGAGAATCTTTAGTCTGGAGAAGTATGTTGAGCATTACTTTGAAATTACATACTCCAAGGCAAAGTTACTCCTGGACAGGATTAAAATGCCAAGATTTATTGCCATGCAAGAAGTTGCAGTATGTTGAGATAGCTTTCTCTGCTTTAGAAGAATTATCTGCTTGTAAACAACCTTTTCTGTCTTGGAACGATATATTAACATAGTTGTTTGGTTTTCTGCTTTTGCCCTTTACCCTTTGAGAAAAAAGAATTGAATTCTGTGGACTATTCAGAGGTTTTGTTCTTCAAATAACATTTCCTAATAAATATCCCAGAACCAGTGTAGTTACATTTAGGTTAATATAGGGCAGTTGAGTCTACTGAAAATGTTGGTTAGTGTGAAGTAATTTGGGCTTTGCTTTACAGTTCAAAATATGCAGCTTTATTTCTCTTTCTGACTTCCCTCAAATATCTTACAATGATCAAAGCATGTCAAGAAGTTATAAAATAATTTAAAATGAATTAATAAAATTAATGAGAGTTGAGATTCATATGTAGTTGTTTAATGCAAACAAAATTATTTAATCCACTGGCTTTTAATATACCTTTTAGTATGAGTTATTTAATCTCTGCTGTGTATTGGAGTTAGAAATTGGAGAAAACTGCATGTGGAGTATGGATTTTAAATCATAAAAGCATTCATCAGAGTAAATAGCATAATTTTAATTAAAAGGTGCTTTGAAATACTACAAGACCAGTTGATACCTCTTATGTCAGCCCATCTGAAAAATATTATGACACTGGTACTGTGGTGAGATTAAATCTGAATTTTCATTATAAGGCTTTCTTATTAGTATTAAATAACTTGCCCTTTTCAAATGGTGACACATTGAAAGTTCAAGAAGGACTTATATTTTGCAGGATAGGGTATTTTAAATGCAGGGAATTGTTTTTGCACTAGACTTCTAGCTAACTTCTTTTTGACTAGCTTCCAGAATTGCATATTTTTTTTCAATCAAAGTATTTATTACTCAGAAAAAGGCTAGAAGACTGTTAATAGTGAGTATGTCCTTCTATATGCAACTATTATAGCAATTTATAGTAATTTATAGAAATATGTATCATTGTATGTTAATAGGATTGAGCTAATATAATTATATATACTACATTAAAGTGTATGTACTATATGCTGTATATATGATGTGCTTTAGTGTAAGGATTGTATATCAGTAATTTTATAATGAGAATGCTTTGCAAGCAATAGTATTTAAGACCATGTGAAAATAGAGAAATTCGGTTAAATGAAGTCTCTATAGTGCTACACTGAAAAAGAAAATGTTTAAAACTTCAAGATGGAGCTTCCGTGTTGACTACTGTAGTCCAGTAACACAAGAAATTTGCAAGAAATACAAAGAGGCATGCCCTCTAAGTTCTTACTTTCCTAAATCTTTTGCTCTTCTCTTGCTCATTTCCTTGCAGGGACACCAGTGGGTTAAATTTCTGTTCTTACATTTTTTGTTTCTTATGAGAGATTTAATACCTGTTGATTTGGGATACCATGCAACTAGGAGAATTTCCTCAAAGCCCACACTTGACACTCGCAGCTGCTCAGGATAAATAATGAATAGTAGAACATGACCACAGGTGTTTGTTTCAGGATGGAAACAGTGGTTCTACAGAGCAATATTTTTTTCAAAGGAAAGAAGTACTTTCGCTGTAGACTGTGAAATACTGCACTTCTTAATCGTCCATATTATTTGAATTTTGGTAAGTGTTTAGTAGCTAATGAGTAGCATTGATTTTTATGTCGTTTTTAGATCACTGAAAGGATAATTAAAAGTATAAATAACTTAGCCTCCTGGTACATTAAGTATATAGACACATCATCAACCATAATTAAGAATTGTTTTTAGATTAAGTCATTTTTACAAGTAGTTATTTAATTTAGCAGGTTTGTCCGTTGGTGCAGTAAAGTCGTCTGTCATTTCTCTCAGAGCTGTAGCTTTGGAAAGGGCAGCTTTAACAACATTCAGTGAACTCTGAGATTCAGGACTGAGCTTCTGTCAGCTTTTGTATTGGATTCTTCAGCACAGGCTTGATTCATCAAAACACTGAAGCTACCGTTAACATCTCCTTCAAGAGTTTCACAGCATTTGGAGCCCTAAATGCAGAGCACATTTACCTAGAGTGTAACTAGTAAAATCTAGTTAGTACGTTGCCTCAGCAACACTGAGCAGAGCACTGAGTAAGAACTTTTGCATTTTCCAGTTTTGACCTGTGTAGACTATCCTCAGTTATTGTATTTATAGAAGTAGCCTGCTAAATCAGAGGTGATGATGGGGATGTTCTGGAAAGGAAAAAAGGGCTTATCTGTTCCTCTTCAAAAGCAGACTTACTTTGTCTGTTGCTGAGGCAGCTCAGTTGCATTTAAAAGTGAATCTCATGCACAATGAGGGGTGATTAATGATAAATGTCTTTAATACTGATGGAAGAGGCTTCTTTTGAAATAAATGCAATCTAGTCAGAAGTCTGGTCCAATTTTTCAAAATCTTGTGAGAATCTTTATCAGTTTTTCCTCGGGTTTGAAATATAAAGTTTTCTTTTGCTTCCCTGATGTGCCAAGTATATTGCATTTTTCCATGAAGACTTATGATGTTGTGGGTGGATTCCATGACCTGATGGATGACTGTGTTAGTTTACTAGTTCTTATGTCAAGAAATTATGAAATAAATGTATGTCATTATTTTGGTGTCTTAAAACTTGCTTTTAAGAACACAGTTTTGAAATGTTATTCTAACTTATATAGACAATTCATTGGGATCAATTCTGTAGTGAGCAGTGGACAAATACCATTCCCTGATGCATGGTGATTCAAATGTAAAGCATTTTCTAAAATCATTGTGATCCATTATTTTTGTTTGAGAAGTAACTGTCTTTAATCTTATCTGAGTAATTGTTTTCAAGTTTTGCTCCTCTCTGCTTTCAGAATTAATTGCTTGAATTTCAGAGAGCATTTGCTGGTTTCTTTTTATTTTTTAAAGAAATCAAAATATTCCTGGATTTCACATTATTATCAACTGAACAACCTTGAAAATACCACTTCATTTTTAAAAACATTTTATACATACTACTGTGGGAACTCTACTTTTCTAGCTGTATTTCCTTGACTAATTATGGGAATGTGAGAATCATATCGTGTTCTAAATTTCTCCTTCAAATGACCAGTTCCTGAGAGAAAACATTGGAAAGGGCAAGGGGGAAGATAGTCTCAGCTTGTCATCTTTATTTCTTACTTGTTTGGAGTGCTCTGTTCTGACAGTTTAGCACATAGCACATCGTTGTTTTGCATCAGCATCTAAGCCAAGTATCACCCTCCTGAGTAGAGTTTTACTTCTTCACTTTCTGTGCTACTTCAGTTCAGTTCTGAATTGTATGCCAGAAATATATTAAAGTTTTAGCATTCATCATATGTGGTTCTTCCTCCTCAGAATGAAGTTATGCAAAGGTTCTAATTATATCTTTCAATCTTATGTCTCTTCATTGTATTTTCATGGGTGAGACTAGTAGATATCTCTTAGATTTAACAGAAGGAGTTCTGAGTTTGAGGTTTCACTCTAATCTGCAGAGGCTACATCTCAAGTTTGATTAACACTGAGGAAACCTCTGACTATTGTTCTTACTGGGCATCATTTCCACTATCACCAATTCTTCTTCCTGCCTCAAAATTTAAGATTTTTTTTCTAGTTGTCCTGAACCCACAACATAGGGTGCACTTAATAAAAGCACCAAGTCTCTCAGTTTGTTTCATTCATTAGGGAGTGTCGTGGGCTCTGAAGAACATGTTTACTTTGCTGATAGTAGTTGATTTTGCTAGATAGAAATACCATATTATTAAATTCATGCTCATATTCTCCCAGGTAAACACCAGTTGATTAGCTGGTATATATGTTGCTGTGTTCCATTAGCAGCTTTTCTCTGTGGAGTAACTAATGTGCATTTCTTCTCAGTACTCTCCTGAAAATCACGAAAACATGAAACTTCCCCAAACCTAATTTATTGTAGATCTTTCTTAAGAAAATTTGGTTGAAATAAGCTAAAAGGATTAATACAAGTTTTGGGGAAGAGTGGGATAAAAAAAAAGAGAGAAAATGGAAAGAATGGAGTGACAGACAAAATGCTTAGAATTATTTGTGTTTTCCTGTTGGTGAGATCACTGGCAGAGAAAACTGGATGATAATGGTGATTTACAGAGGTGGATTTAACATCCTGTGGAAAAAAAAATCATTCTGGCATGTCCTTTTCTTGATTCAGAGCATAGACCAGAGTTTGGACCACTTTCCTGAGTATGTTTTACTACATCTTACTCTTTTAAAGCTTGGTTTCTAAAGCTGAGTCACATTTCCCTCAAATACTGGCAAGGTCAATAGGTAGTGGTGAGATTTTACTTGTCACAAAATTGATCCAAAGTAGATGCACTCTTGCACCGCACAATGACTTACGGAATTTGTTTAGAATTTATGAATTTAGTTTGATACCGAGGATGATATTTTTTTTGTGTCAGACTGCAAAGTCCAGAATCTCACGACTTCTTTGCCATGTAGAAAAGTTGAATATTTGCTGAAGGAAGAACAGTATTATTATTTCTGTTGTCAACCTCACTTTCCTCAAGCTTATGTCTTATCTCCCCCTTATTCCTTTCAGCCAGCATAGCAAGCTGTGCTGTGATGTCTGGGAACTGTGCTGGGAGCTGATCGGCTGAGCTGTCCTCTGTGGATGCTCACTCTGCTGAGGAGCATTATCAGCCAATCTACCTCTTCCAGTAAACAGAAAGCAAACAGTCTTCTCTCCTGTACTGGAAGTGAGAAAACTCCTCTTATATAGAAAGACCATGAAACTAAGGTGGAAAACAGTGGATTCTTTGTGGTTTGTTTTGCTTTTGTTTTATGCATAGATGCTTATTTCTTTCCTCTATAATAAAGATGATGGAAAAGTGCTTCTAAAAGCAACAGGGATAAAGAAGAACAAAGAGAAATGATCTAATAAAGCAGTGACTTCCCACAACCATTTGTGTTAAATGCTGTGAAAGGGCAAGTCACAAGGATTAATTCCTAATTCCTAACATTCCTGGAGCAGTAAATGCTGGGATATATGTTTTGTTTGTAATAAGGGAATACAATGGAATAATTTCAGGAAATACTAATAACTGAGCAGTTAATAAACAAGAATTCCAATATAATTAGGCTAAATGTCTTTATGCAGACATCCTTTCCCTCAGATAAACTAACAGCCACAAAAGAAAAATCTCTGGTTCAGTGTCAGGGCTGTAGTAGTTGGACTTTAAAATGAGGAGGAGGCATCTCCAAAAAATCCTTATATCAAAACACAAGGATAGAATCAGGGTACTGATGTAAGTTGTGATGTTTTGAATATTGCTTGGAGTTCTGAAAAGTTTCTTTGAAGAAAGGGTGTTGATCTGTGGAAACACCTTCCCAAGACCCAGAACCTTAGCATACCACCTCCAGTCTCCAAACTTACTGGCTATGTTTGAAGGTGCCTGCACAGTGCTTTGTTTAGACTTGCTGATTTCTGAAAAAGAGAGCCCCTATTTTGCTAGCTTCACCTAAATTTTCCTGCATCACCAGATTGTAGAAAAGGTAGAGAAAAGAATGAGTAAGGAGCATATAAAGGTAAGTTTCTAATTATGTGCGGAAATGAAATTACGAAGTGATAAGGAAATGTAAAACTCCCTTCTGGATTACAGTTTACAAGACTCCTTGGTTACTGATTACTCAGTGCTCATCATCTAGCTTTAAGTGTTCATTCTGGAACATTTATAGAGTCATAGAATGGTTTGGGTTGGAAGGGACCTTAATGATCATCTAGTTGCTATCCCCCTGCTGTGGGGAGGGACACCTTCCACAACACCAGGTTGCTCAGAGCCCCATCCAACCTGGAACTCTGAACCAGTCAGGGCTGCCTTTTCTGGGCTTGGCCACTTGTGTTGTCTGTACTCTTATAAAAGAATCCTGTTTCCATTCAATACAGACATAGTATTTGTGCCTTAACTGGAGGTTTGTACCTTCCAATAATGAAAATACTCCAGAGTATCTTCTAAACATCACGCCTTCCTGTCCTGGTGGTCAGTTGGGGTTTTTTGCAGTAGCTTTAACAACTTTTCCAGATCCATGTGGCACAGTATACGTGTCAATGTGTGGGAGGTTTTGGCCTCTGCCCTTTGGTATGGTCTCAGACGTGTTAGAAATCTTAAGTGATGCACTGCCATTAGAAGAGCCAGAGGGTGCCTTCCTCCCTCTCCTTACCATGTAAAGCTTAGACCTTCTTTTGTCAAGATGACTCGTTCTGGTGAGATTTGGGAAAAGAAATGATGTATTTGGTAATCTAGATGTGATATGATTCTCTTTGTCTTTTATTGTGGGGACAAAAAGAAAAAAGAGAGAAAACACTTCTTTTTTTAGGGAGATGAAAGCCCCTCTGACATTCTGTGCGTTATAGGTCTTGCTTCTATGTATCAAAGCAGAGTTGGATTCTTATATATGCATAGATAAATTAGGAAGGAGGAAAAAAATGTAAATATTAGAAAAGACAAAAGCAAAGAGTTGAAATTCCAGTGGCCAATTTCAGACAAATGGAGGTAAGAAAGTGAAAGTACACCCACTCTGAAAAAGATGTGTGAATTATGCTAAGTAGTACATCTTCAAGAAGAGCTAAGAAAGTGCTGTGTACAAAAAGTGTATATGCAAGCCTATGTGTAAGAAGAAAAACTTTACAGAGAGTCACTGGGTTTGGGAGACCTGAGAGAATGAGAACCATCCAGGATGACACAGATATTGTAAAGAGTGTATTTGCTCAATTTTCACCATGCTGAATGCTGGGGTCCCAAGTGTCTAAAAAAAATGCAGCTATTTCTAGAAAGTACATTAAAATAAGCTGTTATGTTCATAGGCAGTGGTTCAGTCAGAAGAGCTGGAGGAATTTAAAAGTGAAAGCCGATGCTAAGATTATTTATTGAAATTTTGAAATCTTGGACAGGGAAGGGTAGCAAGCATTGTGTTCCAAAGCGATGCAGTGAGGTCTGCAGAGAATAAATGGCATTCATGTTACCCAGGAGTATCTGATATTACCTACCCAGATAAAGTTGTTAAAGTAACTGGATCATTGATCAATCTGTCAGTTTGTGTATTATTATGGAAGAAATAAGCCTAAACTATAGGAAGCAGAATGATCTTGTGTTTTGAGTAAATCTTGTTGGACTAATCTTGTTCTTTAGCATGTGATAATGGGAACAGTTTATAGGAATATACTTCTGTAATGTTATTCTTGTGAGTAACGCTAGAATTCTTAACTCTTTTAATACATCCAAATAAAAAAATCTGTATAAAGTGAACTGGGATTGAATTTTGCTTGGTATAGACTGTTACTAATTTCCCAGTGAGCATAATGAACATCAGTTTTGAAAATCATGCCTGACCTCCTGTCTTTTCAGAATTGAATGGAATCTTTATTTCTAGAAACAAAATAAAAAGTGGAGTCATTATGTACTGCAAAGAATACTCTTATGTAAAATTTAAAATCATTATATAATGGGAAATTACTGGTGACAGATGAAATTTTGTTCAGAAGTAATGAAACTTTGAATTAAAAACATAAGTGAATTTTTTAAAAATATGCTAAGTTTTCCTTTCACATTATGTATCTTTTTGAAAGATATTGGTGTTATGAGTAAGGCACGATCTAAATACACCGTGTTTTTCTGGTAAAACACACTGATCTTTGACTTTCACAGGGAAAACATGAAGGGAATTTTTTATCACAGTGATATGACACATTTTAATACTTAATTGAAACTTATGGTTTAGATATATTTTAAGAAAATGAAAAAGTTTTTTTTTAACTCCATAGGCTTGCTGATGCATGGGATGATGATATGGGAGTTCATCCTTTAAAGTTTCCATCAGAAACATGTTTGGAATTATTGTTGATACTGGGTCTGAGTACCACATCTCTGCCACCTTCACTCCAATGCATGAACTCTTTCCAGGTAAGGAACAGCTTCTGTTTCAGTATAAAGGTGTTACTTTTGGAAAAAGAGAGATCCCTTTCAGAGGGTTTGTCTTCTGTAGTTGTGTGACTCTCCGTTATATTAAAATGTAAACCAAGGTGGAAAATGCCATTGGATTTTTAAACAGTTCATTACAGTTTAAAGTGATGAAATTTAAAGAAATTTCATCAAACTTAAGCTACAGTTGGTAGAATCCTTACAAAAAATCTTTTGGGCTTAAAAAAAAAATCCTCAGCAAAAAAAAAATAAAGATTTCCAGTGAAAACATTCTTCTGCATGTTACTTTGGCATTTCTCAGCAATCATAGAAATTTTCCAAAGGAAACATTGTTGCAGGCATGTTAAATTGTGATTTTTATTCCTTTTGTAATGTGGTTGGAGAGTATGATTTTTACAAATGCAATAGAGACAACTGAATTCATGATGATATGACATCACAACTCAGCCTTTTTATGATGCTTCTCTCTTCCCCTGTAGTTACATAGTCTGTAGGTGGAGTATTGATGCAAATCTAAAGTAACCAGCTGTTGAGCAGGAAGTGTACTGAGTCTGTGTTTGTTCTGGCAGCTATAAAAGAAACATCATCTTAGTGGGATGGAGTGTCCTTAACAGTTTCTAACATGAAGTCAGGTACCCTCTATTTGTCCCTGTTTCCTGTTTGTACTTAAGGCACATCTAATTAGTGTTCCTGAGTTATGTTTACTGAAAAGCAGTCTTTTTGTAGATTTTGAAGCAACAAAAAAATGGTTGTAAAACAAAATAAATTAACTCTAAGAGAGTTACACTGATGTACAGCTACTGAAAATTCCTGTTTTAGGAAATAGGTACCTGCGTTGTTTCTCACTTTCCATCTTTTGTGCTTGGAAACAGGGAATCTGTTCATGGTGATCACTTGGGTACAGCAGTAGCCACTGATCGCTTCAATGCTATTTTAATACCCAAGGTCAGAATTGTTACTGGGTTGTACATTGAGAGGCCATAAAATTAAAGAAACTCCTGGATGCCAATAGATTTCAATAATTATAAATTTCAAGGATTGGCCAGCAGTAATAATCCATGCAGTGAGTAGTCTGTGTTTCCTATTAAGAAGTGAACATTTTGGTTGTCTAGTCCAAGAGGATGTATTCCTCGTCTCTTACATTACCAGTAATCTGTGGTAAAGTCTTCCCTGCTTTACCCATGACAGGTTAAATAGGAGTCTCTTCCTGTATGCTGAGGATGTATGTCCTGTATTGTTTCTGTGCATACTCAATCCCATGTTGTGTATTTGGGATTCCCTTTGATTTGTGTATGGGGTAGAGGTAGGAAGTGATAGATGTCTGTCAGCTGGTGTTTTTAACCTCAGAGTATGCAAAACATCAGACTTTCCTTTTTTTCTTTAGCTGACTCTGGACGATTGTGCTCAATTGCTCCTGGGTAATTTTAGCTTTCTGAGGCTTTCTCTTTAAAGAAACCATTGCCCTAGAGGCAGATGATGCAAGTCCTGGAAGCATACGGTTCTGTCAGCTATGGGTTGGGACATCCCCATGCATCCCCTGGAGACCCTCTGACCATGGCCATTCAACCCCAGATTTCTGTGGAACAGGTGAAAGCAAACAATATTATGCTAAGCTCATTTACTGAGCACTGGCCTACACAGATCATGGTTTTCCTGTCTGTGTGCCAAAGTTGGCAATGTGACAATGTCCTGTCTTTCACAGCAACATACTTTGCAGGTTTTGAAAAGCCCAAGTTCAGAAACCTGCTCTGCTAAGATAAAGTTCTATTTTGCCAAGTGGGAGGAAAGGAAAATGTCTTTTTTGATAAAATTCTGTGACTCCAACTGTCACTCTCCTTGGCAGACAGTCAGTATCACCAAGTGTTTGCCCTAAAGGGCAAACACTGTCCAGTAAAATATTGTTTTATTTATTTTTATCCTTATAAACCTGGTTTGGATCTCAGTTAGTGAATCCATGAAGCGGAAACAAAGTTTGCCGAGGCTCTTCTCTGATGCTTTATGATGATCTGCCATACTTAGAGTTTTGGTTTTATTTTTCTGGCTTGCTTCTTCATGTTCAGTGAATACTAGAATTACAGATCCTAGTTTTTCTTTATTTTTCTTGGAAAAAGTTGGCAAG
Source organism: Irena cyanogastra (assembly GCA_013397155.1). Classification (NCBI taxonomy): domain Eukaryota; kingdom Metazoa; phylum Chordata; class Aves; order Passeriformes; family Irenidae; genus Irena; species Irena cyanogastra. The sequence goes on from VWZV01008682.1 coordinate 278,940, forward strand.
ATCTGAAGAGAGCTTGAATAATGATACTAAATAGTGCTGTTGCCTGGGCATAAGATCACGCTGCATCCAAAATAGTGAAGGTTGTAAGCCAAAAAGGGAATTATAAAAGGGCACTAATTGAAAACTGATACTTCATGTATCTTAATGGAGTAATGGCAAAATGACAAAACTAGTTATGCTTTATTTTGTGGTAGACCTTAATCTGGCAGTTGTCTAGAAAAATTTAAATAATTTTAATTCTATATTACAATGAAACTTGTATTTGAACTGGAAGTAATTGCGGAGCTCCCTGTTATCTACACAGTGGAACAGTGGCAGCCTTGTTCAACAGAGGCCAGGCTCTTGCAACGGAATGCTGGAGGAATTAGAAGGAAAAAACAACCCCAGAAAGTACCAGAGTTTTCTCCTTTCATTTGTATGGGCTTCCACTGTTGGACATGTGGTGAGGAGTTAAATGGACCACTGCTTTCTACTGGTGCTTTTCTTTATGTTTTCATACAGTATTTGGAAATGTATCTAACAGGCAGCTCTAATGTAATCATCTGAAAGTTACAGTTTAACTCCTGATACCCTGTCAGGATGGCTTTTAAAAATCCAGGTTTTTTTTTAATTAGGTAACCAAAAGTGATCTCATGGACACCCATGTTTTTAGAGACTGTATTTACCTTCTCTCCCAATTTTTATATTACAGTGCTGCAGTGTTGACAAGCCAAAATTTTAGTTGGTATTCATCTGCATTGGCTGATGCTTAGGCTGTAAAAAGCACACAAAGGAAATCTGCTTAGTTGCTAATAATCTGTAATAAACTCTGTTCTGCTTTGTGCTCTAGAAGTACTCTCTGGGACTTGCTTAGCAGACTCTGTATCGGTGCTGAGACATAAATTACATTTTATTTTCCATTGGTGTGCTACTGCTTAGTAACATAATATTTGAAATCACTTTTCAATTCTGTTTTGACCCTGTAAAGATCTTTCAGTGTGATTTATGTTGCTAGAGGATCCTGGAAGAGAGAAGCGGCAGCAGACTATGCTGCATAACTCTGCTGAGTTTCAGGTGCTCACTACAGCCAGCTTATAAATTCCCCAGGCTGTTCAGCCTAGATACTAGGCTGTCTTTGGCTCATCTCTCATTTCACCTGAACAGTTGCAGTGACATTTTTTTGGTGGACTGTAGAGAGTTAAATCTTTGGAAGCTTGAGCCTGTAAACTCTGAAAGACTGTTTCTTGCTGGTTGATGGCAACTCCTGGGTTTGCTAGAGAACACGTTTTTTCAGCACTGACTTGTACCTTCCCAGGCTTGTAATCCCTCACCCTTACTAAGGATGTCTCAGATCAAGGTAATAGGATTGACCGAGACACTTGAACTTGCCCTGGAGCAATGAGAAAAGCAGTAAAAAGGGAGAGAGGAGTTTGCTACTAGAAAAGATTAATTTTTTTTAGTTTACTTTTGCTCTGAGCATTGTTTTGCCTCTTTCTCTTCAGCTCCATTACACTGCACGGAAAGCTGTGTTACCTTATTACACGCTCAATCTGTATGGCTGTCCACCCACCTAAGCTGTCAGCCCTTTGCTTTAGGAATGGTTGGGCTTTACTTTGTGCATTATTCTTAATACTTGCAAACACTTGTAGCTAGCACCCACTTCAGTTATCATGTACTTTATCACAGAACTGCTTGGCTGCTACCTCTCAGCAGTCTCAGAGGCTGTGTTGGTATTTCAGAGCCTACAGCACAAAACAGTTAACACAGAGAGATGCTTTAAAGTGACAAGTAATCTCTGCTGTGTTTTTCTAACCTTATCTCGTCTTTCTCCAAATTCAAGCACAGTGAACAGAAAATGTCCTGGATATTGAATTCTTATGATGATATATAGGGCTGTTGAGCAGATTTTCTCTCACTGCTGTTGTTGTGGGAAACCAGGCATTTTACTTGCCCTATCAAGGCACTATTCATAAGGCCACAGACTGTAAACAACAGTTTTCAGAGTTAAACAGATCATGGTTTTATTTTTACTTTTACAATTGCATGAAATTGAAGGAAGATTGTGATTAAGAACTGCTGAGTTGTTTCAAAATTTTGTTTCAAATAGCTCTTGATAGTTTTTGGGGCTGCATCCAGTGCCCCTGGTAGCTTTCAGTACACTGTCTGGTTAAGAGAAGTGAAGCCACTGTTTAAGAAGAAACAAAAAACTGCTTATTTTTGCAGTAAGAATCCCTAGTGGTATCTCTGAAGGAAAAACTAATTTGCAGTTATTTAGCTTTCAAAAAAGAAGGAAAACCTAAGCTTTCTCATAGAACAGCCTGTCAAGTTCTTTGTCATTTAGTCTCTTAATACAGTGCAGGAAACTTGCTAAAGGCAACAGGTTTAGAAATACAGAATATCAGTTGCTCAGAAAATATAAGAATGAATAAATACAGTATTCATTAGAGTTTAGTAGCTCTAGTATATGAGTATCAAAAGGGTCATGGAAAACAAAATATAAAATTACTGCTATCTCTCAGGTCTGCTTGGTCCAAACTAAGGTGCCCCTTGATATTTGGTGGTTTTTAATATTGATACTTTTATTTTTTATGTGTCACTATATATATGAAAAGCAATTTAAAAATCATCTATTGCAAGAATTTAGCTGAAGATAACAGATGCACCTCTGTTGCACCTCTGTGTCTTTTGACAATCCTTTTTGAAGCTAACAGCTGAGTAAAATTTACAAAAATCTGTTCAGCTTTTCCATTTGTTCTGGGCATTTGGAGCTAGAGAAGACGCACATATTCTTTTAAGCTGGATTCCACTCCTTTGGAGCACTGTCAAACAGCAGCAAAGACAGGACAAAGATACAAGAAAAGAAAATATAAGGAGTGAAGAAATTGCTTTCAAAATATTGTGTCTTTTATTAAACTATCTCAGAAAGAAAAAGTAGATAAGTGAATTTATGCAGTAAAATGGCTTATTATCCCTTTAAACATTTTTTAAAATCACAGGCTATTACTTGCCTAGTGAAGATCTCTCACAAAATGAATTAGAGGTCTGAATATGTATATTCTGTAGTATTTCACAGACAGAGGATGAGTTCCTAGATACTGTACAAATTTTTTTAAAATATTTCTCTCAGGCTTACAACTGCCTATGTCTCTGAAACTTCTGCATTAACATTGACAATATTATGAAGCAACCACTGCAAATACATTGTAATCTGTTTACATACAGTCATGTTTGTTTTCCTTAGCGGACCAGTTCTGCATAATGTAAACTACGGTGAACAAACTCAGAGTATTTAGTGCCAGCCTCTTTTGGCTACCCAGATTTTACACAAAATAAAGATGTTTTTGTTTTTGGAGGTTAGTATAAAAGTTCCTGTTATGTGATTTTTGTAGTTTTGACAACTCAGATAGGTTTCCAGGATGACACAGAATGAATTTTTTTTCTGTTTTATTTGTGATTATTATGTGTAAGTTTTAAAGTTTAATTTCAAATTATTTATTTAAACAGGAAAGGAGTACCCAAACATTATATACCAAAGCAGACATAGTTTTGTAAAATATACATACAAATATTTCAGCAGCTTTTAAATAAAAGAACTTATAATGTGTATATTTGGGAGTTTTTTCATATTTGTCTGCATTTAATAAGAGCCATAATAAATCTATTGAAACACTTCAGAATAATTAGGAAAAAATTATAAAACTGTATGAACAAATTGAAATAAATTATGAACAAATGCTGCCAAGAGCAAGTGATATTAAGAGATTTAGTGTTTCAATGACAAATCTGAATACTTCTTTGCAGAATTGTAGAGATTTCTATGTTCAGTAAAGAAATTATTTTTTTGTCTGCTGCCTAATTGTTCCATATTAAGTTGATTTATATTATGTCACTCAGGTTATCTTACTTGGTGTTCACTGTAAGCTATCTTTTAAAAGTATCTCTGGAGCATTCAGGTATATGTCTTGAGACTATCCCTTTCTTTTGTTGTTAACCTCAGTCTCAAAGGGAAAAATTTTTAATTGAACTATAATTGGTATTTTTATGTTCTTGTTGAAGCTGTACCAAAAATGTTCCATATTGATTCTTTATTAAAGAACACACTTTATTAAAGCATAATGTCTCCTGGCTGAGAACTGTTTTGCTCTGTGTATGCAGGAGCTTATTGAACAATGTCCATATGTCCTCATGTGTCCCTCTATGACTCATCCATAGCTGCAGCGCAGACTCACATTTCTAGGCTGTGGTTTTGTGATACCTGTGGCTTCTTTGGGCATGCTAATGGGAAGGTATTGTTTCCCTTATCTACTGCAATGTGGCATGGCTACATTTCCTCTAATGGGAAGGAGCTGCCCATTTATGTTGGCCTGAAACAGAATGAAATCAATCATGTGCAAACCTAAACTGAAGCTATGAATGGGAGAAATGGAAGCTAAGCTTACTAGTGGAAGCACAAAATTTTGTGATTGTTTCAGTGCTGGAAGATTAGAACCTTGACAGCAGTGGCCCTAAACTGAGATTCAAAATTTGTCATCAGTTTCTCAGAAAGGGTAAATGGTTCTTTTCTTCCAAGGCAGTTCTCCAGTAAAGAGGAAATCAGAGAGAGTGAACCTGCACTTATCATGAACAAAAGTAGATTAAATTACAAAAATCCATGAACTCCAGGTAAGAAGCAGTGAACATGTAGCATGCAGGCATGCGCCTCCTCTGGAAGTATGGTCTCCTGCTGCTTGAGAGGGAAGATTTTCTGGAAGAACAATTCACTTCTGTGCAATTCCTTTTGCCTGGAATATGGCAAAAGCCACCTGTTACATAAGCATCTGGTAATACAATTCAAAGCAGTTTTCTTAGAAAAGATGCTCAGATATGTCGTCATACGGGTTTGACCCTGGTTGTCCACCAAAGCTGCTTTATCACGCCCCTCTGTAGCTAGACAGGGAGAGAAGCTGCAATGAATAGCTCACGGGTCAATGAAAGGACAGGAGGAAATCACTCACCAGCTACTGTCATGGGCAAAACAGATTTGACTTGGAGAAATTAATTGAATTTGCTAACAATCAAATCATGGTAGGATAGTGAGAAGTAAAACCAAATCCTGAAAATATTTACCCCCAAGTCGTCCCTTTTCAGGTTGAACTATGTACTCAATTCTTTGATAGCTCCTCCTAGTGGTGCAAGGATAGAGAGAATGGAGGCCATGGTCCGTTCATCACACATTGTTTCTGCTACTCCTTCCTTCTCAGACAGAGGACTCTTACACATTTTCCCTGCTCCAGCATGGGTTCCTTCCCATGGGAAACAGTTCTTCATGAACTCCAACATGGGCCCTTCCCACAGGCTGCAGTTCTTCATTAACTGCTCCAGTGTGGGTCCCTTCCATGGGATGTAGTCCCTCAGGAGCAGGCTGCTCCAGTGTGGATCCCCCATGGGGTGACAAGCCCTGCCAGCAAACCTGCTCCAGTGTGGGCTCCTCTATCCACAAGTCCATCCAGGAGGCTGCTCCAGTGCAGGCTTTGCACAGAAGGGTCACAGCATCCTTCAAGCATCCACCTGCTCTGGCACAGGTTCCTCCATAGGCTGCAGAGGAACCTCTGCTCCAGTACCTGGAACACCTCCTCTCCTCCTTCTTCACTGACCTTGGTGTCTGCAGAGCTGTTCCTCCCACATATGCTCACTCCTCTCTCCCAGACTGTTAAACATGTTTTTTTTCCCCCTTCTTAAGTCTGTTATCCCAGAGGCAGGACCACCACCACTGATGGGCTCGGCCTTGACAAGCTGTGGGTCCATCCTGGAGCCAGCTGCTATTGGCTATGTCAGACATGGGGGAAGTCCTGGCAGCTTCTCACAGAAGTCACTCCTGCAGCCTCCTGCTACCAAAACCTTGCCATGCAAAACCAATACAGTAATTTACCATTTAGATGTGAATGTACAATTAATTGCAGGGATCCTGTTTAGACGGTCTGGTATAGCCCGTGAATAAACTGCTTGAAAGGGATGAAGACAGAACTAATTAGGAATGAAAATGCCTGATTGGTGCCACTCTTTTTTTTCCCAATTTTCATCTATTGTGAACTTTCTGATTTTTCCATGTCATGCTGAAATCTAAAAGTGTAGTTGTTAAGTCCTAATGATCGAGCTGTTGTGTATGTAATGTACTATGGAACAGAAACTGAGAGTTTGGCTTTATCGATAGGCACCACACTGTGGAAAAGACAAATACCCGTGTTCTATGTACCTGAATATATACATAAAGAAGTCTTATGAGAGGTCTGATATACTACTAAAACATCCATGCCTGTTTATTAACTGGGGCTGTTTGTGACTGAGAAACAAGCTCTGCTGAAAAGATATATTTAAACCAGTGTGCAGCCAAATACTGCAGTACATGTTCAATCTGGTTTATATAAGGCTGCTTCCCTCCAAAACCTTGGCTTCTCTGAGATAATCTTAGCTCTACCCAGATTGCAATTAATACTTTGATTTATGTGAGGTGCAAATGTCAATATTGTAGCTAAAAATGCAAAGAAATCACATAATCAGCTACAAAGAGCTCTTTTGTGTTAAAAAGAATACTGAGTCATTGTATAACAATGATTCTATAATGGAGATTTTCCTTAGAAGTTCATGTTGTTATGCTGTGTGTTTTGTGTATGTATGTTGTTATGGAAAGCTACAACACTGTTCATTTCCATTAAGAGTCTGGATGGAAGCTTTGAAGCTACTTGAGGAGTCCAGAAAGCTCTGCAGAAAAAAAAAAAGATGTATTTATAAGGATAATTCTCAGAGGTTTAAAGGTGCTTTAAAAATAGATGGATACAACTCTCTTAGATTTCAGCAATAGGCTGGAGTAGATATGATGTTGTCACAAATTACAAGATTTTGGGGAATTCTGAGGGAAGTTGTCAATAAATTCTAGCATTTTATTAACAGACAGGTCAGCTTGCCAAAGCACTCAGAGCAGCTCAGAAGTGTTATACGTTCAAGAGTTGGAAACAGTAATAATGTCTTCAAGGAGACAAATGGACAAATAAACAGAAGGCTGTAAACCCAGAGCATAATAATTGAATCGATGACTTGACTATGATAAAGTACATGGTGGACAAAAAGGAAGAGAGATGTTAAGTTCTCTTCTTTTTATTGTCAGTTGAAAATGAGTCTGGAATGGATCTTTTGGTGAAGAAGTCAGTAATGCCTCCAGTGAGAAACATACAATTTGCCTTCCCTCAGAAGCAGAAGTCCATCATTCTGTTGCAATGTCAGTAAAGAGAGTAGTGTGCTCTAAATCTTCGTGCTTAAATCATAGGTCTGTTCTGGGGGTGGTGGCTGATGACAAATGGTACTGCTTGAAAGCTTCTGCTTCTTAAAGAAGAAAACCCTGTTTGGATTTTGGGAAAGCTAGAATGGGCAGAAACATGACATGGGGGAACAGGTCAGAGCATTGTCTATCCAGGCGCAGGGAAAGACCTGAAAGGAAGTGTAAGAGATGGGATAGACCAATTATCCTTTTACTAGGCTAGTGATGTTCTCATTGACATACACCAACACAATTGTGACTGGCCAAAAAAAGGACAAGATCATTTCCTCTAAGTTGTTTGCTGCTTTGATCTGTAAAAAAGATCAGTTGTGTGAATATTTCTTTGTAATAGCTCCACGACTTTTGAATTAAAGGAAGCTGGTTTACACATGGGAGTGTGTGGAGGTATCTCAGCCAATGCATTTTATAGAGCTTCTAAAATAAGATTTGGAATATTCCCGTGGGAAGAAAGAGAAGGGCAAAAGGGTGTGTAAGCATTAACACAACGTACTGAAATAAGGAGACTGTTTAGCATCCAATAGAAAGCTGTCATGCCTTGAGGTGAAACGTGGCAACCATTTAGCAATATGTGGAAAAACTTGCAGAAATCTGAGGATGCCCTACCTGAGTGAGATCACAAGGAGTGTTGAGTGGGCAGAATGTGATTGTTGTTTGGACTTTTGCCAGGCATTTTGGTTAAAGTTTCTTCATCTGTCTCCCAGAACTTGACAAGTAAAATAGGAAGTGATTCTGCCTTACAGAAAGAAAGAAAAAAATTATTCCTATATAGTTAATGTAAACTATAAAAGCATGGTATATAGAGAAAGAGACTATTTTAAAACACCAGTTCCCCAGTCTCCATTATTTTTGTGAGCTGTGGCATTGTGGATTAATGAAACCAGATCAGGGAGCTATATTTCTTCTGTTGCTTTTAGTGAGGTTGAGTTTTATATGGAAAATAGAATTTAAAAAAAGTATTAAGCACCTTGGCATGGAAAAGAATCTTGCCTGAAAATGTACAAGATGTTATTTTAATTGTACTGACTGTTTTGGCTACTCAGTCCACTTCCAGTTTCTTCCAGGATGCCTGGCATTTCTAAATATTATCCTGAAAATGACTGAACATTGTACTGTTCAGATGTTCTCACTTTCTGTGACTGGTACTGCTGACCCTCGTTCTGCTTCTTATCAATAACTATGTACCTGCATAATTCAGCTTTAAATATAAGGTTTTCTTGCTGTTGATGCTCCAGTCTTTGACACATTTTCTATTTTCATACATCCCAACAAATTTAAGAAAGGCCATTATTGTGTAATGAGGGGTGACTAGCTAACATATTTCTTTCTTAACTCACCAGAGAGCCTGCTGCTGACTTTATTTCATGTTTTCATACAACGTCTATTTCATTCATCATTTGCCAGATTGTCAGAAGTTAAGTTCTAGGACTGTCTTGTTTCCCGATTTGTTAACCGCTTTGAGTTTTACACACTGATGAGTTTCCATGTTACTTGGTCATTTTCATTAGATACAAATTTACTTTGTTTCCATGCCATTTATGAGCAGACAGCTCTGTAATTCTTGCACCTTTTCCCTGTTTAGACATTAACTTTTAATGCTAATTGTATATGCCTCTTTTCAGGTATGGGAGGGGAACAACAGGGCTTTATATCCTTCTTTGCAGCAAGGTAGAATCAACTTTACTTCTTAAATTAAAGAAAAAAAAAGGTCTGCTGAACACACAGAAACCTTCATATTTCAGTTTGCCTTCTTTGCTTGCACAGAAAGAAAATGCATTTTTAGCTGTATTTTTGTGAGCAGTAGCTAATGACTAGTTAAATTAATCAGAAGTCTCTATTCTGCATGATGTCCTGAGGATATATTCCATTAAGTGATCGCTTTTCTTATTTTAAGGCAGGATATATAATGTGACTAAATAATGTCTGTAAATCTTAGTGTATTCTGTTCTGTATGCTTTTATGTGTCTGGCCTATATGGCTCAATGCTAAGATTGATTTAGAAAGACCTGAGTCTTATTCTACGTTTTTTAGGCCACTCCTGTGTGAGGAGTTTGGGGAGAGACCATTCTCCCATTTGCCTGGTAATTAGATCATCTTCTGATGAATCTAGCATTCAATAGGGTTGTATCCACAACACTAGATTTAGGTGAAGCAGAGCTCCAATTCCACCTGGAAATGATTGTGCTCATGTAATTTAGTTAAAATGATCTGTCAGAAGTGAGACAGTGTTTACGTATTTTTAAGTGTCGCTCAGAAGCTGAAGAAAACCCTGGTGACACTTTGAAGCTAATCATTTTATGTAAGCCTTTCCTGCAAAGGCAGAGCATGCATTCCTAATACAAAACAATGAAGAAGTCAAGTGGGACTCTTTTACAACAATGCTGATACTGGTTAAAGTGCTAATACTTACTAAAGTGCAGTGTCACTGTTGGATTAAGCTCCTTTCCCAACCTACATTCAGATAATTTACAAATCAGCTGAATGCCTGATTAAATCTTCCAATATGATTTTCAAAACAACCCCGTAATATTTTTTTACAACAAGGTAATCATCTTGTAGAAGATGCAAGTCACAGAAAAAGAATTTCATGGAAAAATACTACCCTAATCTCACATGCTACTCTGTTTATGCAGAAGTGACTTGTCAGTCCAGTTTTCACCATTCCAATGAAAATTGCCAGGAGTTTAGATTACCTAGACTTCTCATTCAAATGAGCAAATACGAGTGGAATATGAGTGGGTTTTAAAGTTAGGCAATCATTTGGGGTGTCCACCTGAAGACTTAGGAGCCTTTTTCTCAGCTTAAATAAGCTTAAAAATTCCAGTGGTGGTCCTTTAGTGGTAAGCTTTGCTTTAATTAGTTTGTGTGGTATTACAGCAATGCACCCGAAGCGTTTGTGGTGATAGCTCGACATTGTAGGCGAGGACCTGAACCTTTTGAAGTTAATATCAAAACTCTCTTTGGCTTCAGTGGTGCAGAACTGGCCTGCAAATGAATAAACCAGCCAGCTGGATATATTCTAGAGAAATAATTATTGCAGACTCTGAAAGTTCCTCATTAACACTATTGCGTGTGAACTTTGCAAGCAAATGCTTGAAGCTAATCTCCAATAGCTATTTGTTAGACAAGCGAATTAATAGCTGTGGCTGCTGGTTCATGCAGAGGGTTCTCTGTTGGATTTTTTTGTCCTTTATTTGAAGACTTCAATCAGTATAAATGATTTAAAGGCCTCACTACACTAGATGGGGAAAAGATGCTTATAATGTAGTACTTGCTTACACTCTGTGGTTATTGATATGATATAATATTTTTACACTTGGGTAAGTATAGATTTGGAATAAAAGAATTTAATTAACACTGAATAAATGTTCCTCATAAGGGAAAAATTCTCTATTTCTATTTCATTAATGCTTCATGCTTCTAGCAGTTAACTAATTTAATTTTACTCCTGGTGTTCAAGGTCTGTGCTTTTCTTTCCTTCTGTTTATCAGTCTTTCTGTCTTTTAAACAGGCTTTATTTGTGTTTTATAGTTGGGAAGAGAAGATCAGCCAGAGACAGAAGATAGGGAAAGTGCAAAGCATTTTTGTCCTTTAGTTGGACTATGTGTAATGCACAGGGGACATGTGTCTATGACTTGCACAAAAAAATGTGTAATGAAAAAAAAATATTTTTGGAAAGATCCCTGAGATTTAAAGATTACAAACCCTATTTTAAAAAGCAAGCTAAGAGACAGTTAATAATTTTAAATAAGTAAAGGTAGGAGGATCAGTCACATTATAAAAGTAACCCATGCAAGCAACCATGCTCATTTAATTTGGGTTAGTAAGGAAATTTAGGGTTTTGGAGATAAAAATCCCTTTTGAGAGTTGTTTTTAGTTGTGTATGCAGTACAATAGAATTTTGTATAAAATGCTTAAATTTGGGATACAAAGTGAGTGAAATGATGTGGCAGATGTTCAAAGTGAATAAAAAATACCTGTTCATATTGTGTGTCAAGCAGCAAGGGGTTTAGTGTGAGAAGTCCAGGAGAATGATTGTTTTAGAAGTTTGAGGCAAACAATTTTTCATTTTTATTTTTTCTATTAACTCAGTACAGTTTTATTAAAGGTTTTCATGCAGAAATGTTAAGTGCCTGGTTTTGATCTTTGCTAGTTCTTAGTGTTTATCTTATAAAGCTGATAAAATTTTGAAGAGCTTCAGGTTATTTCTTTCAAACCTTAAGGTCATGCTGTGATCCTCAGCTTTGGAACATTTCTAACTTGTTCTTGATAATCATCTTTCTGCATTTCTACTAATTTGTGCTATTTTTCATTCACTGAACTTTGGGAAATGCTAGATTTTGTTTTTTATAATGCAGACAATTATGGTTCAACAGCATATTTTTTCAGTGGCCTTGCCCTAAGGAAGAAATTTTAAACAGTATTTTGGAAGTCTTAGAGCAGACCAATGTGCTGTAATAATTATACTTCAATAATCCAAAATGATGTCTCCAGGGAGATGTGACTCCAGTGTATACTTTGTTCATATATATTTATCCTTGATGGTAAAATTGGATTAAAAAAATAAGAAAAATAATTGGAAGAAAGAATCTGGGAAATTGATTCTTCTTGAAGGTCATTGACGTCTTCTAAAAAGAAGTTAAAAATTAACATGAAAATCTCATTGTTAAAGAAATTGTTCTAGCTTTGTTTTGCATAATAAGATTTTTATCAGTACAAGGAAAGGTCTCATAATAATAAAACCTAATTGTTATTTTCATCTGAAACTGGCATTCAGTGTCTGGGAAACAGACAAAGAAAAAGAGTGGGGAGGAAAACAAGCTTGAAGAGAATAATATGGAGCCATGAGCTGAAGGACAGATTCATACTATATTGTAATATAAAGAAAAGAGGTTGGAATGGAGGAGGGGAGAAGAGACGTCAACCAAAACTGCAAGATGAGTTTTAATTCAGAAGTATTTTCTGTCCATATTTGACTAAAGTATCTTTCAAGTGAATGAAGTTGATTTATAAAAAGAAACTTAGGCAGCAAAATTAAGAGGGGATGTGAAATTTACACTGTCTAAACCCCCCAAAAAGAGCAGAGTAGACAAAGTCTAGTTTGTAGGTTTTACAAAACATTTGAACTATTTGTGTTCAAGGATGCCTTAGTTACTAATCTTTGTTAATTAGCTGGTTCACTTAAAAAGTGAATGCAACAGAAAATACATTTACAGAGGCACAGAGTCATTGAGGTTGGACATGACTTCTTGATTTTATCTAGTCCACCCCCCTGCTACAGCACAGTCAACTAGAGTAGGTTATCCGGGACCACACCAGTTGGGTTCTAAATACCTGCAAGGATGAGCACTCCACAACCTTCCTGGGCAGCCTGTGCCAGTGTTCTACACTCTTACAGTCAAAAAGTGTTCAGAAGGAATTTCATGCTCTTTAATTTGTGCTTATTGCCTCTTGTTCTGTTAGCAGGCACTACGGGGAAGAGTCTGGCTCTCTCATCTTCACTCTCTCCCATCAGGTACTGTTACACATATGATCCAACTGGACCTTCATGTCCAGGCTGAACGGTCCCAGCTCTCAGCCTCTCCTCATATGAAAGACACTCCAATCTCTTAGTCATCCTCATGGTCCCATCTTAGCCTGTACTTAGCTCTTTCTTCACTTCATTAAGTCCATATATTTCTGGTACTGGGGAGCCCAGATCTGGAGCCACTTGTCCAGATGTGACCTTACCAGTGCTGATTTGGGGTGAAGGATGACCTCCCTCAACTTGCTAGCAACACTTTTCCTGATGCAGATGTATGTCCACTTCTCCTTACCTGGTCCTCCTTCATGAAGGATAAGTCTTCTTCTTACAGACTTCCCTACCGGTCTCAGAGGTCTGGGGTTCTTGCAGGCTGATTAAATAAAGACTGGGGCAAAAAGGACATTGAGTAGCTCAGCCTTTCGGTGTCTTTTGTCAGCAGGGCCTCGGGCAAGGTGCAGGCTAATGCTGTGCTACTCACTGCTTGTGTGTCTCTGAGGATCTGGAAGGAGCTCACTCAGTTCTCACCCTCTGCTCCCGTAGTTTGCTGTCCATGGTGATGGCTGTTGTTGCTGTCAGTTGTTTGACTGGGATGAGTAGGGACCCAAAGAGGCTGTTCAATTTCTGAGGTGTAGGGTTGACTGCACCTGTTAGATGTTGCACTAGATCTCTTCAGTGATGGTTAGGTCAGGAGTGAATATTGGTTTGACAGTAGTCTGTAAATAATTGCATTATCCCAGCCCAATGAGACAAGTAGCCCCTAAGTATCCCATACATGTGTGCAGTTAATGTCTTTGTCTGACACCGGTGTTTTAACATCCATTTCATTTTTGAAATGGGTCTCATTTCAGCCAGTTATCCAGGGTACTATCAAAGCCCATGTGTGAGCTGTGCTTTGCAGTGATAAATGAGTACAACTTGTATCATAATCTATTTATTTTTTTGCTTGGATCCCTTTTCAGAATATGATGAGTGGCCTACTTTTATGGGGATGAAATATTATTTTCCTGTTCTTTTGTGACATAATGGGTCTTCTAAACAGTTGCATAGTGTTTTGGAGTAGGTGGCATTATTAGGAGGGATATTAATTATTTTGGGGATGCTGATACATCACCCCTGCATGATCTGTATTTGTCTCTTGAATCTTCCTCATCTCTTGCTAATTATAGTTGGTCTTGGGGGGAATCAGCTTCCTAAGTTATATAGACCAGTGTAACACGCAGTGTTTCTGGAGTGTGTTCAGGTGAGAACTGGTTTATGTTACCTACTTCCACATTCACAACCCCCAGATTTTTTCACGGTTCCGTGGTGGGCATATGCTAATGCTGCTGCCTACACTCCTATTTGGGAGCAAGCTTCCAAATCCCTTTGCCCTGAGAGCAAGTAAGTTCCTTTCTCTTCTGTTTCCAGGCTTCTTGAGCAAATTTGTTCTTTTCTTTCTGCTTTAAGATTTTTTTGTGTCTTTTTCCTGCTGATTGATATATTTCCTCTGTTCTATCCATTGCATTTTTTAAAAACCAGATATAAGCTCTTCAGCAGATTCTGTGATTGCTCTTACATCAGTTATCTGAAACTGAGAAGAAGAAGAGCTTGTGCAGATTTTTTCCTGGTTGACTATTTTGCTTACCTAAAAAAGTCTCCCTTCCATCTTTTTTTTTTTTTGTCTTCTCTTCTCTCCACCTGCCGGCTCCTGAAAATTGGAAACATGAGAGGCCTTGTCTGAGCACTGGATTAAGAGCCAGGAAATCCTTACTCTTCCCATGACTCATTGTGTGTGTCCTTGGGCAATCTGTTACTATTACAGATAAAAGCTGTGCATAGCACTTGCCTGAAAAATTAAAAGTATGGTGCGTGATCCAAGGAGATTATTTCAAATGTAAATCAAAGCATGGCAAAGGTGGACAGAAAAGAGAGGCTGGAGAAAGTGGGTGTGGGGGAAAACTGTTTATGAGCTCCATAAAATGGTCATGAAGGGAAATAGGTAATGCTCACAGGAATTTCTGTCTTGTTGAACCCTTTGGTTCTGTCACAGTGCAAGCATATGCTGTGGTAATAGATGCATACACATCCCTCAGTTTCAGAGCTGATATGTTATTAGAAGTGAAATGGGTAAATAAGAGTGATGGAGAGGGTGCACTGTTCAATAGATGCACCTGCACTCTGCTTTGTAAATCCAGTTCTCTGAAGGTTTTCTTGGGATATTGGTTTGGTGGTTGTGTTTAAATGTGTGTAAATGCCTGGAGGTTTTCCTGTTTGCACATCTTTGAGGATGTGAACTCTTCCTCACAATTTAAAAGAAGTAGCACAGATCTTTGGAGAGAGCAAAGGTCTGGGGCTTCTAGGCAGGGTCACCTGGAGGTCAGAGAAGACAAATGTAATAATTTACCTATATTTTCCGTGATAAATCAGGCATGAAAATAACTTTGAGAAGTAACAGAACATGGTATGATATGATATAGAAAGCTGTATTCCTTATGTGACTTCTCTGTACAAAGCTGAATATGGTGAAAAGCTGCCTACAGAACACACTGCTTCCAGAGTGTATTTGCACACGTTTTAATACCATGTCCATTCATTGTTCATTCACATGACATTGCCTCTACCTTTATTTTGACTATTTTAATGATCCGTACATCAGCTCCCATAAAAAATACGAGAGTTAGATAGTAGCTGCTGCTGCCTGTTATCTGTTCCCAACAAACCTCTCCTGTAGAAAAGCCGGTAGGGTTAGCATCCGGGCAATGCAGTCAGACCCACACACCGCGCTCACCGCAGCTGGCTCAGCCATAGAGACAAGAAGGCCCTTTTGTCAAGGTTATGTTCCAGTGAGTTTATTAGATCCACGCCGAAGGGAAACCAAGGCATAAGAGGGAGAACCACGTGTTCAGGGCAGCTTAAGAAGGGGTAGGGATTGGGGGGGCGCAGCTGAGGGCAGGGCAAAGGGGATTGGTCTCCAGGGGAGAGGGGGCAGCCACCAGGGGTACCCAACCAGTAAGGAAACAGGGAAAGGAGAAACCGGGGGAATTGTGAAACCTAGGAAGGTGTCACAGAGATTCATCCATGTAGAGTCTTGTCTGTACCAACAGGAGAACTGAACTCTCTGGTAAGTCTTTCCCCAAGGCAGTGCCCTTGGGAATTAGCTGAAATGAGGGAGCTCATGGGATGCTACGCTCCCATTGCTGTGGTATTGAGGGTGGTAGTTTTCTGTTCAGCAGCAACCTGTCTAATCTAAGGTAGCCTTTCCATCTCCTCTAGCCTCTTGTTCAGGTAGACTTGGCTCTTCCTTCTGCCTCTTCGGCATTATCCAGTGACTATGCAGGTGTGCCAATGCAGTGGGGAGGAAGTTTGCAAGACCTTTTGGTTATTGTTTAACCTTCCACCAAAGAAATGCATATTTCTCTGGTGAAATACATTAGTGAAGGCTGCTGGGGTCCTTGTATAATCTTTGATATTTCATTTTGTGAGGAAAAAAGGCTGTGCTTGGGATGAGTGTTTGGCTTTGAATTATTAAATGCCTATGTGTGGGGTTTATTCCTGTTTTTGAATAGTCATGGTTAATTGAGAAGAACTATATCAGGGTTCTGAGATTCAGAATCTTCTGGTGATGTTACAGTATGCAAAAGGTCATTGCTGCAGAAGGTCAGTCCTGTCCCTGAAGTGGAAGTTGCTGTCCTGATGCCAGTGAGTGGGGTCAGTCTGACCTCTGCTTGAGAGTGTTAGCTTGCATTTTCCCTCTGTTGCTGCTCTTCTGACATGCTGGGATAAGAATCTGATGAAGAGACTGGTTCAGTAAGGGTTTTGCTCTGGATTCTGTGCTATCAGATGTTTGTCCTAGCTTCTGTGATCAGTTTTTACTTCACAGACTTGCAGTAATTGGTCTGGTTTATAGCTGGGACCTCATGGAATTCTTGTATTTCATTAAATTTAGTCCTGTTATTGCGGATAACATTATGGATCATCAAGCTCTGTCTTAAGAGCCCCCTGGTTCCTTGTACAGCCCTTCCTTTTGGAAGGCCAATTAGCTTTCAATTGCCATTAATTGATGCATTCATCAAAATTTTCTAAATCTGCCCTGATAGAGAGTAAGTATTTAAAATTGTCTGGTGCCTGTCAGAGGCAGGAATCGATAGGCTGTTTATGAGTCTAGATTTGGCTTCCATAAGCACTTCACCACATGAATAATTCCTCCCTTGGACAATAGAGGTGTTCCAATGTGTGTACAGAATCACAGATCCAGGGCAAAGTTCGACTTCCGAATAACCATGTTATTGTTGAGGAAATCATTAGAATCAAAAGGATGAGGGAATTTGTCTCTGGTCAAAATTGGTTTTTTCAGTTATGTTTTCAAAGAAAGTTCTCTGTCATCACTTGTTTTAAAATCTTTCTTACTCTCCTGCTAATTTAATAGACTTCTCTCTCATGGGTGACTACTGACAAGAAATACTTAGAAAGGATGTAATTTAAATGTACTGAAGTCAAAGTTAATTGCATTAAACCTTCTTAAAATGCAAGAATCATGTAATACCAGGAAAATAAACATCTAGCATGCAGAAATTACATTACTACATTCTTTCTCTCAGTTGTTCTACAGGCACGTTTTTTCATAATGAAAGACTTAAGGGACTTCAGTATAGTCTAGACAACCATTTTAGTTTCTTATGATGTTCTCAGTCAAACTTTTGACTTTTGATGTTCAATCGTGCTGAGAGTTCCCAGAGCTGAGGGCTCATGCTGCCCATGGAGAGTCTTCCTGGTATCACCATAGTTAAATTTTATTTATTTTGTACAGTACGTCCTACTCTTACAAGAATGTGGCAATAAGCAAAGTAATAATAAACATCATACATCTCTCAACACCTACTACCCCACAGATCTTTGCTTTTAAAAATCTTCACGTTATTTACTTTTACTTTTGTGTGAAATTAATAGTAAATCTTGATGAAAAGAGGTTTAACTTGCAGGATTAATGTTTGACCATAGTCTGCTTTCAAAAAAAAAGAAAACTTAAGCTTTTATCTTCAATTATCTTATTGCTAAAGGAAAAATTTTCTAAAAATGGTAAACACTGTACTTTCTTATGAAGCTTCAAGGTCACTAACTTGTTCTTTTTACCAAGAAAACATCTGTTTTCATGAGTTTGAGCCTTAAAATGGATGGTTTCAGCTTTTGTTCTGATTGCAGCTGGCAAAAGAATGTGCGCAATCCCTAGAAATAAAAATCAGTTTGACCTAGTAATGGCTATAGGGATCTTGGAGACCAGAAATCCACACTGTAAAAATACCTGATACAATTTAGGAGCTCAAATCTCACTGAAAGTGGCCTTAAAATCCTACATCCTTTAGAGGCTTTGAAAATGTTTTATTACCCAACCAGTATTAAGCGGTGTTTACTGAGTGCTTGGCCATTTAATAGGCATCATGAGATTGTACAGGAACGGGATGACCTGGGACCAAAGGACAGCCCTGCTCAGACTCTGTCCCCTGGGAATGAATCACAGTAGGAAAAGACATTTCCCTAAAAATCCCTTAGTTATTGTGGTTTTGTTTTCTTCTGTGTCTCTCTGTTTCACAGGATACAAATGAATGCCTTATATAATTTTTTCCCTTCATCTTCTTGGTTTGTGCTTTTATTGCAGCCATATCATCTTCCAAACACCTGTTCCTGTTTTAACTCAGTCTTAATCTCTTGCCAAAAGCTGAACTCTGGTAGGAACGCAGTAGTCCCAATAAGGTGTTAAAAATAAAATAGTAGTTGATACTTAAATACCCATTTATATACACAAACAAATTAATCCTCATACCTCATGCAGGGAAGTATTTATTCTCTTTCCAGTTTTAATTGCCAGGAAGCAAAGAGAGAATTTAAGCAGCTAATTTTTTAAACTTGCTTTTTTTTCCCATGAAGTTTTCAAAAGATAACCTAATGAAGACGTGTTCAACCTATCTAGTTTCAGAGTGTTCCATAACAATGCCACATTCTCCTTTAATCCCCTCTACTGTTTTCTTTAGAGTTTATGGTAGATTTGACTGTTCGGACTGCTTGTAAAAATAAAGACTGTGTGTAAATGTGAGCATATAACCAATCTCTCAATAAAAGATATCATTTATTTCTGTTCTCTAATGCATCCATTCTGTGTCATGCTCCCTCTGCCTCCTCCTCACATCTTACTGGTATTTCAAATCATATGTCAGGTAGCATTTGAGTTTGGTATGTTGAGAAATGAGTGTGCACACAGGAGATGGTCATGTCTGACACTGTGGCAACATTGAGTACGTGACAAGATATCCCAGAAGCTTCCCACAGTGTGCTCTGCTCCTGTAGCATTTGCTAAGGGAGACTCTTAGAAACCCAGTTTATAACTGTGTTTCTATGTTTCTATGACATAACTAACTATAAACACTGCAAGATGTGAAGAGAGTACACTTTTCTTGGCTTTCAGCGTTTGGTAGATTTTCTTTTTAGATAAAAAATGTAACAGTTTAGAGACAAAAGCAAAATTAAACTGCAGTTATACCCTCCAGGCCATCAACAACTGGAGTATTAACCAAAGTGCTTAGTTTGTTTCCTTGTGACCTCTTTGTTTGTAAAGCACGTTACCACAGTAGTTTTTAATAAATCTTTTCCTAACAATTCATTTGAAGGCAGAGCATGTGACCTCTGGTGCTGCTCTATAATTTCCCATGTCAGTTTTACCTGTCTGTTGGGTTTTCTAAGGCATTTCAGTGTAAGAGATTAGAAAGTTGTCTTATGATTGGCCTCAAGCAGACTCTGAACAAGGGTCTAAATTTCGACAAAAAAAGAAAGACTGATTTTCATTAAATTAAAATTAAAAGATGCAATGACCTACAACATTAACATCTAATGTCTCTGGCATCTTACCAGTGGTGAATCCTGGAGATAACTGTATTGCTTTTACAGTGGGAGTTAAGGAGAGTGTGAGGGAAACCCAAATAATTTCTTTGGTTGATGCCTGCATGATAGCCTTATTAATGCACCCCAATTACATCTCTTTTATTTAGTGCAAATGCTTGCGTACACTTCCGTTTGTAGCAAGATGTACTGCTTTCTCCTCCTTTCTTCTTAGGTTTCTTGTTCAGTTCCTCTTTCTCTTTAGCTTTCCACCATGCTTCTTCTAAACCTGAAATAATCTTAGCCTGCTGTTTTACTCCTATAAAGGGCAAAGAAGTTGAAGGGAGAAAAAAGACAAATAAGCAAGGAAATGCATTGCCAGCCAGGCCCTGAAGGGGATTCTGAGTTCTAGATTTTACCTGCTGCTGAAGCTGGGAAGCAAATAACTATTTTTGTCGTAATCTTGCTTTTCCTGGAGAAACTGTGAGCAAGACTTTATCTCCTACTGCAGTATATCTGACATAATACAGGGTGGAGGTAAATCCTGATGAAAGGTGTATTGTGTGGGTTTAAGGGAGAAGGATTGATTAGGACTAGTGGCTAAAAATAGGAGAGAGATGATTTGAGTTACTGTGGGGAATGATTCAATAATAGGGAATAATAGAGAAAATGATAGTTTATGGTGAAGGGAACATTTGAGCTGGAAAACAAAGCTGGTAATAGAAGAATATATTATTTATTTTTCTAGTTTGGATGATGCAGCGCTTGAAAGTCACCTTTCTGTTTTAGAGTGTGCTACAGTACTTCATGGCTAAAAGGAGAGGAAAGGACACATTTACCAGCTTAGAATCCAGCTGTGTTACTGTGTAGTAAAGACTTAAAACCAGTTCTTCTCTTTCATGTATGTTAGCACTTCCCTCTCTTTAATGCATAATAGGATTGAAATAGAGTAAGAGAGTATTTTGGCGAGATAGGCTGTTTCATAAATTTTGTTGCAGAGAATACCACCTAAGAGCATCTAATTGAGAGCAACAGCCATGCAAATGACCAGAACAACAAACATCTGGGTAAGCCAGCATTTAATCAAAGACAGAAGTGCATAGTGTGCTGTGAAACACACCTGACATGCATCATACTTCATCAGCTTAATTTTGAGAGAGGAGATTCACTGTTTAAGAGAGGTTGTGTAGCCACTTAGCTCACCCTATTTATTCTCTCTGGAATTAGATATAATTCACTTGCTCGATGGTCAACAAAATAAATCCATGTATTTCTCTGTTTAGCCCTTTGGTTTATAAGACAGCCGACTGTTCTTGTTCAGGGCTTTTTTCATCCTCATCATCAATGCTGAAATGCTATAAAAAATGCAGCTGCTGAATGCCACAGCGGCACCAGTGTGTCAGTTCTTTCCCTTTCTGGGGAAGATACAGCAGTATATTATTGATTCTGATCAGTTGAAACAGATTCCCAAGAGTGCAGAGAGAACAGTGGCGTGTGAACTGTGAAAATGGAGCAAAGGCTTAGAGTGACATGGCTTTCAGGGAATTGTGCAGACGCAAGTCCTGCCGTGACAGCAGACTGTGAGTGTGGAATGGCCCACTGGAGTGCAGGGCTTGGGATGGGTGGCAGACCCACCCTCCTCCAATTCAGCCTCATGGCACACCTTTCAGCAAGGCTAAGAAGTTTCTAGAAACTGCATCATATGTTTCAGTGTGGGCTGCCAGGCATTAATTTCTTCACGTCTCTAGCTTCAGGGTACAGCTAGCATGCAGTTAATTGACACAGCAGCTCGCAATCCCTCGTTTGTTTTAGGTTAACCTGTGTTTCACTACTGCCCCTGCATATATGTGCTTAAACAAATGTTTTTCTCCAGCAGTTTAAAACCACCTGATGCAGAAACATATGTGCTGCTCTGACTGCATGATTAGTTTTAAGTTTGGAGTGTGGTGATTACTACAGTAAAAACGAAACTTCATCTGATGTTGACTAAGAAAATCCTAAATTCCATGGGGTTTTTAGCTCAGTTCTCTTTGTACCAGTAATTGCAATGCAACATTAGTACTCAGCTACACCCCTGTTATGGTTTACATTCAAGAAAGTGTATGTAAGACTAGCAAAGGTAAATAATACTGCTATTTCTGAGCCTGTCTTAATGATGGGTACCTCAAGAAGTAACGTCTGCCATGGAAATAAAAATAGTACAGGCTAATGAGGAAGGGTTGGGAGAAAACAAAATAAAGCCATGATGTTTTGGGGCTTCTAGATGTAAAGAAACAAAAAGATTAATAGTCATCTCATCCTGAAAGAAAACAAACATTAAAAAAAAATCTTTTTTTCACACAAAGAACTATTTGATCTAAAATGTTAAAGAAGTGCTTGTCTTCATATCAACTAAAAAACATGCAGAGATTTGTTTTCTACTGTTTTTGCAACTGCCAGTGGTTTTCTCCCTAAAGCTTTGGCAAGTTTCATCATGCAGCTGTTGACAATAGCAAAGTGATAGCTTGCAGTACACATGCACAGCCTGGTACTTCAGAGAAATCTCTTGCTTTTTCTCATTTATCTCTGTCACATTTCAAATCTAGCTTCATTATTATAAGAAATTAATACTTTAGGAAGGATTAGGTTGAAATGCTGATTTATAGATGGGTTTATTTCTTAAATCCTGGAGGTACATTATCAGATTGAGAAATCATATTTAAAGAAGGAAACCCTTGCTTTGGTTGAAATTAATTCCACTAGAAATTGAATTAAAGGAATTTAATTCTCTTTCTGCTCAGTTGTTTTGTTTGTATTTCACATTTTCTCCAGCTTGGACAGAAGAAGTGATTTATCAGAGTGATGTTCTAATCAGTTTCTTCTGGCATTGAAGACTGGAAAGCCCACAGATGTACAGTGCCTTTCACATTGTACAGTGGAGCACTTACCTTTCCCCAGCCTTCTCCTCAGAGTTCTAGGGAATTTCACTCTTCAGATGATAGGTCTGCTGAATCCAGGCTCTTCCCAGCTTTTGTTGCCACCTCTGTTCCTCTGCTTCTGTGGTAGCATAGCACTGACCAAAATTATGTTTCCCATAAGACCTTAAAGCTGTTTGAAGCACCTACTCATTGAGATGTGAAATTCCCTGCAGATATATCTGCTAAAGAATGACCTCGACATCCTGTGGAGTGAGTGAGGTAAGAGTCCTTCACGGAATGTCCCCTCCTCCATACCCAAATCTGAGCCCTGTAGGGGTTAGTGGGTCAGACTGCAAAGCCACCATTCCACATCTCTTTGTTCTTCAACCCAATTTGCAGGGTTTTAGTTTGCTGGGATAGCATGGTTCCACAATCTATACTTCTGTTGGCTTTATTATTGCCTTCATGATTGTTATTGCTGCACATAGTCTTGTGCAGCACAGTGCTGCTGTGTTTGTCTGAGAGAGTATTCCAGATGTATTTTAGTTTCTTTGGAACTTGAACATGATAGTGATCGTCATGAAAGCTTTTCGATTGATCCTACACATTAGTTTTGTAATTTCATTAAATATTTTAAACTTGGCTTGTACAATTTTATCTCTTCTGTGAATCTGTAGTATTGTAGTATTGTTTTAGTGACCTTTTCAAGGGACTCATATTCCTCTAGAGACATTTTTGTTTCTATAGTAAGATGTTTAAGACATACCAACCTACTGGTATGAAGTTATATTGCCATGAGCACAGACTGAAGTTTCCTTGGTTTTCTTAGACCAAAAATGTGAAGGAAGGTGCAATTAGATAAATGAGATATTAATCTAGATAAAATAGTTTTTCATGCTCTAGTGCATACTCAAAACAAGACTTCTCACTGCAGGGCATTTAATGCATGTTGGGAAACTTTCCCTGTGTGAGAGAACATGAAACAATTATTGTTTACATGCTGTGTGAAGTGGCTGCCATTGATGGGATATGGAAGTGATATTAGAGCAGTGGAAGTGATATTAGAGCAGCCAAGTCTGCTTACATGACCTCCTGATAGGAGGTCATGACTTCTCGTAGGAGAAACAGGTACCAAGTAACCCAAGGTTGAACTATTATCACAAGAGCCTGGAGTACAGAAGAAAAAGAACGAAATGGTGTAACAGAGGACACCCTTGCTGCTGGAGTGTAGCCAGTGAGTTTGCAGGCTACCGGGAGGCCCTGTGGGGCAAGTAAATAGTATACTGTCATGGTAGGCTCATCTCAATGATTGATGGGTTTGATCATCTTGGAGGGCTTTTCCAATCGTGATGATTCTGTCTCTGGCTCCTCTCATTCTTCTAGTAGTGAACATGCTGCTTTACTCTCTAATTTCCTCTAAAAATGCCTTTACTCTTCCCAAAAGCCACCCCAGAGATCTAGGGGTAATATGCAACAGCTTGGTAACATTCAAGGCTGGAAAAGACAGCTGCTTTTTTATGGGTCTCTGGATTCAGTGGGAGCAAGTGTAAATATAGCAGCTAATGTTCTCTCACGTCTCTGCTCATCTAATGCCATCTGCTTTGTGTCCATTCATTCACACTGGTGCCAAATGTATTTCTGGAGCAGTGTATTTGTGCATCAGCAGTCTTGATCCCAGATTGTTAGGTGAGAACAAATATATAAACTGTATGGTGTGGGTAGGCAGGTGAACTCTTAAGATTTAATGTGGCTATTTATGATCAGCCATTGCCAGTAGTTGCTATT
Organism: Irena cyanogastra; assembly: GCA_013397155.1. Taxonomy (NCBI): domain Eukaryota; kingdom Metazoa; phylum Chordata; class Aves; order Passeriformes; family Irenidae; genus Irena; species Irena cyanogastra. The sequence continues at coordinate 303,280 of VWZV01008682.1, forward strand.
CTGCAGGGTAATGGTAACAATTGTAAGTTGTCACTGCTTCTGGTGGTGGTGCAGGAATGGAAGGAGCACTGTTTCCCCTCTGGGAAAGACCTTATTCCTTTGACTGCTCTGTCCCTTTTCAGAACCTATGGCAACGCCAGACTTCTTGCAGAGTGTATCAGAAATCAAATTTTTGTAGAGCTGGGACCTAGACATGGTGCAGATGTTTTAATCCTCCCACTCGTTGATCTGTCATTATTTTACAGGAGTGAGAAATGTGTCAGGCAGGGTTATGGCCTTCTCTGTCTGTTTGTGCACATTGTCCCTGTAGTGGTATTAGTGCATTATTAAATATGGGGATAAGGGATATGTAGGTTCAGTTATATTCACACAAACATGTTTGTATCACTTTCTCTGGTTCTTTTTCCAAGGTAGAAATGTATTCTATATACAGGGCATCTTGACTGCAATATAATTGCAACCACTCAAGCAGTTGTACTAGCTGTAGTTATCAAGGCTTAAGCCATAACATTTAGCACTAGCCGTAACATTTGTAGCAATACAAATCTGGATGTATTAGACTAGTCTGAGGCTTTGAATATATGTCACCTTTCAAATCCAGCTGTAGATGTGGAAAAAAACATTATCCTCAGTTTTTCACTCTCATTTCCACCAGAGATTTGTCTCTCCCTCATGATCTGCCAGCAGAATTGTTTGTGCAAGCCCTCCCTCTCTTGTTTCTAGGATAAATCCATCCATTTAGTGCAGAACAGAGGGCAGAGTTTGGTGTATCAGTCTGATTTCACCAGATAATAGGAGAAACTCTGAAGTGGTCTTTTGTGGGGAGAAAGGAATGGTAACTTGCAGCAGAGAGACACCATGAGCCTGTGAGATCAGTATCGTTCAGCACAGCTGGATCTAGGAGCAGAGGTCTGCCCACAGCTGTCCTTGTCTTTTTGGGAAGGTTATTCTCTTCCTGTGCACATGGATGGCATGGCATTGCTTGATCACCTGTCAGCCTTGAGTGGAAATAAATACAGCATTTGATGTTGATTGTAGGCTGTAGCCTTGCTGGTGTGTAATCAGCATTTCCTCTGCAGTCATTTCATCACGCCTGATTTCACACTAGCACATGTGCAGGATTAAAGCGTGGATATCTGTCTATGTACAGACTGTCTGTTGCAGTAGATATGATTTAAGATAGCCATGTAAGTTTTGTTCTTCTAAAACACAATGTGGCATTATGAACTGGGCATGGTAGTTTTTAAAAAATTGGTCTAATGTTCGAAGAACACAACAGTAAAATGTCTTTTATACATTTAAGCTTCAGATTTCAGCTTGGCTGGTGTTCTGTTATTTGTTGTGCAGTGGAAAAAAACACAGCAGTTGTATTTTAGGAAGCATTCAGAGATTTAATTTCTTCTGCTGAAACTGAAGCATACGTAACTACTTTCAACCCACTATTTTCCTTTATAATTATGCAGGAGTAAACTGAAGTACAATTCCCTCTCTAAAACTGAAGAGAAATTCTATATCTTCTGCATACTTTTGTTTAGGTCTTAGGAGAGACACAGGTATTAAAAATCTTTCATTGTCAGCTTTGAGAGACATACATAGGGATTTTTATGCACTATTCGCTTGGACTCCTTAAAAGAGAACAACATAAGAACAGTTTCAAAGCTTGTGTTACAACATGAGAATCCAACTTTTGACATATTATTTCCTCTTTTGTGGAAGTAAGGATCTGGCTCCTGTTATGATTCTTGAAGCTAATTCAAAGACTGAACTACTTTTTCCTTGCTTAGCTGATTTGCAGATTGCATTTCTTTAAAATGTTCTGTTTAGCTGCTTCTGTCACGTTCCTGCTTCTCTTACAGCAGTCATCCACTCTGTCAGCTCACCTAGTGTTGGCAGTTGGTAGAAGAGATTTCTTCTCACCAGCTTCAGCCATCTGGAACCATCTTCTTTTATCTCTAAATTCATTAAGTCTCCATAGTTGAAAAATATTTTCAGAAGTCGCAGATGTTTTCTTTCACCTTTTACTCTTTGGTATTTGGACATATTTCACTTGACCAGGTTGCTCATGGCAAGTGGAATTTGAACTAGATAATCTTTATGGTCTCTTCCACCCCAAACCATTCTATGATTTTCTGAGAAAGCCAAGAGTGCACATCTTCTAAAATTAAGCACCATTACCTGGATTTCTTAACTTGTCCTGACTCTGAGAGATTTTTACAAAGTTGATGCTGCTTTATTATTTTCCAAAGGAGTGGTTTTGTGAAATATATCTATTGTTCATATGTCTCTCTGTATTGATATCTCTTAAAATGCTAGAAAATGTGGAGTTTATGTTTGTTCATTATCCAGAGGTCTTGGCAGCCTCTGGCTCTGTGGAAACTAATGGGATAGAGAGCTGATATGCACTTGATACTCTGTGACAGAGTAAGATTAAATCTTCAGAAATAATTGAGAGGAAAGGAAAAAAACAATGTCTCCTGTCATAGAAGTGTGGATGTTAGAGTACATAAATTGTTCTTAAGGGTGGATTAGTACTGGCTATCCTGAGTGCTTTAAGAAGGGGACAATGTGCTGAGGTAAGGTCAATAAAAAAACTGATTAGAGAACTGACTTTTAGTCTGCTTTTAGTAATAAACCTTTGTAGATGAGATAACTGTCTGGCGCATTATTTTTCTTTCAAAATGCTCTCATACCAGTGAAATACTGGATGTGCAGACTTTGCTGAAAGCATTGCTACTAAAGCTGGAAGAAGCTGGTCTGTTTTGTAGTCTGTTTTGTTGAGAATGTATCCTAATAGTTGGGAAACTGGGGGAGAACCACGTAATCCCATTTTCCCAACCTACAGTAATTCATTTATTATGCAGAACATATAATTTACTGCTGTTTAGATATCCAACTGCATCTACAGTAGCAGTATAATAAAGGAATATTTTATATGCTTCATATTGAACTTTGGATGGATAAGGTGAAACTTCATAAGTGGTTTCGTTTCAGTTGATTTTGTTCTGAAGTACTTTCATGGGTTGCAAGTGTTTTTTAAACAGCTTGATTTGCATTTTTTTGCTGATATGTCAGCTGTAGGGATGATCTAGTGTGCTCTTTTCATTCACATTGCTAGTAAATATAAACACAGACAGTAATAATTTATTACTTATGTTGCTTTTCAGTTTATTGGGCAGTAGGAGAGCCTAGCAGTCTAGGGAAGCATTATATTGCAAATAACTCTCTCAAAGGAGAAGAAAAGTGTATTTCATGCATTATAAAATATAGCAAGCAGTCAAATTAAACAAATATATCCACTCTAATGGCACTTCAAAACTGTGTAGCAAAGGAGTCTGCAATCTCAGGTAGAAAAATCTGCTTCAAATTTTGAGTCTCGTGTATTAAGATGGTTATTGCTTTTCTTGATTTTTTAATTTTTTCTTTGAGATTCAAGGACAAATCTCCCACATTGTTAGTGTCAATGTGAGTTTTGTCTTTGATTTGACTGGTGCCAGGGTTTCATCCCTAGCCTATATAACTTACGACTTTTCCACAGAGCTAAGATTCTACATTTGCTCATAATTATGTATATGTCTCTATTCATCTGAGCAACTAAATCATGAGAAAGGTGACATACATGTTGATTTTGCTTTCAATTTTTGTCTTTGAGGGTGTGAATCTTTGGCATAGTGGATAAATTTCCCTGCATGATGAGTAGTCTCTGGCTTTTACAACACCCCTTGGTTGAGCTGACAGAAATTATTTTGATGTAGCAGCTTACTGCTGGAAAATGCTGATGGAGCTGAAAAAAACACTTTATGGGATTGTGTTATTGTGATGAGATTTTCATGGGAAAGCAGGCCAACTTCCACCCTGTCCAGCGAGCTGATTGCTGGCAAGGCTGGCAAGGTTTGCCTATAGACATTTCTGAAAATGTCTTTAGATGTTCTTTTAATCATAGAAACATAGAATGGTTTGGGTTGGAAGGGACCTTAGAGATCGTCTCATTCCAGCCTCCCACCACAGGCAGGGACACCTCCCGCTAGACCAGGTTGCTCAAAGCCTTGAACACTTCCAGGGATGGAGCATCCACAACTTCTCTGAGCAACCTGTTCCAGTGCCTCACCATCCCTACAATAAAGAGTTTCTTCCTTATGTTTAATATAAGACATGAAAATTTTTGTTTCTGAATTTTAGTTCCAGTTCAGAAGAAAAAAGGAGTGATTTGGAAATGTGGGCGATTTCAGGGATCTCAGTTTTGTTGTCTGTACAAACAGGCAATAACTGCAGTTTTCTACTGGGTTATTGCTGTTAGTCTTGGAGTAGCCAAAGAGTGTGGAGTTTGCATGATTTTTTTTCTGTTCTGAACCAAGAATTCTCGTCATGTCCCATATATGCCTTGTAGATGTGTTATTTAGACGCAAATCCTTTGTGTGATTGATTCTCTGAGAACCATCTTAGATATGTTAAAAATGGCCCTTTTTTTTTTGCATCCTTTATAGCAGACAAGTAACTGTCTCCTAAACATACCTTGTGCACACTAAAAGGAGTGTTTTAACTCTGTTTTGTCCTCTGTTCTGAATATGCAATGATATTTTATGCTTGCATTCAATTCCTTCTGGTTGATCATGCTTCATGAGTTCTTTTGTCACAGCATTGAGTAGAGTGGTGATTGAGGATCATCTCTGAAAATCCAAAGTTTTAATTGATGGTAATTTTGATCTTCACTTAAGTGATAAAGAGGAAGTGTCTGTCTCAGAAGTCCTTTTCTTGTATGTTTTTTCATCAGACAGGAGAAATAGGTTGTATCTTTTCAGAAGACAGTTGTATAACCTAGTAGTCATTTTTCTTTCTTTCTTTCTTCTTGTGTTTTTGTGAAGGCATCTGTACATCTGTTTTTCTGGCTTAGTGATCAGCAAAAAATATGGGAAGCAATCTCCTTGGCAGATAAGAATCTGAACATGTCATTTCCAGTCAGCTAACTTAACTTTCTGCATTAGTATACTGCAGATCCTGAAGAAGGCTAAACAAAACCAGAACCATATAGGAGAAACTGCTGTATGCATGTGACCAAGAACAAATGAGTTTGGGACAGCAGAAATCCTATAGATATTTTGTATTTGATAGATCACCTTCTCTCTAAATAGCTGTTAGACAGTTCACTTAGTGCACTGAAGAGAAGAGGTACATCATTTGCTACCTTCTGATCATATACAAGTATTTGTCTTCTCGCCTCGGGTAAGATTTTGGTTCCTGGTTATTTCAAAATGTCAGACATTATTCTTCATGACTTTGGACTTTTCATCGTGACTTTAGAATCAGGATTTGACTTAGAGTGACAGCACTGTTCAAACAAACTAATATTCAGACAAAACTGGGAATGTATCAAAGATTTAATCTAAGCTAGTTTCAAAGTGCTATCAAATAGCCTTTGAAGTTAGATGAGATAAACATTCTTTGTTATCCTGGGGGAAAAAAGTTTTAGTTTTGCAACACAGACAGTGCTTGAGCAAAAAAAAGAAAGTTTGGGAATTTTTAGGAGACGTGTTAGGTAGAGAAGAGGTGGAAAAATAAGAAATACAGCCTCTGTTTTCTCATTGCATTAGTATGTTATTAACTAAAAAGATTATTATAATATATAATTTCTGTTGATACAAAGGAACATCTTAGTTTTATGTGCAGTGTTGAAACTAATCACAGTATTGTCTTTGCTTCCTTTCATAGGTTGCCTTTTTGAAGATGTGAAGGACGAAGATACCTGTGTTGAAAACTATTGTTAGATTTATTTTCAGCAGAAATGTGTACAGATAACTTCCAATGGTGGGACTTTCAGAAAAAAATCCCCTGGCAATACAAAAGAAAATGGGGTGGGGTGGGTGGGTGTATTCTTCATATGTGAATGTGTTTCAAAACCAAAGACAGAGTTGACTTTTGTATCTGGTGCATTCTTAGATGTCATTCTAAGAGTGACTTACTTGTCACTCCTGTGATATCCAGCTGGGATGACTATTATGATGTCTTCACTGCCAAAAGGAAATTCCCTGTGTATCTTGTACTACCTTTACCAGTGTTTGATAGCAATGTATATATCCATTGGAAGGTTCACCACTGGTAGCAAATGTTTTAAAATTTCATGGATACTAATGTGAGTTCTTTACCTTCTTTGTTCTGGTGAGGTTAGAGGTCCAACTTTAAAACATAAAATCTGTTTTTTGTAAAACTTACATGTTTATCATGTATATTGTTTCTGCATTAAGGTTTGCCTCTCTGCTTGAGAGAGAAGGAAGTCAGTTTCTGCATTACTACATCATATGATGTTTTGGAGAATCAAGGTTTTATCGTTATTTGGAATAATTATTATTATTTCAAGGGAGGTTAACATGCTCTTTACTCATTAAATGATTCTAATGTAGAAAGTGATCCTGCAAAATGTTGGACACTTTGGTTTTACACATCCAAAGACAAGGAGGTGAGGCCTCACAGCACTCACTCTGGATATAATTTTTCTGTTATTATTTTAGTTTTCAGTATTGAAAGAAGAACAAATTATTCTGACTTTCGTATTCAGGGACTAAATTATCTAGCTCCAAGATATTTTGTCTATGCACCAATGTTGAGTCATTTTATGAATAAAATATTTTTTCTAAATTAGTTTACTATTTGTTCTGCTTAATTTCTGAGACAGTTTCAGCTTTCCATGATACCTTGAGAAGGCTGACCTAGAACAGAGGCTAGACAGAGTTAAAGAATAAAGGAGGTATTTATTGAAAGGCCTTAAAGTTTACACCTTGGGCAATACAAGAGCCTGGCCAGGGCTACACCCAGGATGAACCCAAAATGGTCACAAAAAATGGATGACTGGTCACGAGGTCTCTCGCTTTTGTAAGTTTTGGTCCATTTGCATATTGGGATTAATTGTCCAATTACAGCTTCAGATTATGAAGTTCCATCCTTGTTTTCTCTCTTCAGTTCAGCGATGCTCTTGGGCCTGAAACTTGTAATGGTTGTCCTTGGTCTCAGGCTAGAAAAGGAATTGTTTTGTCTGCCTACCCTGTGAAGAGAACCTACTTACACTTAATATCAAACTCAGAACTACAGCCCTAGGCAGCACAGAATCTGAAAACTATGAGCGCTAAAACTTAAAGCATCATTTCTCTTTAGAGGCTTGACAAGGCCTTTACCTTGTTGAGTCTCTATTCTAAATATCTACTAATAATAGGTACTTAGATAAATATCTAACAATAGTAAACAACTAACAATAATAAACATCTAAAATTAATAAATATCTAACAACAGATAAATATCTAAGTATCTAGGTATGACTGAGCAGTTTGCAGAAGGAAATAATTCACACCAAAATATTCCATCTTTAAAATACTTTTCAGCCTCTTTAAATTGTTCCGTTCTTCTTTTGCATGTATGGAGCAACCTTCTTCATAACAGCCCCTATGGTGCTGTGGTTTGTGGCTCCAATGGTGGCTCCAACATCAATATTTTGACTACAGCTGAATTTTCTCTTATTTCTCACTCTGCACCCACTTTCCCCATTAAAGAGGGGCAAGAAATTAGTGGGGGGACACAGCAGGGACAACTGATCTGAATTGGCCAAGGGGATGTCCTGTACCATAGAGCATCAAACACAGCAGTGAAAGTGGTGGTAGAGGAAGAAAGGGGGAGAGGAGTGTCTTCCAAGTTTGTGGTTGCTCAGAGAATACCTGAGCATTGGTCTGCTTGTGGGAGGTGATGAGTTACTGGCTTTTTTGTCTCTTTCAGTCTGCATTTTATCACTGCAGAAGCTGTCTTAATTTTTGCTTTCTGTAGTACCAAGCATGATGTTAGTCCTGAAGTAATAATAATTAATCGGTGATCCCAACCTGCGTTAACTGAGATGTGCAACCTTTCCTAATGCAGTTACCATACTATATGGCACCAAGAAGATATGAAAAATGTTAGCTTTAATTCTTATATGTTATTAGATTATAAAGCTGGCAATTGCTGTGGTGCAGAAAACATGCCTGTCAGACCAGTACTGTACTTGCCATTAGCAACAACAGACAATATTACTGCTGTCATTAATGGTCACAAGGCAATTACATGTGTGTAGGGCTGGCTCTTTCTTCTTAAAAAGGGTGACCATTTAACTGAGATAGTAAATTGGCATACCAGATTGAGTCCCAGTGGGGTTCTTTTAATTCCAAAATTAGGGTGGCTTTCTAGCTTCATTTAAATCTCTGCTAGAGTAGGTTAGGATAAACTGAATGATAATAACAAATGGGTTAATCAGAGAGCTGTACTGACCTTACCCTGTGAGTTGGAGGGCAAGTTCTAGTTTGCCTCCATCTTACTTTTCTGTGTAGAGAAACTTTTGTATATAAGGAACAACTTTAATTAAAATTTACAATAGATGATTCTGCTCTCAAATGTTCTGGGTTTAAATGCAAGTGCTTTCCAGTAATTTTCTTTTTGTTTTGCTTGCTTCATTTTCATTCCTCCAGAACATCACTTTGTGGTTTCAGTTTTAGACTTTGTGTCCTATCATTCCTCTCCTAGCTAACTGCGCTCCATTATAAATGACAGGTAACTTGTTTGAGGTACTGCTTTAGCTCATCAACCTCATTCCTTTTGGTTTACCTCCATGGATGTTTTTGCTACCATTGAATCATTGTTGTAGAAGCACTGCAAAATCTGCAGATGAACAAATTATAGAAGCATTGAGCAACTCTTGTCTTTTGAAACAGCTTCAATTTATTCATTCAGAGCAGGCTGAATTGCTTCATAGCAGATGCCAGGGAGCATTTGGCAACGTTCACAGAATATCAGGAATTTTGCGGGTCTGCATGAAAATGGCTCAGTAGCAACATCTGTGTCTTCTAATACCTGAGTGTGACTATAAGTGTTGAATAGCATGACATTTTTCTTACTGTGGACACCAATTGCTGCATCCAGGTCCCACAGTTCTGTGGTTCAGTGTGTTTGGCTGGTGTTCTCTTAACACAGCAGTAATGCTGTTGTCTCACTGCCACAGGCTTTCTTTCCATGCAGTTGTCTTACACATGGATTGTGCAGGTCAGTTCTGTGTCCTTAGTGATAGATGCTTCTTCTACCTTCTTATATTCAGTGATGATATAAATATGTATTAATTTGTCAGCGTAAGTAGTAGAAAACTTTATTTCAAAATATAAAACATCTATAAGTCTATCTTGCGTGCTTTTAGTCATTTCCTGAAGACTGCAGAGCATTTAATTATTTATGTTCTTTGTGAAAACTGGGTTTTCTGTAGCGCAGGCAGGATGGCACAGCTGCAGATGGGCTCTACCATGTGTCTGTGGCAGCACCACCAGCAAGGGGCTTGTGAAACAGACTTCATACCTTCATTACTGACACAGGGTTATTACAACCCCAGTGGGCTGGGCATCTTGTCTTTTACTACGTGTGTCCTCACTTCTAAATCTCTGACTGAATCATAAGACTCATGACTTTCCCATCAGCAACAAGGTCATTTTCTCAACAGTGCAGCTGGGAAAAAAGTCCCTGTGTGGCCATCAGCTGAGTTGCACAGATCATCAGATGGAAATCATCAAACACGATAAAGCTGATGTAGCTGTCCTGACTTTAATGGAGTTGTTGCCAATTTATATCAGCCAACGATGTTCAGTGTAACAGGAGGGAGATGAAGTCTCTTGTCTTCTCCTGTCAGTCCTGTTTCAGAGTATAAAATTGAGTTGGTACATAGATAGAAACAGGGCTGACTATACCTGAAAAAAACATGAGAACACATCTGGACAGACATGGAGTCAGTTCCGTCACTTGAACCATCATAATGAGAGGGCGCTGCACAGCTCACAAGTGTTATTCCTGCAAAAAGGACATTGGCTGTAAAACAAGAAGAGGGAAGAAAGAAATTCAGTCAGTGCTCTATCAGCTCTGCATGATGGAGTCCTAGGTTGACAGGCTTATTGAGTATATCCATGATGCAATGGCTCTACTCAGCTTCTTTGTCAACCTCATCAGAAGTTTCTAGTTTCTATCTGTGACTAATGGGAAGCATGGTATGCAACAATTCAGTTGTGTGTTTAGTGTAGGCTGTTTGCTCAGATTACTTGACTTGTCCTTTACCGGGCTTTGATTTATGTGGATGTAATATGGAAAGGGCAAGAACAGTCCTTTGTCTGAGCTTTGAAAGAAAACTGAGGTATGGGACGATTTACAGCTTGTGCTTTGTTGCTGAAAGGAGGTTTTGTGAGTTTGTTGGAATAAATATTCTCAAACATGTGAAGCAAGATGAAAAAGCACTAAATTAAGAGCGCCGTTTAAATTTATGGCTATTGGGAAGAAGATATGAGTTGCTGGTTTAGTTGATTCACAGTAATTATTAAGATCATATTTTGTGGTTGAGAGGCACAAAACCAGCTTGACTGTTGCAACCTCTTATCTCGGGAGCACAAAGAGCAGTGTCTGTTCCGATCCAGCAAACACAGCTCTGGCACTCGGGCAGTTCTCTGTGCAGGTAAACAAGGCTCTGTGAGCGAGCCCCACAGAGGACATCATGCAGCAGAGAGCTCTGTGAGATGCTGAGAAGGAAAATATATTAACAGCCTGCCTGAAAGAGACATTTATTCTGTCCTTAAAAGTGTTTTTTAGATTGCAACAGGCATATAAAGAAATATGTTGGTAAGCTGGGGGTTTTCGAATTGGCATTGTAATTTGCAAATGAAAACATATTTCCTATGCTGGTTTTTTTCAATGATCACATGAATGCAAAAGAACATCTTGTCGTACAGTAACGCTGATTTATTTTGCAAATATTTCTAGTCACCTGTGGATTTATTAGTGAATGCATAACAATCTATACCTTCCTCTGCTTCTAGATTTTGACACTTGCTTAGCAAGAGTCACCATTTACACAAAAGTATGTTAGGTAGAAACTAATTGCAATTTGTTGTTACAGTTACCAGAAGACTAGTAAGTAAAGAAGACTTCACACTGGCTATTTGTTTTTTAGTGTATCATTTCACATTTTAAAGTGGATTTCTGTCTCCTACCCTACTAGGCAGATGTTACATTATTGGAATTAATAATTTTTATTTTGGCCATAGAACATAATTTTAAAGCATTTTTGAAAGGCCTGGAATTCAGAACCTGTGAGACTTTTCCAGCCCTTAAACCCAATCTCTTATAGACGTCACTCTTCCATGTGGTTCTCTCTCATATGACTACTTTCATATCCTGATCCACCCTAAAACTGATCAGTTCATTTGATTTTGGTTTTTTCTTTCCTGCTCTCCTTACTGAAAACCTGACCCACAGTCTCTTTCTTCTGACAGGAATTTTCTGATTTCTGAGGTAAGTGAACCCCAGCTGTAGTGCACCTGTTTGTTGTGCCAACAGGATTCTTTAGTGTAGGTAGTTTCATTCCTGGATTCTTGAACCCTATTCTGTACTTAGGGAACAATTGTATCTCCTCAATGTTAATTTTATTAATGGTTTCATTCCCAAAGATAAACTTGGCATTCTACCAAATTCTCTGTCTGTGCCCGTTTGAATCAATCTCTGTTGTGTGGGAGTGAGCAAATTATGCATGAGGTGTGCATCTTAGCAAAGAGACTTTAATACTTTCTTACTTCTTTTGGGAATACCTAACTTCATGTATTTGTGAGTTCTTCTCTTTTTTCTCCAATCCGCTGGAGGCTGGCTCACCCCAGTTTTTGTTCCCTTCCATTTCCAACTGTGAAGACCTAAAGAATGTCATTATTCCCTGGTCAAAGGATCCGATTATTTCGCAAGTGCATGACCTCATGCTTTGTGTGTTGATCCTTTCCCTAGTTTTTCTGATCCTCATCTTTATTTATGATGCTTCTGACTGTCACATCAGCAAGTGTTCTTATAACATTTCTAGTGAACCATGTCACTCTGCTGTGGTCACTAGTGGAAATGTGTAATAAGATCAGCTTATAGGCAGAACTACTATTCCCTCAAGCCATTTACTTCTCTTTTGGGTTTCTGCTGTGGATTTGAACCTTGGAAGTTCATTTCAGACCTCAGCAGGAGTCAGGATCTTGATGCTGTCCTCCTGAGCCCTGTGCCAGGACTGATCAACTAAACAGAATCAGCCCTTCAGCTGTTATTGACACTCACTGGGCAGTACTTGTTCCTGACCACGCGTGAAAGACAAATGCTCTGGTGAATGGAGCCCCCCCACTGTGGTAGGGAGGTGTTGGAGTATTATACACTTGAGCTATTCAGTAAAAATTGCAGATTATCTCATTCTTATTTAGCACTGGGTTTCAGGTTAATTTGGGGTTGTTTTGTTTTGTTTTATTTTGTTTTGTTCCAGAGGGTCTTGTTAATTTTAGTTTTTTGGTACAAAAAGATTGAGATTCTAATGAGCAAATACTCCTTAAAAAACACAGTGTTACACACCATGCTTCTGCTGTGAGTACCAAACACAGCCTGATGATAAACTGAGACCAAGTTATGGGAGTGGGAGTAAGACAAGGGTCATTTTCTGGTATTGTTAATGGAAAGTGTTGGTGGCCTGAGCTTGGGTGCTTGATGGTTACAACTTTGATAGCTGTGTCTATAGCATGGCTATAGACTGGGCCTGGGCAATTCATACTTTTCCTGCCTGAGTGTATAGACTCTCAAAGAGATGTTTGACAGGCCTTAGACAGATCTGTGCTTTGCTTTTCCCATATGTAACGTTATTTACATCGTGGGCTAATAATAATGCGCTGTATCCTGTGTAAGCTTTTTTTAACTGCGAGCCCTCCAGATCTGTTGCTCTGTGGGGTGGGAGTTTGTCAGCGCTGCCGTGTCAGAGCAGCTCTATGCCTTCTGTAACTCCAGCAGCACCTCACAAATGTGGCCCATCCTTGTTCTCTGCAGAAAGGAGGTGCAAAGTGCCTGATGTCGTGATCTTGTGGGGGTGAGCATGGAGCAGCTGCTTGCTTGATTTAAACATAAAACCTTCTTGGGGACTCTGTTAGAAGAGGTGAGTGACAGAAGCATTCCTAGGAGTGGAAGGTATTTGGATTTGCCACAGTCCAGAGTTCCTGTGTGAGGTCCCTCTATAAGTGAAGAGGCCACTGTGAAAAGTTTTTCTCTTATGGGAAGTGCAATAGGTATCCTGAGCCCAGGTTTTCAGATGTCTTGAAGAGAGGACTTTGAGATCATGGACTTGATTCAAAGCTCCATGAGACAGCAGTACGGACAGCACGTGTTAGGTCACTGGCAAGTTTTATTACAGTCTAATTGGAAGAAACTTTTAAATCTACAAGCAATGTTTAAAAACATTTAGTATACACCACACAATTTTTGCCCTGTCACTTAGTAGTGTTTCTCAAATGCAGGCTATGGTGATCAGCCAAAGGCTGGTTGGTCTGTCCTCAGGATGTTCTGCATTCCTCTGCCTACCATCCCCAGCTAGAAATATTTTGTCTTTTTTGTCTTTGCCCATTTCAAGTAGCAACCCATGTCAAGTTAGCCTTGTTCAAACATTAACCTGGTAGGGCTAGTGGCCTGGCTTTATGTGGGGAGGGACAGATGAATGAGCAGAGTTCCTGAAGATTAGTAATATGGTTTATATATTATGTCGTGGTCTTTATTACCCGAATGCATGCACAACAAATGCACAGGAATGCCATATGTACAGCTGCAGAAGGTAAGCCAAGCTATTATTAGTTATTAATTTAATAATGATCCTCTAATCAAAGATGATACTGTAATGGACAAAGGGACACATGCACATTAATATTTGATATTTTCTGCCTTGAAGTTTTGGTTACATAATCTCAGCATGGGTGTAAGTGTTTGTTGATGTATATGAAAATGTTTTTGATTATTTAGAGGAAAGCATTAAGGAATTCTGAGATTGTCATGTGTTTAGGCACAGCCTCTGAAACAACTTCAGAGACCAGGCTCTTTATGTCACAAACTGTACCTTGTGCACCTGATTTCATGAAGAATTCAAGATCAAAGGTCTCATTAGAGCAGTCTTAATACTGACATAATTTCTTGATAATAAAGCATAATTTTGGCTTCTTTTCCTTGTAATGAAATGATGTTGCACACATTGCAAAATTATGGTAATTTTATTTTCTTGTAATTCATAAAGAGAATAATAGGCAAGCAACAGTGCACTGGGGCATTTTATTAGGAAATTGAGGGTCCTATTCTCTGGTTTTTCAGAAGAGCTTTTCTCCTTTCCTCTGTGTTTTTGTTTTTCAGAATTGCATTGCTTCGGTACCATCTCACTTCTGCAAAAGGCAATTTTGTTAAATGTATCCCCAAATGCACTGATGAAGTTATAACTGTTTGGCAAGGGCTTGGAGACAAAGATACTGCTGTGAAAAATGAGTCTTGTCAAAAGAAAACTGATTTGTGAGCACAAAATGTGGACAACGTGGTCAATGTTATATTATCCATTTGTCTCCCACTTTCAGGTATATCCACTGTTCTCAGGTAGTTTTTACGTATCAGGAGCATCTATATGGACTCTGTCCACCCTTCCTTACTGTCAAATTATATCAGAATAGAGATTATTTCCATCTCTTAGCACTATGGCTTTTGGCCAGTGTAACTGGATATCCTGGGGCTTTGTGGCTGGCACTCTGGGATTTGGACACTTTGTTCCTCTTTGTGCATCTGCACCTGTCTATAGCTCTGTCTCTAATCTGTGCCTACAAAACAAGAGAAAAGCACAGTCTAGTCTGGAAAGAGATATAATGAGGAGAAACATGTTGAACGACTGTGAGTTTTAGGCTAAGCAGTCAAGGATGTAGTAGATGAAATATGGATTTGCTACAGACTGTTTCTAAGAGTACATATCTTGTTCCAGACTAAGAGTTGTGTGGCATTTTGTCACATAAGTGGAAAGCTGTTGCTCCCAGTGTCTGCTAGGAGATCATATTACTTCCTTCTCTTAACTTGTAATGCGTTTACCCTGTCTTTGATTTATGTAGCCAGGAACAAGAAGTGAAGCACTTACACAGGGGAGATAGGTAAATACTTGTATTGGTTCCTTGTGTGCCAGAGCTGTTAAAACCTAAATTTCCAGATCTTTAACTCATGGGATAGTGTTTCTAAAGAGGACACCTTAAACCTGTTTGTATGTATTTATTAGTTTCACTACTGTTTTATTTCTGTGCTGTTTAACAGCAGCTGATATCTTCCCAAGTTTTTCAAGATCCCAGGTTGTTTATTGTAGTTGCAATAGTTCTTTCACTGAGATCAGCAGAGTAGCTGGGCTTCTCCAGCAAACAGACTGCAGGCTTATGCTAGCCAAGAAGGCAATAGTTCATGCAAGTCTAGAGAACTCTGCTTTTTGTTAAACTGCAGCAGCACAGTTATACTCCTACAGAGTTTTTATTAATGTAATATCCAGTCTTCTTAAAACATGGTGCTGCTTGTTTTGTCCTAATCCATTTGTTTGAAAACCAAAAATTAATAGAGTTACACACTATGTGTATTGCTTTGATCACAGATTTGGAATTTCCTGTCTCACACAAAGGAGCATGGATTACGTGTAACTCCAGTCTAACACCCAGATCTAACATTGGCCATGCAAAAGCAGGAACAGTCCTGTCTTTGCAAGGTATTCTAGGTCTAGGAGACCCCTTTTCCAAAGTGGAAAATCTGCACTTCAGATGCTCAGATAAATTGTCAGGGGTGTCCCTTCTTTTACAGGCAGCTGCTAAGACCTGGGAGGGATGCTGCCTACCCTTGTTGCCACCGACGGAAGCATAAAGAGGTGACTTCTCAAGTATGTGCTATTTTTGTATAATCTGAGTTTCATCATATTAGCTGGGCTGAACATCCTACAGGTCATTAGGAAGGGTATGTAATATAGGAAGGTTTAACAGAGGTGCAGGCAGAGAAATGTCCTGTCCCTCATAATAGATGGTATCGGACAAAATTTCACCTACTTGCTGATGTTGCCTTGCTACTTGGTACCCCACAAGAGAAATAGCACCTGAAGAATAAGGCAGGGTCTGACAGCAAATACTACATGAAACAGTGTAGAAAGCCAAAAGCTGAACTCTTGCAGTGGGCCCTGATGACTGCCTGCATTCTCACTAAACCCCTACTCTCCAGGCTTTTTCCTTTCACACTGTTCACGCGCCATGCAAATACTCTGATGTCTGTGCAACCTGTATCTCTTCAATCAGCAGGAACAGAGCCCTCTAACCTCTGAAAGCGACATCAGCTTCTCTGGGCAATTACTTTGGCCATTTTG
Source organism: Irena cyanogastra (assembly GCA_013397155.1). Lineage (NCBI taxonomy): Eukaryota > Metazoa > Chordata > Aves > Passeriformes > Irenidae > Irena > Irena cyanogastra. Next base: position 319,493 of record VWZV01008682.1, read on the forward strand.
TGCTAGAAATGGTCCTTTAGTGCTGTGCTAAACTTAATATGTTTTAAATTACCCCAAAGGAAACTTTAAAAGGTAACAAGCAAGGGGTGAAGGAGATGGAGAAGAATTAGAACAAGATGTCAGGAGATAGTCGGCATGTAACAGAGCCAGAACAACCTAACACCTCTTTATCTCTGGAACAGAAAAAGCCCTCGGTCTGGCTCTCCTGTGCAACCAATGCAAAGGCAGTTTAAATACAGCAGAAATAGACTCACTAACAAAGTTGTGAGGGGGTTCGAATTTCCAACATCCTTGTTCAACTCAGGCATCCGAAAGATTCACAAGCAGAACTCCCTGCAGCCAAATCCAACCCCACAGATTGTCACTTGTGTAGGTCTCAGTGCTCAACACTTTCCCACCCCATGGAATGCAGGAGGGCTTTTGCTTTGCTAAGTTTCGAGTTGTTGCGCTCTGCCTGAAACTTCCCTGGTCAAGGGTTCGTGTGGTCAGGGGTGAAGCTGAGCTTCCAGGCCAGCACATAAAAGGTATGGAAGGTATATGCTCCTGGGATGCCTTTCTAGTTCTTTCTAGTGGGAAGGTGGATGAGCAAATTAATCAACATGGACCCTATTATGCCTTTTTAAAAATAGGAGTGTTAATTAAGGAAACACATGCTTAGGAAAGGTTAACAGACCCATGTGCTGCTTGAAAACTGAAACAAATATAAACATTTGCAAAACACTTTGTAAATGTTTTTAAAATGCTTTGTAAGTCAGAAAATGAGAAAGAAAATTAAATTAAAAGCTTAATTAAGAATGTTGACAATTTCCTTACTAATGTAAGGGAATTCCAATTGGAAAACTATTGGGTGTCAGAGGGGCAGCACTGAATGCTGTTGGATATCTGAGCTCCCAGCTGACAAATGGTTTCTAATTTAGGGCCAAATTAAGCCCCCATTTGTATGAAGCAAAGCAACACAGAGTCCCCAGGCAGGTGCAAAGGAGTGTGGCTTTATTGCCAAAACCAGGCCTCTTTAAGCAGTTAGGCCTTTATCAGTTACATAGTTTTAAATCATACCCAACTTAATTCAACCAACCACCATACACCACAATGTGAAAACATAATGCTTGTATAATTTGTTTTTCTACCTGTAATTCACCTGAGTCACTTTCCCATAGTCCTTTTCTACTTAGCTGAAGTATCAGGCCTGAGCCAGGATTTTACAAGGGTAACAAGGCCCTTATTTTATAAGACTTTGCTCATATGCAACACCCATTTATGCCAGCATGTGTCCCCAGGAACTCTTCACTTCATCAGTGTTACTTGGGTCTTACCCCTGTGTAGCTGAGACCATAAATGAGCCCTTATGAAGCTCTTTGCTACTGAGTATTCTTTCAGAGCCTCATCATTATTTAAGTTCTTTCCTGAATAATGAACAGGCAAGACACAGTAGGCAGAAAGACTGACAGGCATGGATGTGCTGTTACAAAACCATAAAATGTCCTAAAACTTGATGATTCTGACTCTATTACAGGTAACACTCTTAAAATTAGTCCTTACTGTTTACTTCCACATTGAAGTCCAATGAACATTGGGAATCCAGAAACGTCACATTATTAAGGCACTGAATGGACCTGATGACAACATATATCACTCTGTTACTCATGTGGAAGATTTTCAAAACTGCCTTTCAGTGACTTCTTTCCAAGCCTGGGCAGAACAGGTCTTTACATCCAGACGTTTGTGTGGTGTAGGAGAAATGTTAGATGTGAGTGTGACCTTCAGGCAGCCGCTGCCATGGGCACGTCTCTCGTGGTTGCCATGATAAATGATGTTACAGTGGCTAATTAAATCAGTGCACCTCATTAATGCCTTGCAGCTTCTGAATTTCTTGTCACTCTCTAGTCCCATGGAACGCGTTCCGTATCTGCTCTTCTCAGGCCGACTTGCAATTTTTTTTGCACTTCTTTCTCTGCAGAGATACAGCAATTCCAGTGCTCTCCATCTGAAAGTAAGGTTGAGAAGTATATTTAGTACATTGAATGAGAGAATAGTTGAAAGGTAACCAGTAGCACCTCCTGCTTCCCCATTAAATTTATTTTCACCGTTTCACAAATGAAGACCCTTCTGCATCTTTTTGACTTAAGTTATAAGCTAAACAGTGGAAATAACTTTTTAAATTATTATTTAATATGTTGGGAATCGTGTTAATGCAGGGAGAGAACAGCTGCTGAGAGATGTTACATGAAAGAATGTAAAGAATCCGACAAGGATTTTCACTCTCTTGCAGCACTGGCAAGGATCTGAGTTAGGAATATGGCAGACAATATTGTCCCCATGTCTATTGTGTGTCTGTCTCTATGCTTGCACATAATAGGGAGCCTTTTTCTGATCCCTTCTTGACTTTTGCCATCTATTAAATACATAATAAAAACAGGTTTAAAACCTTTCCCTCAAAACCTCCCCATTTTTCCACAAAACTAGTAGCCTAAGTATCTATCGGAATATGTTAATTCTTTTTGGCAATTTTTCTTTTTTTTTCCCTTTTTCACACCTCCCAGTAAATCATGGCCATCATACCACCTCAGGATGAAAACAAAAATAATTTGCTACTTTTAAAAATTTTTTCCGCTTTCTCTTCAATCTTTATTTACAGGTTTTTTTTCACAGGCAAAAAAACCCCAGAAGATGAGGGAAGGAATTTCTTCAGTTTAGCATTTCTCTGGAAGAAATTGGAAGAAGCACATTTCTACAACAGCTAACTGAGCAAGAAGAAACCATAAAGAACAACTGCCGATGTTTTAGTCAAGCCCAGCAGCAACCCATGTCTGGACTGCTTGTTAGGACTGCTTGTTATAATTCAAGTGTGTGTTTTAATAGGAGTAAAATCACATTGGCTTGAATGCACTGAATATCAGTAATTCCCAAAGAGAGGGCTTCCTGGCTGTGAGCAAACACCAGCCTTGACCTGGACTCTGGCATAACTGCGTTTGGTCATCACAGTCTGATGCCTTTATGAATGGACTTGCCCCCATCCACACCAGGATGTAGGAACACAGCCTGGCTCCTCCCTAGGACTCCTGTCCTGTCTTGCTTGATTGTAAAGAGACAGAGGAAGGTTTCTGGAGTAGAACCTGGGACAAAATCTCTCCCTGCACCTTTAGAGCCACTAACTCCAGACCCAATGGCTGTGCTGCAAGAGGGAAGGGTGGGAAATACTCAACCTGACCTGTAGGTTAGACTGGAGTGCTGCCAGGGAAAACACAGGGATGACTACACCCACAGCATCTTGCTTGAAGGTTTTCCCAGGAAGCCTTTTTCAGGTCACTGAAATCTGCTTTCTCCTGACCCTGCAGCTCTTGTGCAGGACTTGTCCTGCCTTTTTTGCAGTATCTCTAGTAGGTAGGTTAGTAAAGGCCCTGGATATAAAAGAAGTCCTCAGGTTGTGTTGCTTCATCTACCACTAACCTGTCACATCATGGTTTGTCCTGCAAGAATCTGGGCTGCATTCTGAAATCCAGCTCATTATTCAGAGGTGATACAACAGCTTTCACCTGTCCTGTTTCTGCAGCTAATAGAGCTGTCAGCTCCGCTGTCATTCCTTGTCATCCCATGCAGAAACCTATAGAATGCCTTAAAGGAAACAGGTCATCCTGAGACTGACTCTTGAAATAAAATTGACCCTTATTCAAGTGTACATACAAAAAAGCTTGGACTTTTCCCTTCAATTGCAATTTGTGTTTGCCTCTAGTTCCACAGAGAGTTAATGTGGATTGAAAATATGACATTTGCCAGGAAAATATCTGTTACAGGTGCCAAAGGCTGTTCTGTTGTCAATGCTTTGAGATATTTTCATGCATGTTTGGAAGAAAGGCTTTCCTCTCTGTCTCCTTCATTTGCCTTAAGCCCAGCATTACCATCTCATTCAAGAGAGGATAATGACTGTGTTCACTTGTTGCACTGGATGTTTGTGCCAAGGATATTTATGAATGTTCTAGCTCATTTTAAATTCAAACTTCAGTGCCTGGAGACACTTTTGTATGAAAAGCAATTGAGTCACCACAGCAGAGAAGGAAAGGTTCAGCAGGTAAAGTGGCACTCAGTCAAGAAGGTGCTTGTTGGCTAGTAAAGTACAGGGGATGACAGCTGCTCTGACAAAGTGACATTTGCATCTCCAGAGAAGTGAGACTTCTTAATTTAACTGGAGAAGTGTCAAGATCATCTGCTGAGTAAGTTAAAAGGAAGGAAGTTTCAGATGGAAAGACAGAAAGTTTCTAAAGGAAAAAATAAATCTGCTCAGAGCCCCTGGAAAGAAGATTAGTTACAGATGGTGGTGTGGAGGAAAGGTTTTTCTCTAACAAGTGCAGCCTGTGACACACAGCATGCAGGCAAATAATGTCCCTGACATGCCTGAAGACTACCTGCAGCAAATAAGAAGGAGATGGAGTAAAAAGGGTCTTTTATATTTGCTCTTGTAAGTAGGCTGATTATAGCCTTCTTTATTATGCCTTAAAACCCTTACTACTGCAGTGTCTATTTTGGATGCTGTAAATAAATGCTTCCACTTGCATTTTGCTTTAACTCAGATGGAGTTAAAGTACTTGGTTAAAAACAAGATGTTCCTTGCTGAAGGCTGCCACAGCCCTAATAGGCAGCTGGGGTTGTGGTCACCTAGAGGTGAGGAGGTGAAGCCACCTCTTCCCACAATGAGGGCTCTTAGCAGGAAGCTAGTGAGCATACCTGAATCTCAGTGGTCTTGTGGGAATTTCTCACTGTGCATTTGAGTCATGCTGTGTTTTTAGACCTCTTTGAAAGAGTGAACACCTGTGATAAGAGTGAGCTTATCTTTCTCCATTCCTTTCTTTGTTCATGAGCAGCTCCTGGTTTGCTTGGGTACAAGCAGTTAACCAGCAATTATGTCAGAACATTTGCTAGCATCTTACTCTGACTTCTAAATCGTAAAGCAGCAAAGGGAATTATTGCTGCCGTCTCCAAAGCAAGACAACAAAGGCATAGATGTAATAATGCATGCACCTAAGTATTTACCCAGTTTTTTTCACATTCCTCTTTTTGTTTTCCCAAGCAAAAAGCAGCACTCCCTAGCAACCATTTTAAGGCTGAGGGCACACTGAAAGCAAGCTTGACAAATGAAAGTGAAATGCTGCGGCATGTGGTACTGGTGGAGCAGCCCCCTGGAATTGCTAAGCCCACATTGTGCATAGCCCCACTGGGCTGCATCCCTGGGGGTCACAGGGATGGGAAAAATGCAAGCAGCCACCTAATCTGGTGAGCGGGAGGTGCTTCGGAGACAGGCTCCCGTGTCTTAGCAACTAGGAATCCTTTCCCAGAGTTAAGTGCTGTGCTTTTTTTTTTTTTTTTTTTTTTTTTTTAGTGAACATTAGTCTTGCTTCTTAACAGGAGCGAAGAAATTAAAGTCTCAGTTTTAAAAGCTGACCAAGTGGACAGAGGCTGCAGGAAGCACGGATTCAGATCCTACTTTTGCCTGAAGGGATCTGACCATCAGTGTGTCAAGAATAGACTCATCACCAGGATGGGATACCTAAGACAAGACTCTGCCTAGTGGTGTCATCTAAAGACTCAGTGCCAGCTGTGTAGTTCTGCCCTCTTCTCCATGCCACCTGTGATGGCTTTCTGACCACAGAGCACACTGCTACAATTCTCAAAGCAGAGACATTCACCTTGCTTTTGTTGCTTTAGTTTCTCCTGGAAGGGGAGAAAAAATGGAAGACAAAGGTGGTGAAAAGCAGGACTTTGTTCCTTGAGTAATAATTGGACTGATCCAGTTGCACTATTTATGATGTCACCTGTCAAAGCTGCTCACTCAGCATCTCCAGGAACTGTAAAATGTACCCTGAACTTGATAAAGATTCTCTAGCTCTCTAGTCTCTATTTCTCTATGGTTGAAATGCTCATCTATAAAAGGTGAAACATGGACTTTCTTCTCTTGCCATGTATTTCCCACTGTGTTGTTTTTCTTAATTTGAAATCATACTGAGCACATTTCAGTTGCATACCTGTCATATACAGTAAAACTGAGATTCTGCAGCCTTAGATAACTGGCCATGGCTCTCAAGCAGAGAAATGTAGGATTGATTGTGTTTTGATTCACCCTGTGTAATCTTCAGTTAGTAGGGCAGCTGAGCACTCCCTTCCAAACTCAATAACATGTATAATTTTGAGGGACTTGAGCAAATGTCCTGGTTGCCTGCCTGTGGTGTGGCTTCCCACATCACTCATGAGTACTGAGCTTGATAACAGATAGCTAGAAGTCTTCATATTCTCATCTGTCATTTTGTGCTCCAGTGGCTTCTACTAGCAATAAATGTTATTGGAAGTGTATCAGCCCTTGGAGGAGATGCATAGGAAAATAATAAGGTGAAGTAGGTGTCAAATGTCCATCCAAGATGATATTAATACCAATCCCCACTAAATAAAGTGTCAAACTTGTCAGTGTGACCATCAGGCAGGGAAGTTAAAAGGTGAAAACGCAATCAATGTAGCTGACTTTTGTATATCTTCCACTTCTTATCAAAAATGGTTGTCATCATTCTTGGGGTCTTTATAGCAAAAAATAAAGAGGCTATATAATGCCAGATTTTTTTCTCCAGGGGTTTCTTAGTGACAGTGAAAACTTCCTGGTGTTCAGATCCATTAGTTTTGGTAGAGCATTAGAGAACCACATTCTATCCCCGCCTCCATGCACTGTTCAGAAACTTGAGTGATTCAGAACATCCACTGTCTGGTGTCCATGGTGGTGGCATATTAGACAGGCAATGACTAAAATAATTTCCATGTCCATGACAGTCATCCATAGCAGGATGTTTGAATTCAGCCCTAAATATTTTTGATGGTTTTGAAATCATTACAGGACACCCAACTTGTTACTTTTTTTGGTTGGAAACAATTTTGAAGTTTTATGTAGAGTAATATATGGTAGAACCATGAAGGACTAACTTGTCTAGCCACTGAGAAGCCTGAAAATATTAATATGTACAAGGGTAATAAATCCTATTGGGTTACTTTACTTTGAAAATGGTGATTGAGCACATCAAAAGCTTAGCCCTCTTGATTTCAGCTACCTTGTTTCTTATATTTACTCAACTTAGTCCTACCAAACTTGCCCAAAATTACTTGGTTACACTCAGATACTCCACAACTGACTGTTCTCCATCAAGGCACAGTCCTGATTTGTTGTTAAATCAATGCTTATTTTATTTCCTCATTGTTTGTTCTGTTTCTTTAAAGGTTCTGCAGCTGAAATAATAATACTTCATTACTGCTGGCATTAAAGGGAAATTGCCAGATTTTAAATAATCAGTTACTGAAGCAGTATAAACTCTGCTTCAGGACACATGTCTTGTATATGAGCAAATAAGTTGCACTATAGCAGCCAAATTAAGGATTTTAGGAACTTCCTTTTGAAGCAACATGTTCTGACTTCCATTGGAAACAAGACAGATGACAGTTCTCATACAGGATAGGAAAGCTTGTGTTCCTTAACAAAAGAGAGTATATCCTCCAAAAAAAATTATTCAAGGTGACTTAGGGACACCATGTATTTCTGCACTTGATTCCCTGCAGTATATATATATAATTTGCTATAGATCTTATATATGCCATATATATGTGTATATATATAGGTATGCTGTATAAGTTATATACGCTATATGTTATATATGCTATCTTAGCATATATAAAACTATGCAAGAGTTAGTAGATTCCACTCAGGTAGTGAAACATCAGGTGATATTATCTGTCTATTTAGGTTCAAAGGACTTGTCAGAAATAAATATAGTCTGGAGCATAATATAGTCACGTTCAATTTGTTCTTGGTAAGGTGACTCCAAATCCTATTAGAGACTGGGTGGCAGCTCCTGAGGCAGTCACAATAACAACAGTTTTATCAGCACTCATTCACCATTTTCAAGAACAAAGGTTAATAAACAGGAGATAGAATATTTATTCTAATACAGGTCCCTGGGGTACTAAGTCATCTTTAATGAGAAATGAGGTAATTACCAGTTCTGTCACCTTTTGTCTCACAAATACACTTGAACCTGTTTAATATGAGGCCCGTGTTGTTCAACAGAAAATAAATACTTAGAAATTATTGTAAAGTGTTTCAGTATTAGTATATTAATGTAAAGACAGTGAAGCTGGAATATCAAAGTAGATATTTCAAGACAATGGAATGCCTTTCTTAAATCAGAATGGAATGAGATGTCAGGACAGAAAAAAATACATCAGTTGTTCTGGTCTGTCATCATCATAATCATCACAGACTCAGCTCCTCAAATTAGAGGTATTTTTGGGCTTGAAATAGAAAACATAGGAAAAGAATTGGACTGTGACAAATTTTGGAAGGATGCATTTCTAAATTTGCATCACCTGCCTTATATGCAGAAAGCTTGTGGAGGGTGATATGAGATCGGCTAGGATGAAAATAAGTCACAAAATAATGTTTGAGAAAGAAAAAGGAACAACTATAGTTAGAGGAAATATAGACTTCTGGAAGGCTGTAAGAGTAATTTTCACTTGCTTTACTACTTTTTCTGGATCAGAGGTTCTTGAAGTGGATTTGAGTGCCTGTCCCTTTTTGCAATGTCAGAGTGGTGGAAAGGAGGCACAGATGTAGATTAGAACCACGTTCTGCAGAATTAGGTTATGGAAAGATAATTGCACAAACAGCTCATCCATATGCTGTGCAGGGCAGGCAGGATTAAAGTGACCCAAGTTACACAAGGCAAAATAAGAAGTGGCTCTCAGGTCCCTGGTGGGGCAGGAACGTGGCCTTATGGAGCACAGTCTCCTCCATCCACCTCTGCACTGGGGCTGCTGCTTGGAGAGAGCCCGAGCAGCAGAGACTGAGGCTGCTGGAACCTGAGCTGCTCCCCATGGCAGAGCTGGGAGTGGGACTCCAGGCTGGACCCCAGCTTTGCCTTCTCCTGCAGGTGAGGTGGGTCAGGGGGATGAAGATGACACAAAATAGGGTGGTGTGGGTGGTATGCCAGGTGTTGGTGCCACCATTTGGAAGGACCTGGACAGTTTGCAGAAATGGGCTGAGAGGAGCATCATCTTGGGAAGTGCAAAGTCCTGGGTGGAGAGGCAGGGATGCTGGTGGGATGGCCAAAGGACCCAGAGGGCTGAAGAGGAAAACAGGACATGTAACATCCAGCTGAGGAAGGGCACCTGGCTGAAGATCTGGGGGAAAGGCATCTAGCAGGCTCCTGCCTTTGGAAGAGGAGTAAACGTGACTGTGAGAAGAAGCTGTGAAAATGTCTTGGGTGGCAACAGCAAGAGAAAGGCCTGGATGGTGGCCCTGCTATGGCCTGTCAGTGCACTGTCACCCTTGTATCTTTTGCAAAGGCATTGTGGGGATCAGTGACCTTCTCAGCCCCCATGCCCCCGGCCCCTGGGAAGGAGACTTGCAAAGGGAGCAGTGGGGCCAGACAGCAGTCTTTGAAAATTCAGGTGCATATCCACAAAGAAGTTGTGTGGTGTGTGCTTCCACCCACTCCCCCAACAGCCTCCTTCCCTCCTCCTCCCCCCCACCCCCGCACTGCTCCCACTTTTCTTCATGTAAACATTTATTTAACTTTAAAAAGTTACTGGCAGATGGCTGATGAGGTTGTTCCCAGGTTATAGTTGCTAAGCCAGCTCCAGGCTTGGTTCATTACCGAGTAATTATGGCTTTGCATCTTCTTGTTTGCTATTCAATAATTGTCCTCTTCAGTGAAAGTGCCTATTGACCTGAATAAAATATAATTGTGTCTCCCATCGACTTTCAACTTTTTAAAAGCATTTCTCCATTGAATTGGCTTTCTCCAATAATGCTCGTGCTTGTTATGGATTTCCCTGACAACATAACAGTGTGAAAATAAGCATTTGTACTAATCCTTTCTGCTTTAGGTCTAACATGCAATAGTCATTTTTACATCAACAGTCACAGTCTTGCATTCCCTTCAGTGTAGAGGTGAAACTGCTCCTCAGCATCACTAGTGCATCTCAGCTCCTGTGTCTCACAACTTCTCAGAGCTCCTTGTCCCATAAGGGGGAAGGTGCTGAGGCATCTGCAATAGGTTGGTGCCTACTTTAGGCCTCTTCCATAAAGACTTCTTCCAGAAGTGCTAGCACTAGTAAATCCACTTAAACACACTGGCAACCTGCAGACTCTAATCCATCCACTTTCCTTTCTCATTTGAAGGTTTGGAAAGCTCCCAAACCATGAAAATCTTGGGAGTGTGTTGTTCCTTCTCTTGTGGTGCAGTAGCTTGGGAGCAATTGGGGAATTCACTTCCAGGGAAGTGGTACAGCAAACTCTCAGTTAACTTCTTGAATGAGTACCTTCTCCTTACTGAAAAATCAGCAGGTTTGTTCAAAACTGAGCAGTACAATCCTGCACAACTAACTACTGCTGTCAGTGATCCCTTTTACACCTTAGGAAAACTGCACACAGGACTTCTGAATGTAATTTGATGTGGTAGGTTTATTACAATGATATGCAGGAGAAAATTTTCGAGATTACCCCATGCAAGTTTAGCTGTTTTGTTACAATTAATTAATTAATTGATGTTCTTTCAAGTTCTTGTGATTTTAGTGCAGCACTATCATTTACATGTTGAGAAGTGGAGAATATAAAAATAAAATGAAAATAACTTCTTTTCCTCTAAACCTTATGATTTTAGATTTTTTTAAAAGACTAGAAATAGCTTCTGCTAAGAACAACAAGTTACTAGAAAAACCAACACATTTGGTCAAAATATTTTTAAAATTTGCAGGATAGTCATTTGGTGCAGGGACTTAAATATTTAGTTTCAAATTCCAACGTATGCTTCTTCCACTTGGAAGGCCTCTGTAAACAGTTCAAATTACTGCTAATTGATTTAAATCTCAGAACTCAGTAGGAAATCACAGATGTTAACTTCTAAGCAATGCACTAAAACTTCCTGAGTTTCTCACAAAAAGATTTGGCATAATTGCAAGATATCTTTTTTGAGGTACAGGGATTATATGAATTTGTTCCGGTGAGAGCTGTTACATGGAAAGCATTGATGTTAAGCTTGTAAGACTGTTAAGGAAAATAACTTTATATTTGTTTCGAGACCTTCACCCCGTAGGAGACTGAAAAAAACCTCTAATGCTTTTGTACTGCAAAGAAGAGAGAAACTCTTTCTTTTTTGGATGCCCATGGAAAATTAGAAGAGAGAAACTCATTCTTTTTTGGATGCCCATGAAAGATTTCAGAATCCTTTAAAAAGAAAGCTGACCATTTTCTTGAAAAGCTGAAAAAAGATGTGGCAGAAAGACCTGAGAAAAATCTAGTCAGCAGAAAATAGGTCTCCTGAACTGGTGTGCAGTGCTGAAGCTTAAGTTATAGGACAGAGAACAGAGGGAAAATATTCTAGATGTATTTGATTAAAAAAGCACAAAGTTGTCTATGAACTTACACAATGGATGTAAGTACATTAGCAGGATGCAATAACCACTTAAATGTAAATGGAGACAAGCCTCAGCAACCAAATTGCTTCTAGAATTAAAATGACCCTGCCCCCTTCCTTGTCCTCAGACATGACCTACAGATGCTATCTGTTGGCTAATCCTCATTTTAATTTCCCTTCCTGTGGCAGTTATGATGAAGTTTTCTGGAGCAGACATGATTTTTCTGAAAGTAAAAGAAAAATTTAAAAAACCATAGTGCTGGTCACATAAATTCTTTAATATTGTTAAGAATTCAGGCTGACAGGGATATCATCTTGCAGCAAGATGAAATGCTGCAGACCAATTACTGGCAGGTTGCCCAGCAGGTGAATCAGGAGCTCAGCTTGTATGGCTTTAAGCTCTGGGACATCTCTGGGCTGCAGATTATTTTTTTGCTGGGGATTCAAGACCTTAAGGCTTGGTGGCTCTGGTGCAGTGCAGACTAAAAGCAACAGGTTCTTGAAGTTAGTCAGCTAGATAAAGCTGCAAATTAGAAACCAAGACAACTGGGGTCTCCTATGTGGCTGCCATTTGCCCATGCCTCTGCATCCTGTTTGTAAAACAAAAGCACTGTCTGTCCCCTGTGAAGCTTTCTGTATCCATTAGAATGTGCTGTATGTCAGGAACGTGGTGCTCACAGGGCCTCTGAGTGTTCCAGGCATGGCTCCCAACTCAGAAGTTGACAGAGGGAGAATCCCTTCCCTAGGGTGTAACAACAGCATGAAGGACATTAAAGTGGCCCCCCTTCTGCAGCTGAGGTCATGTTTATGTCCATGCAAGTCTGTCTGTCTGGCAGAGGTGTTTGTCCCCATGTGCACTGGCCAGAAATGAGCAGCCTAGTGGGCAGACCACATTTGAGAAACGTGCACTGGCTCCAGTTCAAAGGACACTGCCTGGCTCTGCTGGCAGGATTAGGGGATGCTCTCTCCCCACAGCTACCTGCCAGCCATCCCAAGGCACAAACCTTACTCTGCCTCTCATCCCCCACCCTGTTCTCTCAGAAACTCAACAAGACAGTAACAAAGCATCTGTTAACAATCATTTTCCAAGATGTACAGAGTCAATAAGTTGTGGAGCACTTTTGTGAGTCATCCAGGTCCAAGAGCCCATGTCAAGACTGGAACAGCATCCACCAGTTCCCTTGACCTGGCAGGGGCACAGCCTTTGTAAAGCAGGAACACAGGTAAGGGCTATTAACATTGCCATCATCCTCTTCCAGCTTGCTCCTCAGCATTTGCTCCTCAGCTTTTTCTCCTTCTTGGCAAGTCTGGCAATCTTATGGGCAAGGCCCCAGTTTACTCTGCAGCCTGTTCCAAAGGTGTTGCCTGGACTGGAAGAATCCTTCAGCCTCCATCTGTACTGGGCTCCAGTACTGACATATCTTTTATATAATGACTTTCTTAGATTATAATTTTAGTTTTGCAAACTGAAAGAGATCCACTGTATATGTTGCCTTCTTATCCAGGCTCTTAAAAATACAGATGAGAAAGCAAAGATGGACAATACTTACAGTAAGAAAAAGAGCCTGAGAATCTGAAGTAACCTGTTTGCCTGCGCTGTTGCATGAACATTTCAGAAGGGTTATCGTGCTGTTCTTTAAATGAGATTGTACTGGGGAAAAAAGGAGCAGGATGCAGGCATGGTGAATGTGTCTAGCAAATCTTTAAATGCGTGAGTGGTGATGATAATGTGAGCATGGGTTTATTGCTCTGCATTTTAGAAATACATTTTAAAAACTTCCAATTTTACAAGGCATCAATTTGCATACAGGCACTTCTGCCTCTACTTTCTGTAATTTTATTGCCACTGTAATAGAGATTTGGAAATCGAATGCACTTCACTATATTTCAAGGCTCTTCCTATGCTACTGGGTGATATCTGATTTTTGAAAAGAAGGCAATATTTGCCCTACCCTCTCTGTATCTGATGGAAAAATACAGTAAATTGAGATTAATATATCCATTCCTTGTGTATGTGGATGGATATAAGGGAGATGCGTGTTTCAGTCTCATAGAGGTTTTTACTCTTGCCTTATGTAAGGTTGAAACATATTGTCTGGTTTCTTTCATCTTTACTCTCTGGTCTCATGCTGGGTGCTGATAATGGGATGGTAGGTTTACTTGCTATAGAGTCTTCCTTGAGATTGTTTCAATTGCACCTTAGTCCTTTGAACTTGTCTGTCATTCCTGACTTCAAATTAAAAAGAGTATGGGACGGGAGGAGCTGGCCTCCCTTTCTCCACTGAACTGGCTACTGTCATTATACAGCTTCCTTTCAGACTCCCTGACACTCCTACCTTCTGTTTTTTTAGAAAATTTCTTTCCAGTCAGTAAGTTTTCACTAATTGAAGGCATTATTCCTAGAAGAAACTCAGGTCTAATTATTTCTGTAAGTTATATGTCCATTTTAACTTGAAAATGGCACTTGAGGTCAAATCCTCTCCCTCATCACTTCCCCAGAAGCCTACTGTAGGAGGTATTGAGGTGGTCTCTATGGAATAACCTCAACGTTCTGGGATTAAATTGGTGTATGAGAAGGGAAAGATTTTGCTTTCCATCCCCACCAGCCTCCTCTGGGAGCAGCAATATCTGGTGCTGAGCCACAGCCTACAAGAGGACTCTCTTCTCAGTTTATTTTTGGTTACTGTACAATACTGGATATAATTTCATTACCCATTTTGCCTTAAGTCAAACTCTGATTACCTGACTTGAAATGTTATTGTGTGGTTTCCGAAAGAGTTATTTTTAAAATCATATTTAAGAATTGGAAAGAGAGCTGAACAAGCTGCAAAGAGAATATTATGTTGTTAAAAAGTTAAGAAGGGTGTTGATGGAAGATAATGTCTTATAGGAAACTGGATAGACTAAAAAATAACCCTGCTACATCTGGATACTGTTTTTTTCATGGCATTAGACAGCTATTACAGAACACTATGCTGTCTTTCCCGCTGGGAAACAAGAGCTAAAAGAAGCAAATTTTTAGCTATTTTTGCATTTCATTAACAAATGGTCTTACTTGAAAATGCAGTTCTCTAGATCCTGGCAGAAATGAGATGCCTGTGGGCGGAAGCATAAGTCTCCTCTCGAAGATGTGTGTGGATGGATATTAAACCCATGAAATTCTAAGCATACCTGGCCATGTACTGCAGGATGAGAGTGCTGGTAGTGATGCTGCTCTGTGAGAACCATACAATTTCAGGGCACTGTAGCAAACTGCAGTCTCCTATTGTCAGACTTGTGAACTGTCTTCCAGTTGAGCCCAGTACTACAGAAAAAGCAATATCCAGCTTGTTTTCAAATTCCTGTAGCTCCTTAGGCCTTGCAACAATATTATTCTCAACTCTGAGAATAATTTTAATCTACCCTTAAGATACCAGTGTCTGAAAGTAATCATGTAAACATTATTATACACCTTTCCTTCTTCCAAATGCTTGCTGGGGATACAGTTATTGGAAGCAGGGAGTGGGTGCTGGGGTGTTCATATCCCCTGGTGTGTGGCTGGGGGTGGTCCAGGGTCACAGCACTGGTGCTGGGAGGGACATGGCATGCCAGGAGCACACCCGTGGATCCTGCTCTTCTGCAGACGTTTCTAATATTAGATTTGTGTTATTGATCTCTGCTCTCCCTGGAGCCAGGAAAAAGCCTCCTGCAAGAAGGTAATGAGAAAAGTAAGGCAAAACCTAAAGAACTGACTTATGTTTGCTGTTAAAGAGCACTGCAAAATGCTTGCTGTGCCGCTTGGATCATCAGCAGGGGTGATGAAAATCACACTGGCATGGGTGTTATGCAACAGTTATGTCTTTGTTTTTCCTCTTAAAATGAACAAATTTGGGTTATAGAGAAACATGAGATTCTGAGTCCCTGTGCTAACTGAATTTCTCCCCAGATGTGTACAAGTTCAAGGGAATATATCCCTCGAGCAAACTTGCATCATCCAGTGATGAAAAGGTTTAAGATTTACACTACCAATCTAAAAGCAGAAGTATGTGAAAGGCAACTGAAAGCAAGAATGGTGTTCACTTACAACATTGTAATTAAATATTAATAGTCATGTTCTAGGCTTGAGTGGCTCCAGCGTATTCCTTTTTTGCCACCAGTCCTGCATGAGCACGGTGCCACACGTAACAGCATGCACAAGCAGGCATGCAAGGAGAGCACGGTGGAGACTTGCAAGATGTCAGCCTGAGCTGTGTGGTTCAGTGCTTCCAGCCTGCAGTCACAGTGTGAGGATGCAGAGAACATTATGGCTCGTGTGTCTGCCCAGGCTATAAAGTCCTTGCTTTTGGTGCTGCAGCAGTACTCATACTGCATAGTGCACATCAGAAATCTTGGTTTTTTTCAGTGTTAAAATATCAGAAATTTCTTTAACTTTTGACTAAGCCTTGGTTGGTGTTAGTATAACTGTCCTGGAGTCAACAGAAAACACTCTGACGAGTTCAGGTGAATTCAGAAGTGAATTAACCTTTCTGGTACTGTGAAGAGACTTCCTTGGATTTCGGCTCGTGGCATGGTACGTCTGGCTCTGAGTTCCTAACACTGGACTCAAAATTATACAGTGGGTTGACATGATATAAAGTCACTCTGTGGGTTCAGATTTGTTCCAGCAAAGTTGGATGGGCTAACTTTGTACCAAGAAGCTTTACACAAGATCAGGTTTCAGCTGTCCTCTGCAGCCACTGCTCCTGATTCCATAAAATTGGAATAAATCCCTTGCTGTTTGTGGTGGTTATTCAAGAGAAATATGACCATCTGCCTGTGTCTGCTCTGGATCTTCTTTCTACTGCTGAGTAACCTGATAGCACATTGATAAGCACTACAGATCTCAGAGGTATGAACCTGAGATTAAAAAACCTCTTGAAACAGTTAAATATTTCCCTTAGCACTAGCTCGATTCCTATTGTTTCAGATATCCACTTGAAAAAGGGTGGGGGAGCATTAAAAACCAAAGGGAAAGAGTCAATGCAGCTTTCTTCTGTGTGGTTATCTTGCATGTTTGTGAGAAAATGATGCCTTGTACCTTCCTCTTGTCTCCTTGATACACAGATGAATCATTAAGGCTCTGCTAATAAAGGCCATCTAGATTGTCTGCACAATTTCCTGTGAATTTAACAAAGGGGTAAATTCAATCAAGCATCTGTCAGCATCTGTGGGTTTGCTGACCAACTGCAAGGCAAAGGCAGCAACAGTGTTCTGCCCAAAAGCAACCATGGATTTTAATCCATTGTTGAAAGTGCAGTATTTTACAGTGCTATTTCATCTGTCCTCTGGCAAAGCTGTCTCTAACAGACACGTCTTGCTGTCTGTTACCTACCTCTAATTCTTACAGAGCACTGAAATTTAGAATGCTACATTAAGCTTGATTCATTACCACTCTCCTTAGCTCACTCACAGCAGTCCTGTTTGTGTCAACAAAACTTCACAAGAAGCTTTGCCTGTTACCCTGAAGGGGACTGATGGCTCTGTTCCTTGTACTATGGCCCTGCTTTTCTAAATAAGATTTTATCTACAGCTATTTCAGCTTTCTCTTGGTTCCTTTGTGCTGATATAAGTTCAAAATTGTAGTAAGAATTTTCCAGTAGCTTTTTCTGTTAGGGTTGTTACTGGGACAGAGATAAAATATTCCTGGGTCTTTTTCTAATGAATATTCCAAGTTTGCAATTCGTTATGACGTGATTTACCTAATGCTAATGGGAGGAGAAGGAACACCAGATGACGTGATGCTGCAAAGCTGAGCCTAATTTAGCAGAGCAAGCAAGAGACAGGCTCTGAGAGAAACAGCTTTTCACATACTCAGGCACCCCCATTACCTGAGCTCTGCCCCTCTCATCTGTTCCATGGCTTTGTGATGCTCCTTCCTGGAAGGGGAGGCCACCAGTCCCTCTAGCCATGCTGATATTCTGCTATTCCTCTGTGATTATTCCAGATGTGCTGTCCCATCAGGTGTTGGTCCATAGCCCACTTAGGGCTCATGCCAGTGTCTGTGATCTGTAGGTCACCACACTCAGCCTGTTTGTGTCAGCTCTCAGCCCGTGTGAGAGCACAATACTCCCATGTCACCTAAAATTGTGGAGAGGAGCTTCCTGCAGTTAAGCTTTGCACCTTTTGGGACCCTGGGAGTAAGTCTCTGCTTTTTGATTAGACACAGAACTGATGAAACACACACACACACACACACACACACATATATACGTGTATGTTATTACTGGCTGTTGTATTTCAACAGAAATGACCAGAAAACTGACAAAAACCCCCCGAAAACAAAGACAAGTAAACATCTTCTTACTCTCTCTGACCTGTTGCCATTTCATTTAATTCTTGCTCACATTTCCCTTCTTGCAATTGCAGGGACCCTTCTGCTTGACCGGATGAGTGCAAAGGTCTCACACGTTCTGGGGCAGGGACACACTGCACCTGCCATCCTTGGCAGACCTTGACTCAGTTGTACAGATAGAGGCCAGAGCATGGGTGGCTGGCTGGGTCCTCATGGGCATGTTCCTGGCATCCACTGAAAGTCCTTCTAAACTCAGAAACTTGTGGTGGCTGGTTAGGGAGTCTGTGAGACTGATCTGTCTGTTGGCCAAAAAGAGAAAGCACATGAAATGTGTTTGTGTAAAAAGCATATAAAGGGAGAAACAACTGAGAAAGAGCTTCAGAAACAAATCCCGAGTTTCTTGAGTGTGTTTAAGGAGCAGCTGGCTGCAAGTGATAATTATCCTCTTTTTAGGAACAATAAATTAAAGCAGAGGGAGATGAAGGCAAAGACTCAGCTGATAATGTATAAAGGCTTGTAATCACTGTAGTTAAAGATATATTAGAAATCTGTAACTAAAGTATGAAGCTGATTTGAAATGGCAGTTTCTTTTTAATAATGACTGGTATTTGACAAAGTTCAATTAACAATGTTTGTATTAAAGTGTACTCAGTGCGTGCTTGCTGCATGAACTTGTCAGATTGGGTAATGACATCCTTTCCAAGAATATCTGCAGACCTTAAAAGGACACTGGGACTTCTGAGTGGGGAGAATACTGAGCAAATTCATATAATACATTGTGAGTATCTGTGGGTGCAGAATTGTCCCCAGCAAAAGCAGATAAGAAAATACAGATTTTTAGCTCTCCCTGTATGCCTGCAATGTTAGAGTTTCAGAGCAGGGGTGATTGTGTTCACTTTAAGAGGTCACTGCCTGTCACAATGCGCACTCCCTTCAAAATGATATGACATAGCAAAGCCTTTTTCCCCTTAGTGAGATTCATAATTAATTGCAGAGCAGAGTATCAAACTAAAACTTGAGGTTTTTTAGAGCTAAGGGCCCCAAATTGGAGATCTGGGAACCTAGACCCCCTTCCTCCATGAACAGCAGCAGTCCCTAGAAGTGGAGCAGTAACATTTCTTACTCAAGAAAAGTAGTCTCAGATCTTCCAACAAATGGTCCTGGTAGCAGCTGTTCAATGGTTAGTTATGTCTCACTGCAGATTTCCTCTCTTTCTCTGTGTGTGTTTGTGTGTGAGTGCCTGCCTTCCTCTCTTGGGAGATACCCAGAGAAGGTCTGTTAAGCTATGGCTTAGTTGGAAATACAGGCCAGTTTAGTGTTCTGAGAAAGCAAGCTAAGTAAGAATAATGTGGCATACTTCTGGAGGCCTCCCAGGAACTGGCAGAAAGAGAACTGAACCAGTATTTCAGCTGTGAAAATGAAGAAAGTTTCTAATCATTAATGCCTAAATTCCGCTCAAATGCTTTGCTTAGCTGTTGCATCTAAATGGATTGTTGAAATGTTGGAACAGGAATAAGAGGAGAGCAGAGGAGAGGTAGGACTTGAGTCTTGTTTCTGAAATTTTGGGCTTGATGGAAATTGTCTTAGGTCTGAGTGATTTAGAACACAAACATCCAAACAAAATCTTTTTCTGAGGCTTAGCCACGGCTAACAGCCAAACTCCCAACCAGCTGCTCACTTCACTCCCTGGAGAGGGATGGGGACAGAAAATAGAACTTGACTAGGGGAAAATTACTTTTAATTTATTGCCAATTAAATAGGTAAGAGTAAGGAAAAACAAAACCAAAAACATTAAACCAGCATCTATTTTCTTGCTCAGCTTCATTGCTTCTCTCCTGGTCTTTCATCCCTAGGAAGTGCAGGGAAGCAGGGAATGGGGGTTTGCTGCTCCCTTTGCCTGGAAATGTCTGTGCCTTTGGGCACAGGGTAGCCCATGGCCATCTCTTATGCCTTGCAGCCTCCTAGTGTCTTGACACCTGCACCCAATGTGGTGCCTTTGCAGTGAAAGGGCAATTTTGGTGCTTTATTGAATTGAGACCAAGGTCAGAAGTCACTGCTGGTCTTGGTCTCTTTTGTCATGCTGGATGGCCACCCAGAAAATGAGTGGAAACTCTTGGAAAATGAAAGGCTCACTGTGCATGGTTAGCTAGGAAGTGGTGCATAGTTAGATAAGATCAGAAGTGCCAGCAATGTCTTACTTCCTGGTAGAGGAAAATAATCAGTGAAGATATGAAGATGCCTGTGGATGTGAAAGAAATGTAAACATGGATGTAAGCAGGGCAGCAAGGCACGGGCGACTGTGCAGCTCAGCGAGCAAGTGGGAATTCCTGTGAGAAATGGGACAGAGAGGAACTTTTGTGACTGCTGTATTTCAACCAGCCCCTACATACCACCACAATGTGCTGGCACTTCTGAATAGCATTTTCCCAGATAGTTCCATATTGCAAGTACTGAGTATATTTACCCGAATTACATAATTATGCACCATTATACAAGTCAAGTAACTGCATTAGAATTAACAAAATTCTATATATATGCTCTCATTTTAATGTAATTTCTATCAGAATAACCTAAACACCCACTGAAATACAAAAATAGGCACATTTGGGAATATTTTCCTCCATGTATCCATATGTTTCTATATTTAAATTGCAGCTAATTATGTATATGTACGTAATTTCTTTATTGCTGTGAACAAACAGGAAGAGTTCTGTTAATTTTTCAGGGAAAAAAAAGAAATAAGCTTTCAGACTGAAGTGTTTGTTACATTTTCATACAGATGAATAAAGAAAACCTTAGTAAGCATCTGTCAAGATTTATATTTGATGTTTCTCATTTAAACTTGTAATTTAAAGCATGAATAAAATATGAATGGTACAGTATGACCTTATGCCCTTTTCACTCTTTTCACCATTTTAGTGCAAATGTTGAATGTATTGAGGGCACAGATGACTCTGAAGACACACAGCCCTTCTCCCTCTCTCTTTGGGGAGAAGTTTTAATAGAATCAGATAATAATAAAAGAAAACTGTTTTCCTTCCCTTTCCTAAGACTTGTTTGTGTAACAAATCTGTGCTCTTGCTCTTCAGGAGGGGGACAAAGAGCATGTCCAAAGGGATCCATTCCAGTTCTGCAAAATTCGGGTTTTAAGAGCTGTGTTGAGCTGGCAACAGTCACTCCTCTTTACCTGAGTGGGCAGGGTTTTTCTGAAAGTTGGAAGCAGAATCAAAGACGAGATTAGCTGGGGAGTCTGAGAACCAATAGGATAGTCAAAGGTAATGAGGGCACAGCGCAGGAGCCAGGTCATCTCCTCACCTCCATTTTCACCAGAAGATCCCAAAAAAGAGGCTTGCCCAGCCTTTTTCCTTATGTAAAGGAGACTTGACTCACCGTTGGAGGTTAAAGATATCAAGAGAAGATACTTGCCAGACTGTTGAACATGACATACACTTTCTGTCCATTTTCTAAACTGTGTAATCTGTGGTCTAAGAGTTTTTTTATCAACTTGGTACAGACTTTAATATTACACCCCAGAGGACTGGCAAATTCCAAACACTAATTCAAAGAAAGCCCAAACAAAAAATCCCTATAGTAATGGCCTTGGCAATTATGGACCAGTAATTGTTTCTTAAGAAGTTATAGAAAAACACTTGAAACAATGAGAAATTTAATGGACAGCTCATACGTCACTCTTTAATATTTTCCTATATAAAATAGGAGAGTGACAGCTCTTAAAGAAGGAGGACTTTCATAAAGCTTGAGATGGAGACACATACCAAGTGAGCCACATAAAACAGCAGTGCACAGTGTTGCATACCTCTACTAGCCAGCCAAATTCCCTTTAAACACAGAATTAGTGGAATAAGTTTGTGAGGAGTGCAATATAGAGAGGGTGACACTGCCCTGCCATCCTTCCTGTGTGCCAGGCCATACCCATGGGCCAGCACTTTTTCTCCTTTACACATTGCTGCCAGAGAATGATAAGAGCAGACACCAGCAGTGCAAATTCATCAGCATTTCGGCATGGGGAGAGGTGAAGGCATCTCTGAGGAGTCGTTCAAAGAGACTGAACAAGTGCTGAGTCAGCTCCTTGATCTGGATACCTTGCTCTCTCCTTGATACTAACTGCAGAAACTGTCTGAGCTGCCTTCAGTAAATGGGTCTGGAGAACTTTTCATAAACGAGAAAAAATCTAGTAGATGATATCTCGAATCTTTCAAGAAAATACAGTGGGCTATCTTTGGACTTATCTTTTTGTTTTAAATGCTTTTTGTCCTAAATTTCCTCTCACATGTGTGATCAAAGTCGTGTAAATAATGACACTTCTAATAGTGGATCAAAGGAAGAACAGAATAACTCCTTCACAATCATTTATTATCTGCATGATTAAATCAAAGCTGTGAACAGAGGTTTGCTGGAAGAAAACTGTCTTCTTGAGATATGAAGTTAGAAAGGAATGTAAAATTACCCCAAACCTAAGTAAAATTCTGTCTTGTGTTTAGAAGACAGCTAATTAAATCTTGCTCTAAAAATCTTGCTTTTTCCTCAGCCAGTGTAATGACTTTGACTAAATGCATTTCAAACTTTTAAAGGTTGTTGGGAAAGAAAACAATGGAAAATTAAAACTTAGGTTGTGTTTGCTAATATCCACAACATGAGTTGTTCTGTTTGCCACTGTCACCTCTGTACTTATGATCTAAACTCCTACTTATATGTATCTGCTATTGCAATAATGTGTGATAGAGGTTTAATTGAACCATCTCTATTATAGAACATATACAAATCCCCTCAAAAAAACCCCAAAAACCCACAAAAGAAAAAACCCCAAACAACTTAAAACAGAGCCCACCCCTCCAACCCTGCCCCCTTAAAAAAACCCCAAAAAGATATCCCTAGTAAAAAAGAAAAAAATATACCATCTAGCAAATCTGACAAACTGCCCACATTTAAAATTATTCTGCTTGAAGAATTGCATTGTAACAGCCAAATTTCAATTCCCAGTATTTGTTCACTTTCTGTTTGGATGAGTGGTTCATGTTGGTGCCTGCAATCAAGCCCTTGCCATGCTTTAATCCATTAGTGCATAGGAACCCTCACAGCTAAAGGATGTTTGCTTTAGTTTCTGTACCATCAAGACACAGCTCAAAAGGGAGAGTGACTTGCCAAATCTGCATGGGGAGCATCAAGATGCCTGGATGCAGCAGGTGGAGAGGAAAAAATCCAACCATGCCAGCTTTTGCTTTGATCCAAAATCCGAGGATGACATAGATTTCATTGGCTCTGGAGCAGTGACTCAGACCTTGTTTCAGAAGGAGTTCAAACCTGCCTTTCTGCATGCCTGGTTGAATTCATAAGCCAGAGCAGCTTTCTGAATCCATGCTTAAATTAATATGGCAGGCAAGAAAGTGGAAGTGCTAAAGAAGAACAGCCTTGCCTTTGGTGGCTCACAGCTGCCATGCAGAACCACTCTCCAGGAAACCTAAGCAAAGGCACTCCTGCTTCATGCAGGTTGTGGGTGGTTACCAGGGCACCGAAGCGATGCTGATTCACAAGGATCTTTCCAGGCTGTCATGTAATGGTGATGGTAGACAAGAGCTCATTTCACTGTTTTCATCTTGAAGGAAACTTCCCTTTTAGCACAAATGTAATGGAATATACGTGACAGGTCGATTTCTCACACCCTTGTTGGGTTATGATTTCTGTCATTAGCATGATTACACTCGTTATGTGTACAGAGATAAGCAGTGTTTGTTTTCTCTTGTGTCTAAAACATCAGGATGATGGTTGTATGCTGCATCCTAAACATGAAGTTACTTAAATCTCAAGTTCTTGCAGAAACTTATCACTTTCTTGGCCTAATAAATATTTAATATTTTTACAAGCTTGAAAAATCCAGTGCAGAATGTTAGCTTTACCAGCATGGGTAGATGATATTTAAAGCAGAAACATTTATAAAAGCAGAATACATCGGAAACAGGAAGTAGCAGCTATTTCACTTGGTGCAGTTTCCTTGTTTTGCGACACTTTCTAGTCCAGTCCCCTTCCTGAGCAATCCCAAGGTCATCACCTCACAGCTTTGAGCAGCAGGTCGTTCAACCTGCTTACAGCTACAAGAGATGTAAAGTGACTTTTTAAAGCTTACTTTGAATTTATTTTTCTTGAACTTCCAGTTGTGTTTACCTTACTCAGTCTTCTACACTAAAGCTATAAAAGAAGCTTCTGTTATCTCAGTCATTTATGATTTTGGTCACTTCTATTAGAACTATACTTATGAACATAGTTTTCTAACTTGTTTTCATAGCTTATATTTTTTAGTTTTAGGATTACTGCTGTCCTTTTTGAATTTTTTTCCCCTTATAAAACGCATGTAAGAAAGAAAAGGAAGCCATTGGTTTGATCAAAAGTAATGCTCAGCAGTCTGTTCATATTTTTCTTTCTATTAACTAAACAGAAATGTCTTGGGTAAGGAAATTTCTTTAGAACATGTAGTTTAAACTATTTTTTTTTTTTATCAAGCACCACTTGTGTTATAGTTGTCTCTTTTTAGGAAAGTCAGTAGCAACCCTATATTTAGGGTATTATCTGCTATTATAAGAATCCTTTTGTAGGAAAGTCTAACAACATTGCTTGTGTCAAGCTTTTGAGATTTTCAGCTGAAGACAAGTGTTTGGGATAGATAATGCTTTTTCCTCTCCACTCCTGCCCATGAAAATTCATTTATACTTAGCTGAGGTACGGGCTGTTAAATTGCTGTTCCTTTCTTTCACTGGTGTTCTGCTGGAAAGCCTTGGCATCACATCAAATTGATAACACATCCCTTCAGCACCAGGGTGCTGCTGCTGCCTCCAGCAGCACCAGGAGGGGGGAAGCCAAGAGGGGGCAGGCAAAAGCAAAGCCAGTAGCTTTGAGTTTGACCTGGGACCTCCCAAGGCCCTCCCTCCTTGTCTGGCTCTGAAGAAGAGAGAAGCCAGCCTGATTTTCTGTGAGAAGTTCCCAGACCCTCCCTCACCCATGGTAAGGTTACCCGGATGGCCAGCTGCTGCTTTCCAAAGGGAAAAATCACAGGCTCACATGGTGACGACAGATAAAAAGCCTTTGCTGAAGCAAAGTAGTTTGAATTGCCAAACTTCCAGCTGTGTGCCTCCCAGCCAGCTCCATGGGGCAGTTAGTTCCCCTTTTCCTGTGCTTCTTGTGTAGTGCCTGTGCCATGCCCACTGCCCACTTCTCACCTGCAGGAGGTAAAACTCTGCTTGCCTCTTCCAGCAAGGCTGAGTAAGGATAACATGAACCCACTGTCCCACTCCTGGACGTTGGAAAAGGGTCTCCTAATTTGAAGGATGTTATTTTCACTAAAGGAGCTCCAGTTTCCCCTCTGTGGGAAGTTTGCTTTTTTCCATCCCACTCCAACTTTTTGTCTCTTCTTCGCCCACTGTTAGTTGTAGGATGTTTAGGTCTCACCCCCTAATATCCCTCAACCTCCAGTCTTCAAACTCTTCATTTTTTTCTGCCCAGGGGCTGCAGGAGAACCTGCCTTAAAATGAACCACTTTGTGCTGCATGACCATGAAGAATAGCCAGATTTTTAGTCCCAAGGAGGGACATGTCATATGAATATTGTCAAGGAAATCAGCAAACAGCTTCATCTTTTTTTCCTCTTTCTCATGAGCAATGAGTTAAAGTGAGTATGAGTAGTACTTGAATTTATGTTCTGCAGCAACAGATGGGTTTTAAGGGCTTGGTTGTTTTAAATACATTTATTCTTAAATACATGCTTGATCTCATCTGCTTTTAAAATGCTGCCAGAAAGACTTCTTGACAGTGCCCTCTGGAGACAGAGGAGAGAGGGAAGGAGGCTGTTGGCAACATCTGTGATATTTGGGTGGGCTCGATGTCCTAGGAGGAGTAATGTGGGGCTGGCAGGCTGCAGCTCTTCACCCTGTGCTGAGACAGTGCTCAAACCCGCCATGTGTAGACCAACCCCCACGGTCCAGCTAGCAGCCTTCATTCATCTTGCACACAATATTTCTATGGAAATATTTTATGGAGCTGATGTACAGCATACACCCCATGTCTGGGTTAGACTTTGGCTCCCATCGAGCCGCTTTTCCCAGTGTCAGTTTGGGCTCAGGGTGGTGTTGAGCAGGGCATAAATCACACCGTAAGACACTGAGACACAAGTTTCTTCATTTGTCTTGTGGCTGGGGAGAAGAAGTCTGAAAACCAGAGTTTTTCCAGCCTGTGTGGTTCCTCAGGTTTGTTTCTTTTCCAGCTCTTTCAGAGGAGATGAATATTGGGATGATGGGCATAAAGCACTTCCAAAGGGGAAAGTCCTCAAAGCTCATGTCCCTCACTAGACCTCAAGCCTCATAACCTTTTCCTGTGCCATGGTTGTCTCACTGGGAAGGAGACCTCACCATACAACCAGTGTGGCTGATGAACGCATGAGTCTGATGGACCAGGGTGACCTTTTATTTCAGTTGGGTGCTCAGAATCTCAGTGCTTAGGGCAGGAATGGAACTATCTGAAAAAAATGAACTGAAATAATTTTCTCACTGTATGAAAAAAATTACTGATTTCTGAACTTTATTTACATTTATTCTTCAAACAGATGTTTTTGTGGAGCTTAGGCTATCTCCTTTTCTTCACCTCTTTTGCATTCAGACAGAAACATTTCCTTTAATAGTATTTTCCTAAAACCTATAGCTTTTCAAAGGAAGGTCTGTACAAACAGCTTCATCAAGCCTTTTGCCAAGAAAAATGCTTAAGAAATCCCTTGTAATAAGCTCTATTCTCTTTCTTTTAACACATCAGTGGGTCTAGAGCATGAATTCTCCAGGGACCAGTGCTCTATAAATACCTTTGATGGATAAATTACAAACTGCCACACACTAGAGCAGGTTTTACTTGTGTTGTGCAGTGAAGGGCAAGAGAACTAACCAAAATAAGAACGGGGTTGCTGGTGGGATGGAATTCATCATGAGGACTTGGTTTGCCAATTGTTGTCACAGCTATTTTCTTTACCTAAGCACAGGGACAGAAATACAGTAATTACTGTTGGTAAATGCCATTTCACACTGCTGACTGCTGCACTTTCCAAGGACTCTCGTTGCTATACAATCATTGCCAGTTTTGACAAATTACATCTGATTAATGAAAACAATATTTCTAAATCAAGCATACCTCCTGAGAAGTCACCTCCTTGGTAGGGAAGGAATATGGAGGGGAATTTCAGTGGGGTTTTTCAGAACTGTGGAGATCCCAGGTGTGCTGCCTGTGGTGTCAGTAATCATCAAATATCCCAAAAAGGGGCACTGATTGAAACAAGCAGAATGGTTTAAAAAGATGCAGGAACAGCTGCTGGGAAACAGATGCTGAGCTTCTGGAGCTTGACACCACTGGACATGAAGTGGTGAAAAAAGGGACATGTCAGCAGATGGAAAAAGGGATTAAACACATCTATGTCCAGCAAGCACACAAACAGAAACTAGCAGGAATATGCAGTTAATCTAGTAAAAGTAAAGTATGAGAAAGTGTTGAGGCTCCTGTGATCCCATAAAAAACCTCTTTCACAGTCACCACTGAGATCAGTATTGGGTGGGACTCTCTGTTGTCTAACCCAGCAACACATTATTGTCCTTAAAAACTGGAAAACACAAAACTACTGCTCCTGCCATAGATGCCAGCATAGAAAGCTTTGGTATGTTCCCCTGGAGTGGAGGGTGGAGGGTATGGGACAACCAGGATTAGGGCTGACCTTTTTAAGAAGTCTTAAAGTGCACAAGGTCAAAAAGACCACTTCCAAAAATTAAATTCAGCTGTTTACCTGTATGCACTATTGTTACATGCATGTTTCTACAGCATAGAGTTATTTTCTTAAATTTTAGTTGTTGTTGTTTTCATTTTGCCTGTATCTTCATATGTTTAGGGAATATGGCTGGCAAAGAAACCCAGTGAGGCAGTTTGAACTTAGATGTCCAAATTTGCCTGCAATACCTTTCAGCTGCCTTCATCTGTATCAGGATCTGTTTCTCTTCCCTTTCTTAGAAGTCTTTGGGGATCCAGCAATGGCCAGAAGACACAAATATAATTGCAAGAAATCTTTTGTTTACAGCTCCCTTCCCTCTGCTTAGACCTGTTCTCAGTGGGAGGTTTAATCTAGTTAAAACTTTTTGCTGAGAAAAGCACATTTTTAGGTTTTGCTTTAATTTTAAAGTAAGTTTACATCCTCTCCTTGCTGAATTGAAAGCACAGTCTTTGTTCCTACTGTGTCATTCATCACAGCCCTAACAGGGAGAGACTGAAGACAGGTTCCACTGGGAGACATCTGTGCAAACATTACTGCTGCCTTTCTATCCATCAGGTTTTAATCTGGACCACTGCATTTTTCATTTTTTCCTTCATTCCTGCGCTTCTCAGAGCCTGTGCAGCAAGCTCTGGTTTCTTTATTTATGCTCGTTACAAACTGCCCAGAAGCCACTGTCATTGACTGAGACCCCACTGTGTGAGAAGAGGGAGACAGCTGCCATCTCCAAAGCTGTTTTGGGGGTGGACTTGAAAGCCTTCGTGCCTTCAAAACCCTAAGAATAAAGACAATGTGTCATATACAGCTGTCAGAGTCATAAAAAGCATTTCAGGGTGAGTTAGGGGCTCGTCCCATAGAGTGGCTGCTGAGGTGAAAATACAGCAGTCTCTTGTTATAGGAAAAGGGGTTAAGCCCAACTATCTGACTTAAGGTCTGTTGATTAAGTATTTTCAGTATTTTATTTGTCCATCTATCTAATAATCTAATACTAATAATAGAGTTTGGAGGCAGAAATGAAGAGTAGGACTTACTGTGTTAGTTTCTCAGCCAAAACCTAATAATCTGCAGAGACAGAACTTTCCTCAGAAATACACAGGTTTCTTGTGGCAGTGTCCAAGCACTGAATTCTATGGAATTCAAATTGAAAGCTTTATTCACAAATTTTTGAATTACCAGAAATGTTGATGCCCACAATTTGCATTAACTTCAAGGACTTCAACATCTTTCTGGGGAAAAAAAAAAAAAAAAAAGAATGCTGCTTAGATTTCTAACTTGTCATCTGAACTCATGCACCAAATTCTCAGAAACTCCTGAAATGACGCCTTCAGCACACAGAGCTGAGAACTTTTTCTCTCCTCTTGCTGACGGTGGCTTTAAAATTCTGATTTATTCTGAGCTTTATTCTCTGTACTTTTTAGTCTTTAATAGAGTCTCATATTGTAATCACAGCTGAAATCTGCAGATTATGCCATGACAATAAATTATTCAGATGGGCTACTTAGACTTCATTTTATCAAAATGGTTCCATCTCTATCAATGATTGACAGTTATTTCTGAGCATTATTTAGCCTTTCACATCATAATTCAGGACCCCTGCTTATTGCCAGCTCCAGCTTCTAGTGCCAGATTCCCATCTGGCAATGTAATGGAGAGTATTTGAGTAGGACAGGCTGCCTTTTTTTAGTATCAAATCCATAAGGCTCACAATGAAAAAACAGCTTCTTTTATCTACTGAGCTCAAGCTTATGTATTCTGTAAATCATTTTAACTTCTCAAATGTCAAGATGACTTTAATAGCCCTAATTGAATGGAAAACTGAGCTGAAACTCAGATGTTGAGTTGGAACTCTCGATGAGGTAAAAGCATGTTTTTCAATAGCCCCTCTATTAAGAAAAGAAAGTTAAGCACTGTGTTGTGTAGACATTTCCATCATGTTCCTCCCTGAACAGTAATTAGTTCTGCTCCTGCTGTGCCATCCAGCTGGGGCTCTGGGAGATGACAGAGCTTTGTAACAAGGCGTGAGGATCCACACCAGCCACCAGCACCCGTGATGCCCTACCAAGCCCTTTTGGCAGATGCAGGCTCTTGTGACCTCTCAAATCTCTGATGAGGAGCACTGTGTCCTCCTGCATGACTCCCTCCTCTTGCCTCTCACATCAGAAGTTGTCTGCTGTGCTGGCCAGGAGCATGGTCTGGGCATTTTTATGGTCTGACTGTGATGTCCCTGCATGTACCCTTGTCTGGTGGCTTGTTAGCAGTATGTGTCTCGTGCCCAGCCAGCTCTGGGCATGGCAGTGGGTCCTGGGGAGATCAGACTGGATGGGCAGGAATCTTGCATCTCCAGTCTAAGCTTAGTGTGCTAAGCCCCAGATCCCTCAGCCTTTGTTGTTATCACATATATAACAATAAGCAAAGAAAGCAGGCAATCTCAAGAGGTATTAGAGGATTGGAAATTTCAAAGCTAATTTAGAAGTGATTGCCTAACAAACCGACAAATCTCTAAGATGATTCCTCTGTGCCCTGTTTTTTATTAAACCCGATTTTATTTTTCGTGATTGAGAGAAGTCGCTTAGTCTTATCAATGGCATTTTTTTGTCTGCTGTCACAAAGTTATCTCCCAGAATACCTTCCTCTCTCTTGATGCTGAAGTGTTTTACAAGGCTTTTCTCCCTTTAAGGGATTTTTTTTTGCACTTATTTTCCTTAGGAAATACATGAATGCGTACATATCTTTTGCTGTCAGAAAGTCATCTGTCATGTTTCAAGAGTAAATGCAACATGACATGAGGCTTTTAAAATGCATTGTACTATTGTATCTCCTCTTTTTTTTTTGGAATTGCCTCTAAAATTCAGTGTCACAAATTCTTCTCTGAGAAATCAAAGCAAGTAAATTCAGTGTTGCTATCAAGATTTGTCTCTGCTCCTAATATCTAAATGAGATATCAGGAGGAAAAGTATTGAAACCAGCTGATTTTTCAGACAAGGTTTATGTGAGTTATCAGAAAATTGTAGTTTCCCTGTCTCCATTTCCCATTCTTTCTCCTACTCACACCAAAGAAAACAACTTTGTTTTAGAGCTAACACCTTTTTCTCCATGTGTCTGTCTTGCTGGAGGATTTCTCATTGTTTCACACAGGTGGGTAGGGAGATTTGGATTTCTACCACCTTAGCTAAAGTATTTAGTGCATCATTGTTGTCCTGTGGCAGAGGCAGTCCCTGTTACATCCATTTCAATGTCTTCTTCCAAACTCAATAGTTTGTGTGATGAGTGACATGCTCTCTGCCAACAAATGACTGATTTAATACGTGTACAGGATTAGATTTGAACATGAAGTGCACGGTATCAGTCTGATTACACACATTTGATATGTCATGTATTTAGAAGTAGTAGTAAGACCCAGAAGCTGTGAATATTTGATATTAATGGTACTAAGAGAACAATGGCCTTGCACATCATGAATTTCTGTCTATTTAGCAGTGGAAACAGCAATCGACAGAAAGATGGAATACTAAGTATTAAGGAATTTAAATATATTTGCATACAAAGCACAGCACATACCTAAATAAGTGGGATATTAGTAGGATTTGACAGAAAGTTGGAATGATGAGCAAAGAGGAGGAGTGGAAGGACAGATTCAATACACAAAGGTGGCTTCCCAACTGTTGCTGACTGCTGCATCCATAAAGTATACATGTATACATGGGCGTGCATGTATATGTGTGTGTTAGTACGTAGTGCTTTCTACTGCCTATTCTTGGGCATTAAAAGGACATGAGTCAGCTCACTTGAAGGAATCCTGACTTGTTCTAGACAAATTAAATGTCTAATGTACTGCAATTTATTAAAATGAGCTATACTGCCAACTCCACCATTGCCAACTCTGCAGTAACTTCATTGTCTGGTTCTTGCCAAGTGAGAAAAGCGTAGTTGTTTTGTCATATTGTATTCTATTTCATTCTGCAACCTGACACAATCAAGCTCATGTTCAGCATTATCCCAAGCAGATCACAGATTTGCCCTTTGTTTGACCATCTGTTATGTTTGCAGTTCCTGGAGAACAAATTCTAATTATAGGATGTAAGTCTTTGTGGATATAGCCTTAGATGGCTGGAATAAGAGGCCTTACTCTATTAAGAGAGGTTTTCAGTTTTCAAATTAAAGCCGTATCAGGTCTCTGACCTAAAACTGTGTCATTATTAGAGTCACTGAATGCCTAATTGCTGTGCCCCAGGACTTTGATAAAAAATGCTATATTTTATCTGATTCTGAAGAGAGATATTGAGGGTGCTGAACAGAAAAAGAGCAACTGAGAGTCTGATTCTTGCTCATGTTAGACCCCATCAGTCTATGGAGGAGCATATGGATAAAAAGAGCAGGAAATTATATTAGAAGTTTACAGAGAAATAAGATGTGTCATGACAGACCCATTTTTTGCACAAGCACAAGTTAAAATCTTCACATATCATAATGCCTCTTTCAGAGTTAAGGAAAAACAAATTAACTGGATGCTTTTCCTTATTATTTGACAGTATAGCCTTATTGCCATCTAGAATTTGTACTAATTCACTGTGAAAATTTCAGTGGTCTTGTTCTACTGCACTTAATTTCCTGAACTACCTGCAGTCTGCTTCTGGTTGTTGTGACTCCTGTGAGTAGGGTCCTTAGAGTGCAAACAAGTCCTTTCTAAGGAAAGCTGCCCAAGGAGCACTCCACAGGGATGACTTCCACATCTGAGAACATCTCCATAACCTGCACACTGCCCTGCCTTCTGCCTGTAGCTCCCATCTGGCACAGAAAATGATTTGGGAACTATTTAGCCAATAAATATTCTTTGTGAGTGAGCTGAGTCAGCTGTGCAGGTGACTGTAAAGACCTCTTGTACCCTCATTTTCATGGCTCATGCTTGTTATTGGCAATATCAATGAGCAACCTTCCTCCCTCCTCATTTATTCCCTGGCAATAGGACTTAACGAGGACAAGGACTCCCTTAATCACTCCTAACCTGGGGAGACCATTGCAGGAATCAACTGGAGTGTGGGACTGTCCTTGCTGAGTGGTTTCCTGGCAAAAGGTTAGTACTAGTAGGTATGTTTCCACATTTTTTAAAGCATCAATCAGGTTTAAGCATTTTCTAGCCACCAGGAGATGTGATGATGAATCTCTGCTGCCATGGTCAAGGCAGGCAATAGAAGTGTCAGACACACACCAAACTCACTGCTCCTTATGTGACAGAAAAGAAATGGTACCAGAGGAAAGATGATGCCTTGAGAAAAGTGGACTTCTTATTTCAAGACATATTTGAAAATTTTTAGAATATGAAAGGACCGGCGTTTGATTTGCTTTTTGAGGGGACATTACCTAAAAGTTGTGATCCTTATTCTTTATTTTCTGGTGACTATGAGTGATACCAACTTTCCATGCTGCCATCCCCAGAAGTCTGGTCCTGGTGGTGATGCTTGTTGCTTGCCTTGGCCAAGTGGAGCCCACATTGCTTTGAGGCTTACCTTGGTTTTTCACAGAATTAAAAGGAAGACTGATGCCACTGATACATGGCAGAGGAATAAAATCCTGTAGAGGCTGACAACGGCAGTATAGAATTCAGCAGGTTCACCTTGGGGGAAAAGCAGCAAGAAAAGTTGTTCCAGTGAGTGCTGCTAAGCTAGGTTTGAGCTACAAATCACCTTTAGGGGCTGGAGCTTTCCTAAAGTCTCACCACGGATGAGATGGGTCATGGGGAGTCCAGGGGATTTGTTTTTTATAGTCTGTCTTGACAGCTGTCCCTTACACTACTCGTGGCATTTTCTGACCTGTAAGAGAGTCATCCTTGGCCACTGCTGGAGTTGCACACTAGTCAGTAAAGGGCTGTCAGTTTGTATGGTGCTTATGAGGTTGTTTTTATGCCTATATTATTATATTGTCATTCCTGCAAGCTGAAAATTATTCTCTCTTGAGTTAAATGGCATCTGCTGATGGCTCTTGTAGAATGCCAAATATCTGAGGAGAAGGAGGTGATTTTTTTTGGTGACTTATACCTTCTTTAACAGGTATACCTATCTTGTTTAGCAGATTTACAGGATTGAAGAATGGAAAAGAGGTTACAAATCACAGCTATGGCTACATACCCTCAAATTTCAGTTTTATACACATCTGTCTGGCATTTTGTGTGTTGAAATGCCTCACTGGCACACATACATTTAGAAAATTGGTAATATGTTGCTAAAGCTTTCTGGTGCTGCTCAGATTTCAGAGCAGATTCCATCCCTCAAATAGATAAGAAGGGGAAAAACAGGGAAACTACAAAAAGATTTGAAAGCTGCTCAAGACCTTGGTGGAGAAGACAAGAAAGAATATAAAACTGTTCAATGCATTTATTACTGATGTTAAATTTTTATAAGGCTAATTATTCTATTCTGATTTTTTTTTCTGGTATCAAGGAGTAGTATTAAAAATGTCACTCTTACAACACAAGAAAGCATTCAAAAAAAAGCCCCTCACATAAAATAATATGAATACCTCTGAAAAGCAAGAAAAAGTGATTTTAAATATTTTAAAAATATTTTAAAACTAATTTGCCATGATTTGCAATATAATCATGCATACAGTTTTCTTTAGTGGGTTGCTGTTGCAGTTGGAAATTTCTTTTCCAGCTTTGTTCAATTTTTGGTAAGAAAAACAACTCAGTTTTGGTGATGCTTTATACTCTTTTTTTTTTTTCTTTATGTAGTTTATTCTAACACAAAATAAATGGAAAATGTCACACCTTTCCGACAGAATACTTTGTTATAACACAACTTGTCTGAGAATTACTTTGGAAAAGAAGAGGACAGTAGTGAATTGATGATTTGGCAACACGCCTGGTCTCACAAAATATATAGTTTAGGTTAGAATCAGAGTTTCCAGAATATTTTATCATCCAATTCCATCTTGTCCCATCAGAAACTTCCTCACAAACAGTAAGCTGAAATAATGTCAGCGTACCTTGTGTTATTACTTTTTAGATTTTTCCCACCTGTCATTACACAATCACAGTAGAAGCTGTCTGAACAGGTGTGAAAACAAAATGTCTCTGCTGTTGAGGAGCATTCTACTCCTTGAAACACATCTTGTCTCCTCTGTTGCCTGCTCCCCAGGTGCGTCTAATAACACTAATAACATCATATGTCACAAAGCTGCACTCTGACTAAATATGGCCACTGACTGGTGATCTCCACTGGCCTCAGCACTGGCCACAGTGGATTAATAAATTCACTGTGTAGCATTGAAAAAGACATGTGCAATAAATTACATTTTTTCTGGCGCTGGAGCATCCACACAAATATGTTCAGGTTAGTCCTTAATGAAAAACAGGCTCCCTAGTCTCTTGGTTTGAAGCAAAGGACAAACAGGAAGGAGATGGACCAAGAGCAGTGGCAGAAGCACCATAAAATACTGGTGAGTACGCAAGAAAAAAGTTCCTTCTTGAGACCATCTGTGCTGTGGATCTGCCTGCATTATCCAGGCCTGGGGCTTTCTGGTTTCTAACCTGTGTAAGGGCATTGTATCATGTTTGTTGGAAATGAAAGATGAACAACTTTTTTTTTCACCGACAAATATTAAGGTTCTGCCTCATTATACCTGGTGTTTCCAAATAACAGATGATGTAGAGAGGATTGGAACACGGTGTTTTGTTTGTCCTGGTGTTAATGAGCATTTGAAATGTTGATGTGTAGGCAAATCTATTTCTGTTTTAATATTTTGCATATATATTACTATATAATGCCTTGTGGGGGGAATAGGAATATAACATCTAAATATATTAATATTCAACAAATAGTGGTGTGTACAAAATAGAAGAAGAAATTATTTTTCCCCTTGAAACATAGCTGCCAATGTTCATTTGGCTTCATGCAAGCTATTACAATGGTTGTACTAATTCGCCTCTCTAATTTAGGGCGGATAGATATTAATTTTTTTCTTCAGGAAATACAGAGCTCTTTGCTTGTTTTCATTTAGGTCACCTCATCACAGTCTGAAATGATGTACACTGGCAGAGAGGGGTTTGGTATCTCTTTCAGTTTGTCAGTGGAAGATTTCACAAGTGCCTTGAGCTGAATCGGCGCAAACCCTAAATGGAAATAAGATGCTTCTTTTTAACATGTTGTAGACAACCAGAGGTACATGGTGTCCTTAGCTGCTCTGGATTGCCATGGTCTGAAGTCTCTGATCGAGCCTGTGTGTCCCTCTAGAAGACTTGTGCTGGCATCACTTTGTGACATTGATGATGGTGGCCCAGCAGTAACCGGATTACATTCCACATCTACATTATGAAGACCAGAATACATGATCCTGGAGGTTCCTTCTGCTCTTAAAGTACATAAATCAATTCATTTACTGGTTTACTTAATGTGATTTAGATAAATTATGGAGATATTTCTATATGTGAAGAGGAGGGAAGGGGAGGAGAGATGTTTATGGTCAAGTGAGAATCACTAATTTTTGGGTGGGGCTATGCTGGTTCCTTTTGCACTTGACTGATAGTGGTGTGAGTGGTGTGACTGTGACATCATTTTTGTTGGACTTTGTCATCCACTGAAGTTAACTGAAAGAGTTTCACTGAGCCTGGAGGGCACTCCTGTCCTGGTGAGCAGTCATAGAGGGCTTCCATGAGCACAACAGTATTCAGCAGAAGTTTTGCTGGCATGAGTTTAGACTGTGTAATTCTGTGTACCCAATTACAGATAAATAATGCAAGATGCTGCCACCATATGCCATCGATATATAAAGGGTGCCAAAAAGAAAGGCTTTCATCTAGCTCTGTGACTTTGGCAAAGAGCAATGAATACATGAATAGATCTCCTTGAGATAAATTATGTGCATGAGTGTGTTTCATAGGTTACAAAATACTTTTAAAGCATACAAGGTATCTTAGCTTGTAAGTATCTAAAACACAATACATACCAAGCTTCTCCTGGTTTTATTTGCTTTGCTTCTTCCTCATTTTCTCTTATATTGGAGTAACAACTTATCATGCAGTCTGCTTATCTTCCTCCTTAATGAGATTTCAGTTTAACTCGTTATGCTCCCACCATTGTATTTTTTCCTATAATACTTCTTGATTCATGTAATCCCTTCCTAAAAAGATGAAACGCTGGGATTTGTAATTGGAATAACCTTTACTTATGAGATTGTAATGGTTTCTTTCCTCTAAATTGATTTAAATCGACACAATTCAATTAATTTCTTTCTTGTGCCTCTGTCAGTTGTACTAAACTAATACTCTAATATTGCAGTAGGGTCTATAATGTTGTTTATATAATGTTGTATCCTGTCTTGGCACAGGGGTTACTGGACTTGCACCCTGTGCTAGATGTACCCCACTTCTAGTACAAATGCCAGTCTGCTTCAGCTACTTATCCTCATGCCCTAGATTTGTACTTAGGCTTTTTTCCTGTTCTGCTACATGCAAATATAGTAGTAGTCTCACTTCACTATTTGTAGACACCTACAGTTTTCATTTGGAGTATTTTGGTAAACTGGCAACTGCTTTGATATTTACTTTAGCAGGTGGTTGGAATACAAGATTGTTCATTTAGAAGTAGACTCTCTTTTAAAATCTAACAATTTAAGTGGAGTGTGAAGTCAAGCAAACCTTGAGATATATGAAATACAACAGCTCCAATGTAGAGGTTTGGTGACTGTACACAGACACTACTTTTTTTTTTTCATGAATGGATGCTTTTGTGACTCTTTTGTTCCCTTTGCAACTTCTTTTTACAAAACCCTTAATTAAAACGAACAATTCAAGAATGAATTCAGAATATTTATATTTTTTCTGCTTATGTCTTCTACTGGAATATAGTAGTTTTTGTTCCTCTAGAGCAATGGAAGGTTATTGAAAGAGGAAAGCAACTTTTCAAATAATATTAGATTAGTTTTTATTGTTTAAGTTATTTCCAGGTGATGCTTTTCACCAGATCTTTTAAAATCAATATTATTTTAACTTCTCTCCATCTCAGCCTACACAACTTCCATCTGCCTGTACATTTTTTTTACTGAGTGCAATAAAATTAATTAGATTTGGAGGGACTTGTCTCTTTTTCTCTTACTCTATTTTTGACTTCTTACCTTTTCAAGATTTTTTCCACTTTCAAAAATTCACACAGGAAGAAGGAGAAAAACCAAAAATGTGATTAATTGCTATTTTAGCATCCTTGAAACTGATACTCAAGCCTGAGAAAGTTTTCAGAAGATCACAGAAACTGGGGAAAAAAAAGAATGAAATTAGAAAATGACAGGCATTTGGTGATAGAGAAAAGAGAAAGAATAAAGAGAAAACACATCACCGCTAACTTCGTCTCGGGTTTTCAACATCTAATATTGAATGAAAATAAAATGGTGGAGTTTAAAAAATTTGAACTATTTGTTTAGTTTTAAATACTATTAATGAAAACACTTTATGAATATCAAATGAAGCTAAAGGCACCTAAATTACCCCTGATTTGGGAGTTTGCTTAGAATTCACATGTTACTTTCAGATATGATTACGACAAGATCCTTCCTGCCCTTTGCAGAACACCTAAGCAGCTGGAGCACTTATCCTCTAGGGAGGACTGAACCTATGTCTTCATCCAGATGCTCCCTGTGTATCCTGAGAGAGGCACCTTTCCATACTCTGCTGGCATTTATACATCACACACCTGGAAATGCAGTAGTTGAGGGGCAGGTTTGGAGCAGCAGATGTGTGCAGTCATAACTTAGCCTTTGCTTAGGGCAGGCACACAGCTATAGCTAGAATGCATATGCATTTACATTAGACCATAATTACAAGCCAGGAAATAGTTCTGGGGCCTCAGACAATACACATCTGACTTTAGGATGAGTATTTTCCTGTTTGGTCTTTTTTTTCCCCTTTAAATTTGACATCACAGTGGTGGCAGTGAGTCTGACTGCCCAGCGTGGGTTGAAAAGCCAGGCTGGACCAATCTTCTGGCAAAGGACTTACTCAAAGTCTAATAAATCTGCACTTGGCTGTCTGCAGAAAAAAAGTGAGCAGTATCCACGTGGCAAAGTGCTGCTGGCTGTCCAAAAAGAGCCACAATAGAGGAGGCAAGAGTGACTGCAAGCTGGAAGTCGCCCAGCACAGTGCAACTTGGCTCCTCATTCCCTGGAAAGACTTCTCATGGAAAAAAACCCAAAAAACTTGAAGATTCTAAACAAAGCCATTGAACAGGTAGGAACGACACATAGAGAACTTCAGGGACTAGAAATGAGATGCAGGAATTCAGTTAAATTGTGAAATGTCCTTGAGTATACAATGGATTTTGTCCCACTCCAAGTCTTTAAACTGGGACTACACACTGTGGAGAGAAGTACTCTGTGTGTGGTGATGTCAGCCCAGAGCTACAGATTGAATTCCCTGTGTCATGTAATCACAAAATAGCAGATTTGAGCACTGGAACTGA
This sequence comes from Irena cyanogastra, assembly GCA_013397155.1. NCBI lineage: Eukaryota > Metazoa > Chordata > Aves > Passeriformes > Irenidae > Irena > Irena cyanogastra. Next base: position 358,483 of record VWZV01008682.1, read on the forward strand.
TGTTTTGGTTATCAATGAGTAAAATTGCAGTTAATAACAACTAAATTTTATTGCTTTGGCTTTGAGTTCTTTCCCAAATACTCACTATATATGATCAGCCAGATGATATTCAGGGCAACAGCTCATTCTTAGGCCTGTGTATAGAGAAATTGATCCCTCCATGGTTTCTTCATGGTGGTCCGATATGGAGAAAAACATGAAGTGCTGCTGATGATATTTTGAGAGATATTAGATACAAAGGATCTGCTATAAACCTCATGAGATCTTCCATATCCTGTGTATATTATCAAAACAACTCCAAGGAAGATGTAAAATTTGGGATGTAACAAGGAGTACTAGTGGACCATTAAGACAGGGTGGAGATCAGGACAAAGAAACTTATAAGCTATTTGTTTTGTGATAGACTGTGAGGTGGTGACAAAATCTGCCATCACTGGAAACATTTGGAACACTGGGAGTAAACCCTATTGGTTTCATGCACTTTTTCCTATACTTCCTAAAGAGAAAAGAAAAAAAATCCAGGTGCTTGGATCAGTCTTGATGTTTATTTGAATAAATTCCTAGCAGAATGCAAAGCATTTCTGAGAAATGAGAAAAGGACAGAATGGCAATTCTGAAAACAAAATTGCAAGAAAAGGTACTATAAAAGTAATGTACAATTTGGTAATATTGTGCTAAGTAAGTTATTAGATTGCAAGAGTTGGGGAGAAACTAGATGTATTCTCATGCCTGTTCAGTTTAAAAAGAAACATAAAGGTTCTGTAAAGAGTGTTAATGTGTTGCATATATTATCTTCTACCTGAAATGGGAATGCTAACGAGTTGCAAAGAAAGTTATTGTGACACTAATTTATTTAAAAGAGCTCTTTGAAGCTTGTGCTGTTGGCTGATGTGGAACTTGATTTAGGATGAACAACCAGGACAATTGCCTCCAAAGAGGAGCTTTGCAAGGTTAAAATGGGGAACAGAGGAAGAGAACATGTGCCTGGCCAAAGTCTGATATCAGGTGAAAACAAACTCGTGGCATTTCTTCTGTTCTAGGGCAAAATACTCTGTGGTTTGTGGTGTTGGTGGGGTTTTTTTTGTTTTTTTTTTGTTTTTTTTTTGGTTGGTTGGTTTTCTGGTTTTGTTTTGGTTTTGGTTTTTGCCCAGAATTAAAAAATAACAGTTCTTAAAAAGAAGGACTATTTCATGAACAGCAAAACTTCCATCAAGAAAGACAGACCATGGAAAATCTGGAGCTGGTACATATCATAGAGAGAATCAACATGTAAAACTCAGCTGAGGCTACTAATATAAAATTAATCATATTGTGTTAGTTCACAAAGTAAAACCTTTGGTTCAGAGGTGTCCAGACAAGTTGACCCAGGAGACCCAGTGGGAGAACAGTGGTGGAATTGTCACCAAGATTTTTAGATAAAGAGTTAAAATAAAGGCCTAGATGCTCTGCTGAAGCAAAACATGGTGTCTGAATCCTTAGAGCTCTTGTAAACAAACATATACCATGGTGGCAGCAGCTGAGGTGGGTAAAATGCCTCCACTGTCAGTCTTCACAGGGTTTTTTTCTTTGTTCGGGTATGTTAGGAACATTAATCCACAAACATGAGAGGTTTATGTCCAAAAGGAGACAGAGGAGTCCTTTTACTTTATTTGAATAAAGGGAGAGGCCATGGGGCATTCCCCTGGGGTGTCTCCAATTTTTGGAGGATGCAGCCTCCTTTCTATCCTAATTTCCCGGCCACATTTCCCTCTCTCTTTCCCCATTGGCTGAGGTACTTGAGAGGTACAGACCTCCCAAACTGCCTGATACCGAAGATTTCCCTCTAATATATAACCCTCCCATTTAATTTATAGTTCTTATGGAATTTAGGGTTTTTCTCCATTGTTTCTTTCATCTTTTAATATCCAGTTTCATTTATCAGCAAACCTAAAGTTTATTTGTAAAAGCAAATATCTTTTTCCATTCATCAATCAGTGGAATCCTTCCCATTGTTTCTTTTATCTCTCAGTGATAGTTTTATCTACCAGCAAACCCACAGCTTGTTAGTAAAGACAGGCCCATCATTCCTCTCGGGTAGGTACCAAAGTTAGGTGAGTCGGGCTGTTGAGAAATTTTCATTTGCTTAAATCCTGATCTTCCAGATGCGGCTCACAGCTCATAAATGGATGGTATTTCAGCCTGCAGTCATCCTTGTGCCTGTGACAGTTGCACCAGATGGGAGCTCTTGCCAGCCATCCCATGCCAGAGCCCTGATCATACTTTTCTGGGTTGCTGTACTCCATGTTCCCACATAAGGCTCTGCCTTGTATTGCCTTGCCTCTTACATTCATGTTGTTTATAAAAAAAAGAGAATTTTTCTCATTCATTGGAATAAATATGCAGTTTGTTTATGTAAATGTTTACTAAATCCTGCTCTGCATTCCTTTAAGCCATAATATTAGACATTGTAATTGTTCTTTTTGTAACCATCCTGACAAGCTGAAGAGATTTATGACATTAGGTAGCCTAGGGAGAAGGCTCAAATAAATTTATCTTCATTGATGAAAACAAAAATCCTTGAGACTACTTCATGGATTTTAGGTTCAGCTGATTTTTTAAAAATGTCTTAATTTTTCTTTTTACTTTGAACTTTACTTAGAGTAGTATTCTAAACAGAAAAGATTTGAAACAGGATTTGTTCTCTGGCCATTTCCTGCATATTACAAACCCTCTATGACTCAGAATCTGTGGAACAACATAAGGAGGTCACTTACACTTTGGTGGATCTCAGTTTGAGATTTTAATGTATTCCTTCGTGTCAGTTATAAAGAAAATGAGGATCCAGATTTCCCTGCCTGGCAGATGATTTGGTGCCCTGAGCTGGTGGGACAGTGTCAGCTGAGGGAGGAGGTGGCTGGGGACACTGCTCTGAGAGAAGGGCTCAGGTGGGCGCTGAGACCTGACAGGGAAGGGCTGGATGGCCACCTCCACACCTGCAAACTGAGTAGTGCCAAGGCACAACGTGCCACACAGATCACTGGTATCTATTCAGTTTAGAGGTAACTTTATCACAACACAGAAAATTTCTTGACCAGCTTGACATTTCTTCCCTACTACCCCAGGCTCTCACAGCCAGATTCTCTTGGAAATCTGCTGTTCATAAAAAGCAGCTGAGGCTTTGAAAGCACAGCCTGATAGAAACTCAGGGAAAGGCCACAGTATATTTTGGTGATATGGTAGCTATATACTTTCTAACATGTATTTACCAATGACTGCAATACTGTTGGTAACTTTCTAAATCTTCTGCAGCTGATGCAGTCAAAGAAAATGGAATGAAAACTTGGAAAGAGATGCTGCACACCAAAGTGACTTCAGTGCCCCTGAGACAGCATGTCTTGAAAAGAGAACTGAGCTCTGCTTATTTCTGATACAGTCATCCATGCTGAGGTATTAAGTTACACTGATGGGTACAAGTAAAATGGAAACTTACAAAATGAGAATTCAAATATATAAACAGGTTTCTGTTGATGGCAACCTAATAAAGGAGGTAATTCTCTAAACATATTGTTCCCATTTTGTTTCTAATTACAGTGAACTACAAGGTTAGTTCTGCTCTTTAAATGCACTTTAATTACTCTCTCAATGTTGACTTTCTGCATTATGATTCCTGGAGCACACCATAGGAAATAGACGTTTAATTAACCAGATGTCACTCAATAAATCTTAACTTCTACTTTGAATCAGAAAAGCCAATGTTAATGGGCATAAAAGCACCAGGATTTTCGAAATAATTTACTTTTTATGTTTCTTTAGCTCTTTGTTATACTAAGGCAAATGTCTGTAATGAAGGAAAATTAAACCGATGCTTGTAAGCATTTAATTTAATGAAAAATAGCTCCACAAAGTAAAAACATGATTCTAAGATTATGTAAGTGTTGACATTTCATAATATGTGGGAAAGGCAACTGATAATGATGAAGTTAGCAGCGTGGTATAACTGCAGCCAGACATGTTGCCTCACTGTCATACTTTACCTCATCTTGTCTATACTTATTTATGAATTTATAGAGCTACAAGCAAACCCCATATTATACATTATTATACTCTTTACTGTAAGTATGGTGAGGCACTGGAAGAGTTTGCCCAGAGAAGCTATGAATGCCCCAGCCCTAGAAGTGTTCAAGGCCAGGCTGGATGGGGCTCTGAGGAACCTGGTCTAGTAAAAGGTCTTTAAGGTCCCCCCCATCCCAAACCGTTCTGTGAGTCTATGAATATTTTTGGCTTTTTGGAACTGGTTTTTGTATGTAGCTCTATAAGCTCACTGTCCCTGATGATGCCATTTTGGTAGTCCAGAAATATTAGCTGTAATAGCAATACACAGGACATGTAGCAAGGCAGAATGACACAGATTCTAAATGTGTCAGCTGAGTCCATTTCCTAGCTTTGGAAGAGGAGGGCAGAATTTTCCCTCATACTCTGCTGACCATCCCAACAGACCTGTGTAGAGACCTGGTTTGTTTCACTCAGCACCCGACATGATAGTGGTGCACCCATTAATCCTCCACTTGGAGGTTTTTAAATATTTCTGGCAGCCTTAAGCCCAAATGAACACAGCCAGGTTGTCAGGTTAGTGACAGCCTGAAACATTTAGGTGTTTTAATAGTTGGATGATCTCTTCAAATGTATTTCTCTGCTGTTTCTAGAAAAGTAAATGGGGCTCTCCACAGTAACTTGCAGCACTACAATCCCTTTGCCTGACCTCCTCTTCTTGGGGTAGGTGTCTTGTCAGAGACCTCAACCCTAGTCCTATTTCTCAAGTAATCTTGGTTTATATTATTGGAACCTCTCTACTACAGCTGCTTCATTTCTTCATTTTCTTTCACTTCTCCATTCCCCTTATGTCAACAGTACTTCAGCCTTCCTTTGCAATGTCACTGAACATGGCCAGAGTGCCATAAAAGAATACAACGGGGCACGTTCTCCTATTAATAATTGCAGTGAAATGCTCCTATTAAAATTAATGGGCACTCCATGTGCATTGGAGTGTAAAAATAACCCCCCTATTCTCATGTGCTATTTTAGGCTCTTCATTCTTTCTAACCTATGTTTCCACTTCCATTACACCTAATGAATGCTGTGGGAATGCAGCTCCTTCTCCCTGAGGTTGTGGCATTAAAGCTGTCCCTCAGGTTCGGATTCATAGTGTGGTTGCCCAGGGTCTCTTCTTCAAAATGGAACCAGGCACATGGTCTGTAGCTCTTGTGAGACCATGTTTTAGCACTTTCCAAGAGTGATAATGTATGATAATAATACTGAATGTTTTTAGAAACCAACCCATATGCAAAGGTAGTGACATCAGGAAATATGCTATTCCTGAAAGGTATCTGCCGAGTATTAATTGCTTTTCCACCCTTGGTATTTGTCTCTTTTGTAATGTCCAGCCTACTTTTTGGCAGAACAAGGACAGCTTTTAAAAGTTGGCCTCTCAGCTGAAAGGTACCTTTCTGCTAACCTGGTAAACCAATTGCTAATTCTCTACTTGTATCTCCAGAACAAGTTTTTCCATAAGTCCTCTATGCCCTGCTTGGAAAGAGTAGCAGTCAGTACATTTTACAAATGGTATGATTCCATCCAATTAACACAAACAAAGAAAATTAGGAAAAGAAAATGAATCGTGTGTGGGAATCCTCAAAGCCAGCAAGTTTGATAAAGCTTCCAAAAACTAGTAAGAAAATATTGCATAAATATCTCCTTCAAAATGTGATGAAAGTATTTCAGATGGACAATCACAGCCCATCTAAAAGACAAAAGCCCATTGTTCAAAACATCTTTAAAGGAACATTTTGCTTTATTGAAGAGAACACATTACTAAAACCATGCCTCTGCATTTGTTAGCATGGAAGACATGAAAATTCTTCTGTAATCTCCCCTGCTCTGAGCTGTCCAAAGGCACCAGTGCCTGGATTGAGGGCTCAGAGAGGGCTGCTCCCAGGAGAGCTGGGAGCAGGCTGTGGCTGTGGCTGCTGCTGCAAGGAGAGTTAATGCAGCATGACACTGCTGGTGAAATGTCACAGGATTGAAAAGAGGGATAGGAATCCCAAGAGAACCGTCAGAGCTTTTTTCTGGCCTCATGTGGGAAGATGCCTGTCCTGTGGCTGAAACCACAGCAGAGCTTGGGCATGCACAGCCAGGGGAACCTGGCACGACCTCCCGTGTGTTCCTGGCCACTTGTCTACGCAGGGGAGGCAATGGGCTGGCTTGGGACAATGGAACAACATGAGGCAGGATGAACTCCTGACTTTCTTCACGACAACACAACCTGGTAGCAGGCAGGAGTTTTCCTGGTGGGACTTTCAGACAATCCTGAACACTTTACTGCAGCTCCCTACGTGCCTAGACCCGTGGGTACTCTGGGCTCCCAAACATGTGCTCTGCTGGGTGAGCATTGCCTCTGAAGTTTACATGAAACTTTTTCATTTTTGTTGTCTAAAAACATTATTCCCAACTGATTAAAACTCTCTGTTAAACTCCAGATCTACAATATCACTTCTGGGCTGGAATTTCCTACCCAAACCATGTTTTTTACTTCCACCTCTGCCTAAGTTCTCCTAAAGGAAATCAGTCTTCAGTTGCTTAATTGAGCTCTGAGTTTAGGAAGGCATTACCATTCAGAAAGCCTCCAGTGGGTTCTCATTTGTGCTAAATTGACCAGGTGACTCATCACCACCTTTTTAAGATAAAAATTCCCATAACTACAGTAATAGCTTCAACCTATAAAAATGAATAGTATCAGGCAAAATAGCCATTCAGTGGTGAAATGGCATTTCTCAAAAGACAATTTTTTGGGACCATACTGTACCCTCTTTGTATGTGTGTCTGTCTTATGACTGTGCCTTTACCTGCCTCTTGAAAGCTGGACTTTTCATAGGGGTTCCCATGTGGCTGATTATGCCGTTGTATAACTTAATAATATACTTCACATGTGCCATTTCAGAATGTGCGAGGTGCCTTATAATTACCCTATGATGATTTACTCTCCTTACTGAAATCTAGTGAGCCCATCTGCAAAATAAGATTCTTAAAGCAGCTGCGCTTTGGTAGCATTCCTTTCATCCAGTAAATTTCCTATCTCTCAAGGGACCTCTACTTTTCAGGAGTACTTTGTCAGGTGCCAGATGAAAGGAAAGGAGATGGCCACCCACAAGGAACAAACAAAAGCCATTTATCCTGGAACAAAGTGAAAAAACGAGATTTTGGCATGTGTTTCTTTGGTGAGAAACAGTCGTCCAGGCTGCAGGCAGGTTTCTCAGTAACATTTTCTTCTTTGTGAACATTCAGTTCGGGTCGTTGGCTGGATGGAGGTCTGCACTTACCTAACTGGTTAAAAGCCACCCTGCTTATGTCATAAAATGGTTTATACATTTCAGTAAAAGTTAAGTAAATAAGAATGAATGAATCCAAAGAAGAAAACCATCTTTAGTGAATTTGGAAACTGTGCTAAAGTTGTGACTGGTAAACAGAAATGTGAAGCCAGAAATTCAATAGATGAAGTGCTGTATCAGGATTGTGTGGCAAGGGTTTGGTAAAAAGGGGTGGCTTCCGTGACAAGGTGCCAGAAGCTCCCCCCATATCTGACAGAGACAATGCCAGCTGGCTCCAACACTGGCAAAGGTAGAGCCCACCAGGCTCAGTAGTAGCACCCCTGCAGTGACATATTTAAGAAGTGGAGGGGGAGGAAACTGCCCAACAGCCTGCAGCAAGGAATGAGGATATGTGAGAGGAAGAGCCCTGCAGACACCAAGGCCAGTGAGGAAGGAGGGGAGGATGTGCTCCAGCAGCCAGAGCTGAGATTCTCCTGCAGCCTGCGGTGCAGACCAGGGTGAGGCAGCTGTGCCCTGCAGCCCATGGATGACCATGCTGGAGAAGAGATCCACCTGCAGCCCTTGGAGGAACCCACACCAGAACAGGGGGATGCCTGAAGGAGGCTGTGACCCTGTGGAAAGCCTGCACTGGAGCAGGCTCCTGGCAGGACCTGTGGCCCCATGGAGAGAGGAGCCCATATGGCAAGGCTTGTGACCCTATGGGAGACCTCCCTCTTGAAAGCCTGTTTAAGAGATATTTAAGATCTGAGCAAGATGTGGTTATAGGTGTCAGCTGGGGATGAAAGCTTCCAGACAGTTTATTGTATTCCTTTGGTGTTCCAAACTTCAGATCTCCTCTACTTTTGGTTTCTGTTTCAAAACGTGTCTTTGACCAGCTTGGTATCTCGCAACACTGAAGTGGACCTTACAACTAGGGCAGGCACTAAAAACAAAGCCTTCTTACATGATCTGGAGCTGACATGAGCTTACCTGGACTCAAGAAGGATGACAGGTTGAGTCCTGGGCTTGTCTTCCTCCAGGATTAAGTGTTCCTCTGATAGGAAAAACTGTCCGGCAGGGAGATGAGTTAAATTAATTTTCTCTCTTTATTGTTGGTTTTTCTGTTTTTGTGGGGTTTTTTTGTTTTGTTTGTTTTTTGCTTTGCTTTGTTTTTTGATTTTTGTTTTGTTCTGTCTTCAAAGAAACAGAGCCTCTCAAAAATGACACAAATAACAGAAATTTCTGTGCATCTCAGCTGTTTCCCTTTATCCCCAAAGGAGCCTTCTGTCCATCTTTGATAACATCTAAAATGACAGTTGGGATTTTAAGTCTTCTCTCATTTGGTTAGGGTTTTTTGTTTTTTTTAAAAGCCACCTCAGCATATGGCAGATTTCATGGATGAGGATGTGAAATGCATATGATATGTTGATTACTCCCTAGTACTTATTCATCAATCAGTTCTTTTCCAGTGCCCTCTCCTAATCATATCACTGAGACTGAGTTTGAAGAGCTCTCCTTTGCTCCAATAGACAAGAAACTGGTAGATTTGCCCATACGTAATGTCTTTAAAACTGAACAAGAAAATATTGGGCTGTGCTTCTTTTTTTTAGAAAAGAGAATAGCACTGTTGCATATTTGAAATAGTTTCCTGAGCTGTCCAGGCAGGTGGAGGGGATGGGGAATTTGCCAAGATGTTCAGAATCATTCACCTCTTTCACCAAGGCTGTCAGCAGCAGTGACATTGCACCCTTGTGTGCTCCTGAATGACCACGGCAGTTGTGTTCACATTCAAATAATTATCAGTTGCACTTTCAATCATGCTGAGTAGGAAGCTGCAGCTGTAATCAGTGGCAAATTTTTAACTAAGAATTTAAGTACGTCTTATCAACAGCTGCTCGAGAAATAAGCCAAGATTATTTAATGGGTCCCTTGGATGTCTGAAATATTACACTTATGTTCTCTGTCTTATGTTGAATTCTGCCATCACATCTATGCACCCATCTACAACCCCACATCTCTGTGAAATATGTAAGGTCTTTTTATATATATGGGCATTAAGAGTAGAATCTATAAGCATTTGATTTATATGAATCATCCCATAGATAATGTAATTACTGAACTTCTATTTATTAGTACGAAACCTAAGGAGCAGTTTGCCTTAAAAGAGATTTATGATGATGAAGACCTATGAGGAGAATAAATAAAGGAATCAGGTAGTATTTTATATTAGAAATATGCCATTTGACACTGAGGAAATAATTTAGTTTAACTTTCTTGGCAATAATTATATTTATTCTATCTAAAAAAATCAGAAAAGTGTTTTGATACAGATGATTCTTAGATTATATTTTTCTCTTATATACAACACATAATCTCACATTGCAATGATCATTCCCAAAAGGAAGTTTAGATGAACACACCTGGGTCAGAGGTGACAACATTAGATATAGTCTGCACTGTGCCAGAGGGCATCAAGAATTGGAAAATGGCACGTTGCATTTGGTACAAAAGTATGTCTTTTCTTTCCAAATCTATTTTGTAGATTATTTTCATTAGTAGTCTTACTTCAAAAATTTTCCAAATATATATCAACATTTTTATTTACTTGAAAAACAACTGGAAAACACTTTACTATACCCAGAATCTATGTTTCAATTTCTAATGGATGTCTGAGACCTTAAAGTTACTGCATGGCTCACCTAGCTCTCTTCAAGAAAATCTGATGAGCAATTACATTGTACATTGTCCTTTTTACACTGAGATATTTAATATCTCAGATTCAGGGCAGTGTCCCCTTTGCTCTCCAAGCACTGCTTTCTCCTTTAGCTGAAGACATGCACTTGTTTCCAATGGAAAGCAAACAGCCACTTCTGGAATGCCCTGTCTTGTCAGTGGAGTGAAAACAAAGGCCTGATGAGAGGTCGTCTTGTCTCTGAAGTTAATTCATGACACTCAGAAGGGAAAATTGTGTCTGGTCTGCTGTGGCTGTTGGTGACACTCTTGAGATACAACATGCAGAGGGACAGTGGTCACTAGGTGGGCCAAAGTCCCCCTGCTCTGGTATCATTACATGTGATGGAAAATTTTTGCACCCAGGGGTTGAAGTGGGACTTGAAAATGGTCTGAGCATTTCTAAGTATTGATATGTGGGAGATAAAAACCTGGTATGCCATTCTTCCAGCCTGTATTTTAGTATCCAGAAATGCTCACCGTCATCTCTGCAGAGTTAATACAGGCACTTAATACACTAATTGTGGCCACCCTTTCTGTATGAAAACTGTGACTGGACAGGTAACAGGATGAGCAGAACTGATTAAAAAGGAACAGCTGTTATCCTTTCAGAAGGCTTTGAATTGCTAATATCCTCCTGAGTCCTGTGTTCAGCAGGTACCCTGCCCAGATGATCTGACCTTTCAGACAGTCTTGTGCTTCTTTGGTCTTCCCAGCCTCCTCTTCTTCTCCCTCTGAGAGTCTCCAGTCTTCTCACATCCATACAGCCAAGAATGCAGAACACCCTGTTGCCTCTCTGAAAACACCAAACTCCTTCCTAGTGATGGTATGGCCCTAAAATAACTCTAAACTCCAAGACAGCTTGCTAGTAGACAATATTAATTATTTTTTATATCTGTGCCTAGGGGGCATTCTTTGTCTTGAGCAGGACATTTTTTTGATGATCTGGGTAGGAGTTGTTCTAACTGTGAACAAGTTTAGAAGAGTGCCATTCTCTCAATTCAGTAAATCGGATCAGCCTGTAGGCAGTCACCTACTGTAGGGAAATATTTTTTGCATCTCCTCTTCATGCACAAACATCCCATTGTTTGACATATTGATAATTGCAGAACCTGGAAAATACTATAGGGCCAATAGTGTTCAACAGGTCATGCTTGTCTGTTTTCATTAGAATCACAATTAAGGGTGAGCAGCTGTTTCAAGCTGAAATAAAAATAGAGTGAAAACCTTCCCCTCTTCTCATTTGAAGCCTGTGTTGAGTTTTAGGAAGATTCAGTCAACTTTTTCTCATCCTCATCCATTTTACTGTTTTGTTTTTCTGCATGCCTTCATAACAGCCAAGAAATGCAAGTAAAAGCATTAAAACACTCTTCAGGTGATATAAAGGAAGTATTTGTAGGCTGGACATAAAAATATGAGAAAAAAAGGGAAAAGGTAGCTTGTTCCTTGAATAAATAAACTGGATTTTGGACTGATGAATAGTAGAAACCCATCTGCTATTCAGTGGACACCACCTCAGGTTTTGGCTCCTTTTATCTGGTTTTCATAGAATCTTTAAAAAGTTTTTGCCTCTGTTGCTTTTTTCCAGAAAAATTGCAAATGCAATTCAAGCACTGAGTTTCAGGCCTGTACAGACTGCGTGCAGAGTCTCAGCCCACCTCAAGCTGTGTGCACCAGTGTGCACAGCCCCTCCCTACTTTACCTCATTTTTGCTCTCTGTATGGTTTATAATTTTTTATCTTCCTTGCTTTAAAGCAACCCAATTTTTTTTTTCTGGAATAGATTTAATTTGCTTAATATTTATGCTCTTTCTGATCCTTGTTATTTCAGAGCTGCATGGTTTTGCTAAATCTCTCCATCTTGGCACTGCCCGTGCGTGGAATGTGTTTCTTGTATCATCGGCAAAAATTGTTTACAAGGTATTGGTAATATTTACAGAGGTGTCTGAGTGAATAGGACATTAAACTGACTTCTCATTTGTTTTAAACTCCTAAATTTTCTTTCTGAAAGCCAGCTCTCTTCCTAATGGATTTGAAATGTGATTATTATGCCCATAGATTCAAAAGCGTCTCCTGGAATTTTCTTTGGTTTCACTCCATAAAGAGGATCAAAATCTAGATTTTTAAAGGACTAATGCTGTCTTGAAATACTGCCAAAATGTACAGTATTTTTTCTGTATCTCATCACACAGCTAGTGACATTTTATCATGAGAATTATTTGTTATCCCTTGTTGCAGTTTTTTAATCTCTTTGAAACCATTTGTTCGTCTTCTAATCAATCCTGATGTAATCATTTTGTAGATTTCATACCACTTTTTCACATGCTTTGCAAAATCAAAATAACCCATCAACCTTATTCCTATTTCCCATTTATTTTCAAAATTTCCTCAAGCACAACAGTCAGATTTCTGGTGTGATGTACTCCTTATAAACTCACTCAATTTTTTATCGCAGATTACATTATCTTCAAAATAACTACCTGTGTATTAAACTTGCAATGTAGATCTTGATCATAACTTCTGAATTTCTATGGCTTTTAACCTAGTGAATAAATAAAAAGTTTTCAGATTGGAAAAATTGGCACTTTGCATGCATGTATGCACCAGACACTATTATTTTGGCTATAATATTTTGAGCCTGAAAAAATGATGAATTGCTTGTTTTTCACGTTTTATGATTTTGGAGGTTTTACACAATGCTTTTCAAAAGCTACAGGAGAAAAAAAAAAAAAAAGCAAGGGAAGACAGTGAAGACATGCCAAGCAGGAAAACCAAACGAAAGGTTAATTTCCACAGGATGGGAACCTTCTCTTCCCTCACTATATAATGCTGCTGTACTGGGTCAGAGGATCTAAGAAGGTAGGGACTCATAAGAAATGGACAGCTAGTACAGGATATTCCAGCCTGGAGAGGGAGATGAAAGGGAATTAGAGACTTTGGGTCTGCATCTGCCTTCCCTTACCCTTGAAAAAGAGCAGACACCTTTGACAAGAGAAAGATGGGAGATAAAGCTTGAAGTAGACAGTTTTTAAACAGCATTCTTTTATTTCCTCATCCCTTTTTCTCCATGTTCTTGTTTTTCTTTAATAATTGTTTCTAATATTCCTCTTAAATGTCTGCCATTTTTCCCACGTCAGAATAAACTCTTTATTTTGCATTTTTAATAATAATATTCAGATAAAGTGCTGTGTGTTTAACGTGAGAAGCACATTTCTCAAATGTCCACTGATCAGTCAGTGCCAGCTGGGGAACTCCTAGAGCAGTCTTTGGTGTAGGATGCAGCTGTTCTCTGGAGCAGAGCACCTCTTTGACACTCTTTGTCAAAGGCAGGGTTCTAGAACCCAGTTAGAGGGCTTTAACTAGTACTGCTTTGGCAAAAAAGGTAATGGGTGTGAAATTTCACATAACTCAATTACAGGACTTATGTCCCAAGGCTGCTCAGGGGATTTGCACAAGTGAGTAATACATTTGGAGCTTTTAATCAGAATTGTGAAATTATACAGATCTGAAAAGCAGATCCCTATGAGCCAGGCATTCACTTGATCTGCAGTAAGGAAGAGAGGGCAAACATTTACACTGGTTCAGTTTGGTCTCAGCACAACAGAAACCATGGATAATGTTTTCCAGGTCACTTTCTAAATATATACACTCCCCCTCTTATTCTCATGTGTATTCCCTGGAGGCTGTCTGCAAGCTACCCCCTCTAACACTTTATCCCTCTAGACTCTTAACCCAGATCCCATATCCTGCTTCCTCTGCTGCAGTGATTCTATGCCTCTATTCCCCACCTCAGCCTCCTACATGCAGGTGAGGATTTGCTTTTATAAAGCTTCTGCAGATTTTCTGAGTTGCTGGTCATGCACAGGCAAATGTGGCTTGGTACACAAAATCGTATAGAAGAAATTCCCCAGTTTGAAGTCAATTGTATTTATCAGTGCTTCTAGCATGACAGGCACACCGCCTTTAGAATTTCATATAATTTACATTTATTTTTCTTGCCTGTGGAGCTAAGCACTTCTGACTCCTTTTTGACCCTCAGCATCAACCTGACTCTGGTTTTACTCTAGGCTTGAAGCACATCTGGGAATATTCTTAGTTTCTGCATTGCTCCTGTTCAAGTGAGACAGAGAGAAATGTGGGGTTCTCTCTTATTTTAAACTATGTTTTGCAAATTAAAGCTGCAGTAGAGGATCTTCAGTATAAGATCCTGTTTTGCTCCAGTTTCTTGAGTTTGGCTTCACACCTATCCCCTGATTGTGGGATGAAGGGCAAAATGTTGTGGCTCTTGGTGATAAAGCTGATACATGTGCTAGCATTAGAGTGCTTGGCTTGGGTGGGGATATCAACCAGCTGGCCATGGTGTGAAAGGCTCACTGTGGTCTGAGAACATTGGAACCAGGTGATGGGACATCTATTTCAGTAAGGGAGGGACAGAATTTGTGTGCAGGGTGAGGATAGGCTCTGAATAAAATGTACTAGTCCGTGGTAAAGTAGATAGTGTTATCAATAAAAATTGCAAGGACTGTGAGGAGCCAAAAGGCTCTGCAAAGTCAGAAGTCAAAGCCTTTGAGTGGGAAAGCATCAGTAAAAAGTGACTCTAGCATAAAGAAAAAGGGACAAATGGCCTCCCTATTTAGCATTACCAGAAAATTTTCTGCACAAAACCTGTGGCTACATGATTTCTGTGACTGAAGAGGTAAATGTTAAATTCCCTGACTTGTCCAAACAAAACAATATCTCTCATTAAAACATGCCCACCTATTTCACTGTGCTTGTAACTTAAATAAAATTTAAAATACAGCATAAATTACACATTTGGGTTGTTTGTATGTGTTCTTCTAAAATTCTAGAAGCATTTCCATTTTGCATGGACACCTTTAAACTTTTTTGTGCTTATATGCACAAAACTGGATTTTGGGAGAGCAGTTCAGAGCTGTGGTTTGGAGTTGGGGATTTCTTTTCTTCAGTTGACTTCGTAGGATCACAGAACCTGGACCTGAGAGAGGTCACCTTATCTCCATGTACTTCAGTGGATGCAGATGAATCACTACAGCAAGATCTGTGAGGGCTGCAAGCGACAAGGGAGAGAGGCTGCTGGCAGAGGGGACCTGCTCAGGCATCCTGTTTTACAGCTCTTCTCTCTGCTGTGACAGGCTGTCTGCAAAAAACATGACAATCCTGTCAGCACAGCATCTACTGGAATGAGTGCCTGGTTAGGAGAGGCAAGCACTGGAGGGGCTGCAGCCAGTGCATATGTTTCTTTGTATTTTAAGAGCAGGGAAAAGGGCAGTGTTCACGAGCCTCACCATCCCTGGTATCTGCTTGACACTCCAAACTGCTGGGCCAGAATAAATGATAACAATTGCATAAGCAGAACAAGGGGAACTATTAGTGTACAAACCAAAAGTTCTTCTTCTGAATGTTCTGACATTTTTAGTTTCACTGTCCCAGAAATGTCAGTGAATTAAAGGAATGACTTCAGCCGTAGCTCACTCCATTGTCATTTACTTGTCAGGTTCTCACACTTTGCTAACTGAAGGCAATGGAGGTGGGAGTGAAACAGGTTCTTGGAAAAAGCTTTCAGAAAACGGGTGTCTAAAAAGTTAGACCCACCCAGCTCTGTGGAAGCTGCTGGATGTTCAGAACTTGGAAAAATCCAGTCATTCATTTGCATCCTGATGTAGGCATGAGGGACCTTTCAAAAGGAAATAATGTTGTTCTCCAAGACCAATTAATCCACTATCACTTTTAGGTACACTACAGTTGATGGTGCCTGTTTCTGCTGATTCTTCACAAAAGCAAAGGCAGAGATTGCTCAGTAGCTCAGTGGCTGAATTTTTATCCAAAGACCAGAATGTTTTGCCCTGGCTCAAGAGCTGGCAAGAACCAACATTGCCTTTTTTGCCAGCTGTCTGGTCCATCTGCGCTAAGGTAGCACCAGTAATCCTAGAAGAGAGAGCAACATTTAGGAAAGTCAGAAAATTGAGTTACTTCTGTCTGAGGCATTGTTACTTCAAGTCAGATCAAAGACATGTTGAGAGAAGTCGATAAATAGATCCTGCAAAGCTGAAGTCAGCATTTAATTACTTCTGAGCTTTGTTCCAGGCTCTTTCAGTTCAACACTTTTTGTGAGAGTTATATTAATTTTAAAATAAAATTGCAAATATGGGACTTGAAAAGTGAGCAGAAGCTTATGCTCATTTCTGAGTTGATTGCCTTGCCAAGGGTTGTTTCTGCAAGCACAGAACTAGCATTCACAGAACTAGCTCCTGATTTACTTGGCTGAAGTGGAAAGTTTCTCTGCAATTTTTATGCCTTGCAAAACTTGAGATTAAGATTTAATGGGTGGTTAGCAAAACATATTTTTGGCCTTGTAGTGTGATTTCATGCTATGATGACTACATTGACTGGTGAGTTACAAACCTGCTCCAATTCTCCTCTACCAATAGGTTGCTAATTTATGCAAGTATGGTCAAAATATTGAAAATCTCCTCCTTTATCAAAGAGATGCAGGACCTGTAATTATTCTTCCTGTTTTTTCCCTTCCCCTTACACCGCCCTCCCCTCCTCGCATTCCCAGAAGGGGATTTTGTGCTCAGTCTCTCTGCATCCTGCAAATCTCCCTCCAGTCCCTGAGCATTGCACTCACCCTGTACGCGGGTGATTTATTGGAGTGCTGAGTCCACAGAATTGCTCACGCAGAGCACTAACGCAATCATTCATTTTTTATTTAAAATGCTTTATGGGCTGTTTATGGCAGGATGACAACCAGACACTGCTGCTTACAAGAGCTCAGGGATCAGCTTGATCCAACTTCCACTGTGACTGGCGAACCACAATGGTCTGGGTAGAGGGAGCCCCTTTTGCTTCCCAGGAGCCAGGTGTGGATTTGGGCACCCAGCTTATAGATGAGAGGAGTGAGCAGATCAGACTGCCAGACCCTGGAGTAAAGGAGAGAGGTAGCTTTGCATTGCCAGAGAGAGATGCTTAATTTCTCTGTGGCCCTGAATAACAAAACTGGTTCAGGCAGCCCTGAGCAGTGAGACTGAATTGCTCTATGAAGCTGTGAACATTGACACCATGACAAGTTTCTGGAAAACACCTGTAAAATCTTTTTGTCATGGTGCATTCTGATCAGGGGATGAAGGACTGGCTTTGTGAAGTGGTGAATTGGATACTTCATGGACTCCATTTATCCTGTGAACTCTTGGGCTGCTAAGGTGGGGAAATACTATTTATGGGGCAGTAGCATGACCTGAGCCTCAAAGTGTTCTGCCCTGAGAGACAGTAAGACTGACTCCTTGTCCCAGCCATAATACTAAAGGGCTGACACCATTTGTGCTGGAAAAAGAACCACTGAAGCTTCAAATAGAAATGTACAGTGCTTTGTGTTCTGTGATAAGGGGAAAACAACTGGGGGAGAATCACAGCATAGAGGACTTTAAAATGTCTTAAATCCCAAAGAGGTTAGAGAAGAAGCAAGGAAGGGAGAACAGCACTGTGCCATTGGCATAAACCCATGATTCACATGTCTTCAGTGTTCTGTGCTGTTCTGATCCCTCTGGCTCAGGAGAGGTGCAGCGGGGACTGGAAGGGGTTGAGGGGAGGATCTACACAGTTTCAGTGTGAAGAGCAGGTGAGTGAGCAGGTGAGGACTTCTCAACCTGGGACACAGCTGAAGGGTAATTACGATAGAGGACTGTTTAAAAATGCAAGAGATTGGTGGAGGATGGATGAATAGGGGTGGAGTGGTTGTTTTCTGTCCCTATAAGGAATGAGAAGGCAAAGGAAGCTAGTAGGAGATAGGAACAAGATGTTCCAATGAGTTGGTTCTCTGTTAATCAAGCAGTAGAAGAAATATTAGGAATTTATACTCGAAGAGAGACATGATTACAGAACAGATACACCAGATACAATTGGTCTGGAACTCCTGGACCTTCAACCAATTGGAGGCTAGGCATGGCTGAGTTAACATCTTACATGTTTTTTTTTTTTCAGTACTCATATTCCAGACATTTCCTTTTACCCACTTCTTAGACAGAAGACACTGAACCTGGTGGGCTTTTTCTGACTAAATAAAGCTGTTCCTATAGTCCATGTTAATGACAGAATGTTAATACTCATCAGAGATCTGATCCACAGTCACAGAAATTGAATTGCAGGAACTGTCACCATGTATTCAGCTGAAGCTGTGTGTCCCCATTGGGATGGGCTGAAGCAGCACTGGTTGCTGGATATACATGCAGGATTCCTGGGTGGAAGCATCATATCTATGCTGTGTGTCACATATAATTCACTGTATGTGACAATGACTGCTATTTGCTACCAGTCCTGTTTCTAACTTGACATTTTGAGTTCAGTAAGAGATGATAAAGAAAAAAACCCCTTTGGCTATGGCTACTTTTTAATGTTAAGAATGTGCTACTGTTGCATGGGATGTGTTTTGTCAAGTTTATAACTGTTAATAGGAAGCTAAAATAAACAGTGTCTGTGGGTCCAATATTTTTGAGCCAATGTTCAAACTAATTCAGCTTTGCAAACAAGAGATATAAGAACAACAGGAATCTCGAACCATGTTTTTTCATTCTGCTTCATGCAAAAGACCAGCATTTTTTGGCTTCTAGTGTATATTCTGGCTTTGCACTGTTGTGCATGCAAACAGTACTGTCAACTTAACAGTTAAATGAATATGGATTGGGGAATGTTTGGTGCCATTACTCAATAGGACCATTTTGCTGGGTGTTCAGGATTGTAAAAAACTTCCAGTGAATCAACACTCCATCATTCTGTTATCCATCTTTGTCACTCTACATCCTGGCAGAGGTAGCATTAGCTCTGCATTTAAATTACTGTGCACAGATATGAGTTGTGTAAAAAAAAATGGAAGGGTAAAAATCCTGCTGTTCTACTTACCAACCAAATAGAACTGATTTAGGGCTATGTATTCCTAATCTCTTGTTTTGACAGCCAGTGGTTTCATATTTTCATTTGTAAAACTTCAGTGGGAGTTGCTTGATTTGTAAAGCAAAAATCACAGCTCCAGTAAAAGTTTCTTAAAAGACCTTCATTTGGACTAGCCTAGTGATTTTCTGTTCAAGAAATTCACCACTGTCCTGGGTGTCTCAGATTCAAGCATCTTTTTCTTTTAAGGTATATTAGTTTTTAGCTGCCCGTCACTTTAGATTTGAAAACTACTGATCTTTGAAAAGAAACAAGTTTTGAAAGAGTTGCGAGCATATGAATAAATGGCACTGAAACTTGAATCTCCTATATGAGTGATGTTGTGGTCCTCTGCATTTGGGTCTAGTGCAGTCACATTTACTTACTCATTGGCACAGAGGAGTAGTGACAATGATCTCACACCTCCTGGTTGTACAAAACCTGACGTGCTGGTCACCACTCTCCTGTGGCCATTTTGGTCACTACAGCAAGTCTGAGTGTCAGATCTCAGCTGCAACACTGGTTGCAATATCTTGAGGGTGACTAAAAAACTCAGAGCAGGGTTGCAGCTGTACTTCCTTAAATGCTTGAGTCATGAAAGGCAGCATTATTTCTGAGTCTTAAAGATCAGTGGGAACACTAATATTCCTTGGACTGTTTTCTTTGCCCCTGCCATCAAATCTGTGTGTTTTTCTCACAATCCCACCTACCAATGAGCTCCTGTTCACTCTGTTTCTGAGGCAGAGCTGTTGGCATGTACATCAATCCAGTGTTTTCCAGCGTGCCTACAAAAAGTGTATGCTCTGTTCCTACTGATTTGCAAAGCCCTTCTGATGATGGCAGGCCAGGACAAGAAGCCCTGCACACAGCCCCCACTTCATGGTGCAGGGCAGAGACTGACAAACTCGTTCCCTGACAGGTATCTGAGTTGCAAATGCATCAAAGGGAGGAGGGAAGTGAATAATGGGATTGAGGCAAAAGTACTCTGTAGGAGACGTTGCATTTCTGGAAATGTTTCATAGGAATCAAGTGCTTCAGTTACCTACTAATGATGGAGAGAGAGCTTGCTCAAGAGAAAGACTGAAAAGAAGTAAAATGCTGCCAAAAAGCCTGAGAGATCTTGCAGAGGAATTTCAACACATACCCTGCAAGGAACTCTGCCATAATGGGAGATATGCATGAAGTCTTAAGCCTTAGAGGAAAGTCCCTCCCATTTGTAAACCTGTCATTGTAGCAATGCTGATGCAATCATGGTTCTGTTCAGCCTGGTGTCAGAAAGCAGCCACACAGCAGTTTGATTCCTTGAAATTCTTACCAAAGAAACAGAGAGGAAGAAAGACTATATCTTTACTAGTGTTTTCCTTCCCTTTGTAAAGGAAAGTTCAGTGTTGCAGGATGTAGTTATCAGAAAGAAATGTTTTCCTGCACCTCCCTTCTCATATTTTGTTATCATACAGTGTTACAGGATGGCAGAAATGGGCCTAGGATAATTCCTTGCTTTTAATTTCTTTTGGTGTGTGCCTGCTCTTTGTTCTACTCAAATTGACTAATCATGCAAATAATCTTGTGGCCTTTTGAAAATGGAAACAAAGTAAAGATTAAAAAGGTTAAAATCTGCATCCACACAAATATCACCTGCACCTCAGGGAATGGAGCTGCTCGAGCGTCACAGCAGTAACTCAAACCAAATTAGGAAATTGTGGCTGCTGTTTCCTATGCCAAATGAGGCTCTGCTCCTCCCATGGGCTTCCCTGAACGCTCTCTAGGATATCTTTATCTTGGAGAATCAGTTCCACAGTGATGGTCAGGACACTTTACCTTTCCTTCTCTTTAGTCTATCTGCCCAAGGATGCTACAGGGCTTAGGGGACTGATCATGGGTCTCCTGGTTTTGAGCCACAGATGGAGTTATTCATGGCCAAGCAATGTACAACTAAACCACTGCACTTGGTGAGAATGGATATCTCCAGACTGCGTAACTGTAGCAGTGCCTTAGTTACGTTGCTTAAGATTCTGGTTCCATCATAAAACCAGGTTTTCATGTGCTAGTAGCTTTGGAAAATTTTCATCCAGGCTGCAACTACCCACACCGTATCTGTGGACTTTAAGCTGAATACTTTCAGCAAATTGTGTCATTTTTTACTAATAATAAGCCAGGGGAATAAAGGAAAAGTACTATTATTAGTAAGAGTTACTGATGCCGGTGAATTCACCTGGCATGCTTCATTTAAAATAAAGTTAACTAATTCACTGAGCTCATTTATGAAAGGAAGTGGCCAAATCACCACAGACTCTAGTGCACAAAAATGTGTCTGCAGGAACAGCCTCTGTGCAGGTGTGGCCATCTTGTGTGGTACGGGAGCAGAGGCTGTGCAAGCTGAACAGCCAGTCAGGGTACAGCTTCTTCAGCTGCCCCTGAAAATCTGTGCTTGGTCATCTCTGCCCAGACAAAGGCAAATGGGAGAGAGACTCCATAGGAATTTCTGACTGTGGAAAGAAGGCTCATTTTGAGCATGGGTTTGCACAGGAGTGTTGGAAGCTCGAGCAGCATTGATTCTGTGAGCAAAGAGCACCAAAGACAGTTGGGTGAAAGCCAAGGTTGATCCAAGATGAGTGCTGGCCCTGGGAGGAGTCCACAAGGTCACAATCAATTCAAAAATATGGTAGAAAGGTTACAAAATCAGATTGCACCAGGCATCCTGCACACAAAAACAGGCAGGGAAAAAGCTGGGGTGGGTAAAGCTGCAGTCATTGAAGAGTGTGTGCTTAATAGAAGGAATCAGTGTTACCCAATTAAGAAACTGAATATTTGACTGCAGACTTGCCTTCCTACTAGACCTTTTATCTGGAATGTTAATGGCTATTATTTAAACTCCAGATAGTGTCCACTACCTCCTAGCTTCTTGGAAAGTGTACCTCCAACATACTAAAGTAGAATAATCTTTATTTTCCCCGGGGTGTTTCTTCTTTCCCAGAAGAGGGGAAAGAGCATATCATATGGGTGTTCCTGGAAAACATTTGCCTCTTTTTTCTTTTTCAAGAACTGCCCATCCTGTTGCTCAGATTTTCTGTATTCGAATCTAAAAGGAGCAGAGCTGTCATGACATTTTTTTGCTTATATTTAAACATTCCCTATAGACTGCTCCTACAGGGCTGCTGCTTTGTCCCTCCATAGCCTTTTTGGCCTTTGCAGAGGACTCTTGCCAAATCCCGCCAGTAAAAGGATGCACTTCATACCATTAAGAAAAATGTTAGCCTCCACTTTGCCAGTTCTGCTGTGAGCCTGAGGCCTGAGGAACACCCTGGTACCTGTCAGGCAGATGTGCCACCAGCAAATTCCAGTTACTCACTTTAAGCACAACAGGAAGCCCTCCTAATGCAGCAGGACTCACAGTGCTCTCTCCCGTAAACTGCTCCTTCCCTGTCACTGATAAACGGCCATAGCATATCCTCATGGGCCAGGGAATGCTGCTGCTCTCACTTGTATCCCACACCAACAGTTTTCTCTCCCATTCTGGTGCTGGATCACGTCTACAGGAAAATAAGAGGCAACACGCATTTTCACTGTGTGTATCCTGCTTTCCCAACAGCACTTCAGATTAGCACTATTTTTTTCTCATCAGAAGTGACAGGGTGCAATAATGTCTGTAACTCACCACCCCAGGTTTTCTCCCTACTTGTGTCAGAAGCTGTTATTCAATCACAGGAAGTGCCCACTGCTGTTCCAGCAAGGCTTAAAAACTCCAATCAACATCATGAGGCTGAAGAAGCCCAGACAGAGCAGAGAGAAGTTTTTACATGCATTCACTGACTGCTTTTTATGACATTAATTTCCCCCAAATACCCCTCTGCTTGTAAATGGCCACAGATAAACAGAGAGCTTCAGAGAGAGTCAGATCCTAGACTGAAGGAAAGGAGCCCAGATTGAAATGCCATGCCCTGGACACACACATGGAAGCTGAAACCTCATGTGTGGCTTAGATCACCCAGAAAGCTGCAGAGGGAAGGAGAATAGCCAGACTACTGTCTAATATCATCACTAGAGTCAGTGAGAAGAGGGAGGAGATCAGTGGGAGACAATAACATCATGAAACACTGTGTGGTGGGCAGCTGGGTGAGGGGAAGCAGCACAAGGTGGAGGAGACATATGTGACTATGCAAGAACAGCAGAAAGATCAAGAGGCTGCTCAGGCCCTGGAATAAAGACATGGCTGGAAACTCCAAGTGGTTCGTGAAGACTGGTAAGAGTAAAAAGCAGCTTAGAAGAGATCCAGGCCAAAGCTGGAAATAATAATTGCAGACTGGAGTAACAACTGAGGGTTCAATGATTTCACAATCCAGGGAAGAAATGCAGTAAAATGTGAAATATGGCTTCCAAGATCATGTTTTTTGCTAAGAATTCTTTTTTTTTTTTTTGGGAAGAGAGGCAGAACCCAAACTATGTGAGAATGGGACTCAAAAAAAGAAATTAAATCACCAGGGAGGATATAAAAGAAGCAGTAAAGAGGTCAGATGAGGAATAAAGCGTGTGATTACAGCAAGGAGAAGGGGAAGGTGGGCAGTTGGCAGGTGCTTGAGGTACAGGTGCCATTTTGGGTTTTTTAATGTGCTTTAACAAAACTGTGCATGTAGGTTTAAGTACTACAAGGATGTGCCCAGCTTTAATTTAAACAAGGTGCTGTGCAGTAAGGTAACAGTGCAGTGTGAGATGGGAGCATGCAAACTGGGTAATAGGGAGAAAATTGATCAGGAACCAGTGAAAGAGGGCTCTGAATGAGAATATTGGCCAAAGAGAAGAGGAAAATCTTGCAGCTCAAAACGATGTGCAGAATATATCTACAACTATAAGGAAAGGGAAAAGAGACAGCAGGAAAGCTAAGGGCTAGGGAAATCACTGTGGAAAGGAGGGCATGAAAACCTGCAGTGGGAAAGGCTGAGCAATGGAAAATTTGATAGCAGTCTGTGAGAAGAGAAGGGAAGATGAGGACACGTAGAGCAGCAGCCAGATTTAAGACAAAGTTATAACGGAAGTCATGGTGAAGACAGGTATCTACATGGCCTAAAATGCCCTGTTCACACTGCAGACTTTCTGATGTGTGTCTGGTCTCTCCTGCCAAAACAGAAAACCAAGCAATAATTTGTAGCTGGATGAAAAATAGAAAAAATCTTATGCTTTGTATAAGTAAAAACATCCTTCTTGCTGTTTTCCCATCAGTCAAGTATTTCAGTGGCTGCTTTTTGAAAAAGTTACAGCTAGAGTTATGTGCAAGAGACTAACTAGGGTTCTTCTTTTTCTTTGCTCTTCAGTTGTGCTTGTGGCTGTCAGACAAATCTAAACTCCAAAGCTGGCCTCCTCTGTGGGAGGATGCATTGCTCTCTCATGGATTTCATACATTAGAACCTTTCATGCCATGAGAGACAGAGGCACAGGCAAGTGGTGGATGATGGGCTTCTGTGGGGAGCAGAGAGGGCCTCCTGGCCTTTCTCTGCCATGCCAGCCCCAGGCATGGCATAGTGTCTCCTTCTGGGAGGAATTTCAACTTCTTTAGTTCAGGCAGCAGTCATACAAAAGATAAAAGTAAATGGGATGGTGTAGCATGAGGTAACAGCGTTCCCCTGCTGCAGCAACCATTGATAGACTTCCCGTGTCCCCACAACTGCAGTATTCCCAGAGTTTTTCTATAAACCATTTTAGAGGGACAAATTCTAGTGGTTGATTCACTCTGGATTGTCCCCTCCTGGTGTGGATCACTGGCACTGCAGCCATGGCCCAGAAGCCAGAAGCCCAGACCAAGCTGTGCTGCAGTAAGTGCTACTCGCCTGCGTCAGGGTTTGGGTGTCTCTGGGGACAGGTCACGGCTCTGACTTCAGTGGAAGTTAGTAGGGACTGCAAGCTAATGATGTTTAATGGCTGTCCCTGAGCAAAAAATTTATAGGACTCATTGTGACTAGGTACAATTCAATCCAGGGGATTGAACAGGTTCCAGTGGCATTAAATCCATGCCTACGTCTTCATTCTTTTAATAACCTTGAGGTGCAGGGGGAGGCAGTGGGTACCCATGCTCATCCTACTTGCAATGCTTGGGAGATAGAGCCCTCAAATCTCAAGAAATGTTTGCTAAGCATGGCAGTTGTACATTGGAAATAAAATAATATAAGCCTGTTCATAGCTGTGTCAGCTGCTATTTCTTTTTCTAGATAAGAGCCACCCTGTGCTCCCTCTTTCTCTCTGTCTCTTGCTGGCTATCAGATGTCCTGGGATTCTCTCCTGCTCATCCTGCATTCTCTCCCCTGTGGAGTAAAGACGCATGGAGTCTAAGGGCTTTAACAGCATTTTATGGCTGTCTTCAGGTCATGGCTAGTTTGCAAGCTGCTGTTTATTTTTAACTATAAAATGATAGCTTTTTTCTTACATTTAAACAAAATAGTTACTTAAGGGTACAGCAGCAGTTATGGAATTTATATTTTTATGTTATAATTTTTGTTAATATAGATCATATTACTTTGTGCAGACAATATTTATTTTTAAATGTCTCAAATACCATGCCAAGTGGTTGGGTGAAAAAAGCAGTATTTTGCAGAAAGGATTCAGCCCTTAGTCCTGTTGATTTAATTGGAATGACTGAGATATTACTGAAACTGAGGTTTTGAAACAGATGAGATTGAGAACTAAATGGTTAAAAGAACAAGATAATTATATTTTATTCAAGTTCTTAGCACTGTGTTTATTAATGTCACTGTAACTTGAAAAATGTTACAGAATTTGCCCACCCTAGTTTTATTATAGTTTTTAATATATGCTTTATTTTTCATATGAGAGTATCTCCTCTTTTCTCCAATTTTAATACAGCCATCCTTAATAATTCTTTTTTCAGTATTTGCTTTAAAGAAAAAAGAAAGCAATAGAAAAAAAGCCTCTCATAACACATACTTTCCTTCGAATAATTTATTTTCCCATCCTACCTTTGTTTCTCTTCCCTCTAATTTCCCTGGCCTGTGGTCATGCCTGGCCCAGCAGAGCCCACTCTGATGGCTGGGTGCACAAACCCTCCAAAGCTGTGGATGGCCACCAACCCTATGGTGGTGGCTGTCTGCAGCATAAGGTGAAGTTAAGACGTGAAAGTTTCCAGGGCTTGTGCTGATGCTGTCTGACATACGACAGGGATTGACAAGTACACCTTCTGTGGGAGCTCTCCTGCTCTGGAATCATCTGGTTTTGGCTTTATCATGGATGGAAGACAACAGACTGCAGCATCCTGTAAAGAGTTGCATGTGGCATGGGAAGGCTCTGCTTGCTCCTCCCTGCCTGTCACTGCCTGCATGGAACTTCTTCAGCATCTACACTTCCACTTGCCATCTCACCTCTGTCCGGCACGTTTGGGCTGCAGCACAGCTGGCACTGGAATAGAGTTGGGGTCACTGCCAGCTCCAGGAACAGTGTCAGGACTGCTGAGCTCACCCCCAGGGCCTCATACACATACCATGGACCTTACTTATAAGTCTGAGCAAGCAACAAATCGCGCATCTGTCTGCAAGCATCCACGTCAGGCACTGTGGTTTGCTCCCTATTGATGTCTGTTAATTTTCTTGTTCTCTTTCCCTGGCCTTGTTTGTTACTTCCCTGTCTCTCTCCAAAAGTCTCAATCTGCACGCTCCACTCCAGAGCTGCAGGAGTGGAGTGTGCAGATTGAGACTCTATCCACTCATGATGTTCAAAGACTTTTTTGGTTCTGCTAAATGCCTGACTGCCTTCTCTATGTATCTCAGAAGAAGCCTTCAGGTGATGAAATCTAGTGTTGTGGTGAAACATCATGATTCCTGAGAAGTGCTGTGTGGAAACACTGGGATCCCAGAGCAGGTCTGTCAGCAGGCAGTGTTTTCACATGCCTGCTGAGCAATCACCTCTCCAGACTTCTTGTGGGTGGGAAGACCAGATGAATGATGTGACCAGGTCCCTGGTTTGGGCTTTTAGGAATGTAGAACTGAATTTGAATTTCAGGGTCTAAATTTAAAATTAAAATTAAATCTTAATCTATTCTGTAAGACTTAATGCATGAAAATGTCCGAGTAGTTAGAATTATCTTGAAGCCACAATATAGAGAACAACTTCGGCTGAAGCAGTAGAAAGACTTTAGGGTAATGCTGGACTTGTTAAAGTTAAAAAGCTGGAACAAGTAGAAGCTCAGCTGACTGCAAAATAAGAAATCATTAGGACCTCACATGGGCAAAAGTCCTAAAGCCAGCTTGTTCACCAGCAGCAAATGAATATATGAATTTAATCTACATAGAGTAAGATAATCTTGTCTGAATGCAATCTGGTTACCTTATACAGATTAATATTACTTTTATTAATGAAAATTTTTCTCTCAGATATATCCATGGAATATTGAACCTACCACATACAAATGCCTCGAGATCTTCTTTGAAGAACATTCTCTGCACTTAGATAAGCTGGGTCAGATTTTTTTCCTAACAGCCTATCCAACTTACAAGTTCTGATAAAGAAAAAAGGAGAAGCAGCCAAAGTACCACATGGATTTGTCCCTTCTCTGTAGCCTACAGCAGTGCCATTTCTATAGTGCAAAGAGTTGACTCACCGAAAGCTTTCCTGTGGCATACGTGATTGGAGGAAACTTTCTCCTGCCCACTTCAAAGTAATGAGGTGTAGGATTCCTGAACAACAGTAGAGATTTCAGTCAGTGCCATCTCCTGAATGGCTAGAGGTTAGCAGCTGCTCGAAACTGTGAAAAGACAAAACTACAGTATGAAGGATTGACTTTGAAGATTGAGAGCCACATACTGTCTGCTCTTCAGCAAACTGACAAAATCCACATAGGAAAACTACGAGAAAAGTAAAGAAGACATCTTTTCATGTAACTCAAACTTCTCATTTTCACAGCCATGGAGCAACCCACAAGTGGGCTGCACACTTGTTGGCTCATTACCATAGACCGGGGAGCTGCAAGTGCATCTATAGCCTCGAAAACAGAAGCTTTGGTCTCAGCGTTACTGCAGAAACCAGAGAGGTGAGAGATGCAAGTGTCTTTCTGCCTCCTCTCTGCTTGTGTGCCCTCGCTCTGGCATGATGAGAATTGTGTGTAAATATTGGTGCGAGCCTGAATGGTGCAAGCTGGAGTGACTGACAGTCATGCTAATAGAATAACAAGGCATGGCAGTGTTTCTCTTTTGCATGGGGCCGGGGCACAGCCCGTTCTAGTTATCCCTTCTTCATAAGGTTTTCTGGCCAGGAAGAAGCCCTTGGGTAAGGAACCAAACAGTCCAAAAGCCCTCTCTGTAAGAAAGATGAAATGCAATTTGAATTCTAGAAATTTGGCCCGGAGTAACTTTTCATTAAACAGCCACAATGACTGTAATTATGGTTAGATAAAATTAATAAATAATATAAATGCTCTCTAGGATGTACAAAATTATTAATGGCTGAAGCACAAACTGGAACTAAAGTCAGATGCTTTATTTGAGGATATAGTAGAAGACTAATAAATCCTGCAGGCAGATTAGTTGGAAAAAGCCAATAAAAATTATTTAACTAACCAGCTAGCCCACTTGCTATTTGGTTTGACAGATTCAATTTATTTTCTCCATTTAAACTCATTTTTTTCTCTCTTTATTGCAACAGTTTCTTGGGTTTTGGAAACAACTGAGATAGAGTATAAAGCTGTGCTTGTATTTCTCACAGGGTCTATTGAAGGCTGGGGAGAGTGAGCCCAGACTTTAAGGCTAGATATGATATATTGAGTAGCTGAACAGTTTATATGTCATCTAGAGGCAGAGAAGTTGAAGTGACACAGGGCACAAGTCCAGATCCATGTTCTCAAAACATCATATTTCAATGTTCTTACATTTGTCTTTCCATTCACACAGTGAAAATACAGAGAGAGAGAACATTAAATAAATGTTTGTGAGTATTATCTGAGAGTGCCAAACACTAAATTATTTTAATCCTCTAAGAAGCTATAGCATGGGGGACAGGAGAGACTATTTACAGACTGTTGACCAATTTCAACACTGTCACAGAATGATCACTCCTCGTGGTTAAGGAAAAGGTATTTTCTGAATGTGAAATGACATTTAAACATAAATTAGTTACTTTCACAGCCACCAAAGTCCTCACTGCTTCACAAATAACTAATGTGTCTCCTCATTGAGAAATTCACCTCCTTCACAGCTGACATTTCAGTTCTATCTTTTCACCTTGTGAGGGAATGAATTCGCTGGCAAAACTGAAAGTTAATCTGCAGTGCTCTTAGTTTGTGGGATGGAAGGAGTTAGGGCTGCAGGTGAGTAGGAATAACTGCCTGTCCTAGAAAAGCCAGGCATGCTTGTAAATCCAAGAAGCCTTGGAGGGCAGTGGTTTGGAGCTGAGAAACACTGCCACTGGCCCTGAGGTCAGCAGCTGCAGCGTTAGGCTGTGGTTTGGCTGGTCTGCCAACCTCAGAAAATGGCATCCAACATCCACTCCTGGAGTGGAAAAATGCCCAAGTCCTTCACAACTGCAAATCTTCCCATAAATCAAGCCATCAGCATCAGAACACCAAGTCGGAAATAAGCGTTTCTGATAGAGTGGGTGAGACAGACTGCTGAAATCATGATGATCCCTCTAAAAATAGTAACCAAGGATCTCTCTTTATCACTTTCAAATGGCTTTTAGAAGCTGCATGGTCATACACTTTGATAAAAAATTAAGGTGAGAAAAAATTACAGTTTACTCTGTCTAAATTTACAGTTCATTAAGATGTCTGGCAAATGTAATTTCTGTGAGGCATGAAAGAACATGCATCAGATTTCTCTTTTTGCTGGCCAAGGAGCAGCCTGCATACCAAGGTGATCTTCTTTGATGCACTTCAGAGGGGCTGATGGGGTAGATGGAGCTTGTCCTGAAATGCCACCACTGCTGTGTGTGGAAAAGGCTGAGATGAGCGGCTCTGCAAAATGTGTCCTCACAAAAGGCGAGAGAGGCTTCAGGGGGCTTTATAATTGCTTTGGTGTGGTCACTTTAGTCTTTCTATGTGTGATTTGTGTAAGGAAGAAAGTGAAAAAGATGATATGGTATGGAAAAAGCGGGAACAGGATCATAGTTACCTGAAGTTCTTCCACGTGTAAAATCAAAGATCATGATTATTGTATTGCAAAAGAGGTGAAATTGAGATTAATTAGTGCATGGTGAGTTATTAATATGAAATAAGAATTTGAAATAATAGCAGATATGTTTCTAGAAGAGACTGTGTGGAAGAAAACAAAAGTGTCATACCATGCTGCATACATCCTACCGTAGTAGAAGAAGGGAGTCATTCTTCTGATTCACAGAACAAATTAAAAGTATTATTTGCCAGTTAAAAACAAGCAAAGACAACCTCTGGGGATGATATCTTTGTGGTTACCGATAACATTCAAACAGGCTGGTGACTGAAAGGACAGACCTTGCTCATTGCAGAGATATTTCTGGAGTCCATGGATGGAGGTGTGATGAGGAAAGGAGCACACACAGGAACATTAAACAAATCTCTGTGGTTACAGAAGACATAAAATTGTATCCACTTAGCACCAGAGTGGCCTCAGTCACTGCTCTTTAATGGTATTTGCACCTCAGGTAATATCAGCAAAACACTTCTCCAAGCACAGGTCTGCCTGCTGCACCTCAGCCAGAGGTGGCCATTCCTGTTTCATATGACTATCAGATGTCTCCTCCATGCAATGTTAGCATTGCAAGTGGCTGAACCTCAGGCTTCAGGCTGTGCTTTCTTAAATGTGACTGTGTTTTGACAGCTTAAGTTGTACTGTGTCAATGCTCATGGGTGGTTGCTTATCATGCAAAATGCTGCTGGTGGTTGCTTATCATGCAAAAATCCAATGATTTGATAAACAATCAGTTTAAAAGGAAGGACAGAAACCCAATTCTGTGAGGATATATGACAGCTGTGAATTACCCTACAGCAGTGAAATCCACTGCTGTTGGCTCCATGTGCACTCTAAATTGGGGGGCAGTCCTGTCTTATCAGGAAATTAAGCTCTTTGCAACTATATTGTCTTGGGAGAGGGGAAAATCCTATGGCATTTAGCATTATACTGTACTCTGCCTTTAAAGAATAAGAGACTTAAAAATGTACACGACATATAAAGGCAAAATTTTTGATGCCTTTCATGCCCACACCCTCTCCCACCTAGTCCTGCACACAGGTGCTTAAACAGACCTAGATCAGATCAGGATATGATGGTCAATTCCTCACCCCCAAAAGTCCCTGGAAAGTTTAGCTCCCTACATTTATGTGGAGGGAGATCCTGGCTGCTATCATATGCAGCTTGGGGGTATAATAGACACAATATGGTTTTGTTTCTTTTAGAAATGTCTTTACAAGTAAATCCATAGTAGGTCTGTGCAATGTGTCAAGTACTACTGTGTGAAACCGTGGATCAAATTTTTAGTAGCTGCCTGGGTAATAGTGAGCTTTTGGAACAGAAAAACATCCCTGGTGTGCAGCCACTCGTGGTTTGTGATTCAATTGTGGTCTCCTTGCTCTAGCCTAAAGCACAGATATTAAAGAATAGAGAACATGAACTCCTTTTATTTTACGAGAGCCACTGACATAGTGAAGACCTTGAGACTGTTAATTATGTAGATTTAGATACTAGAGAAATTAGATGGAACCAATTAAATATAGTATAGGTGAGATGAAGCTCAAGGATTTTGGATCCAAACCAAAACCAGTTGGACTCTTCCCCACCAAGCGTCATCTCTGACGACTGCAACAGTGTAATACTGGCTATCCACGTAAATTGGGCTAAAAAGGGCCAAACTCTGTGTCAAGTAAAGCTATGCAGCCAAGCAAGGATGAAGTCCAGCTTATTGAAGAGAATGGATTAGAAAGAGATTCTGGAGCAGCAGATTTTGGAAAGCCTATGCTGGAAAGAAGCATCTGGGATGCCGGCTGTGGTTAGGTCATGAAGAGGCCAGAGAGACAGATCCCAGAAGGAAAAATCCATGCCAAGAAGCCCTAGTACATATTGCTGCACTGAGAAACAGTGAGATATTTAGTGAAGGAAAGAACTCAAACATCAAGCTGAAACAGCTGTGCACAGCAATCTGGTATTGACAGTATTATACAACAGACTGGGGAGGAAGGGTAATCCAGTGTTTTGGAAGAGGTGGCCTTGGTCTGCTGTTGTCGTAGCAAATTTTGTGACCATTTGGGCTTTCATACCAACAGAAGAGGTTCTGAAAAAATTGGAGCTTAAAAAACCATTCCTGCTAATTGCACAGCCTTTCTCTAATGACAACTGCTTTTGATCTACTAATTAACTTGACCTTACCCTATCTAACATGACACTGCTGTTACGGAATCATAGAACTGTTAAGGGTGGAAAAGACCTCTGTGTTTATCAAATCCAACTGTCAACCCAGCACTACTACCATGTTCACCATAAAGCCATGTCCTCAAGTGCCATAGCCACACATTTTTTGAATGTTTCCAGGCACAGTGACCTCACCACTACTCTGGGCAGTCTGTTCCAATGTTTTACAACCCTTTCCATGGAAAATGTTGTCCTCATATCGAGTTTAAACCTCCTCTGGTGAAATGTGAGACCACTTCCTCAGGTTCTGTCACCTGGGAGACTGTACCACATGCTGTTGATTCTGTAAGAAATTCTTGTAATACCTTATCTCAGAGAAATACAGCTGGAAAATATCTCTATGGTTACTGTTATTACATTTTTAATCCTAGCAGAGTTTTCAATCTGTCTTGTGTCAGCTAGTCTGAGCTGTCACCACGGGCTGGGTTAGACATGGGTCACCCTGAGAGTTCTGTGAGTAGGGACACTGTCTGTGGACACTGACATGTATTTTAGCTGGGAGCAGTGCTCTGGCAGAGCTGTGCCATTTCTGTCACCCAGGCAAGGCAGTGCAGGGGTCCTCTGGCTGTGCATAGCTTTGTATCCTGGCTGCTATGGGGGTTTTCTATGATATTCCATGAAGAATGAAAATGTTCCCAGAGCAAATTTTCCCAGTCAAGCTCTGAATGGTCTCCCAGGTTATGTGCTCTCTAATTGTTGGCTTGAGTGGTCAGCATCAGTCCAAGCATGGACAAGGAAATTCGCACCAGCCCGACTGGATAGTGGTCAGCATCTTCCATTGTGCTTGTGTGACTTGGGAAACAACTTCAGGTAAGGTCAGAGGATGCTCCACAGCTTTTGTCCTTGCATTTTGCCTCCATCCTTGAGGACAGAGAAAAGGACTAGAGAAAGTGAGATGGCAGAAAGGAAAATTAGGAAAAGAAATTTTGTTTTAACTCTGTTGACCAACGTTGCTGCACCTTGCAAGAGGAAAAATGCATTTTGCTACACATTTTGGATTCAGGATTGGAAAATATTTTCAATGTCTCTTTTCAATAATAGAAAAAGATGAAGGTCATTTCTCCACATGTTTTCAATCTGCTAATTTCCTGTCTTGAAAAATTATAAAATTAGAGAGGTGACCTGAAAATTTATAGGCTTAAGTCAGGCAAAATCAGCTTGGGCTTTGGTGAGGGCTTCTGCATGAGGAGACCGAAACAGTTTCTTCAGAATTATCTGCCTGTTAAATGCAGAATCATTTATAAAAACAACAAAAAAATCTGACTGAATATTGGTCTGTCAAAAGAAAAAACCTCCTGCATCATTCATTGAAGGTTTAATTATATGTAGTTGCTTTTCTGACAATGAGGGAACCAGATGGAGATATTTCATATCTCAAATAGAGCTGCTTTCAAAGTTACAGATGATCTGTGGACCAACTGCTTTGATAATATTTTGTTTGGACATAATACTTTGTTCATACCTCTGACTGGTTGCTGCTTTGAACAAATTATATTTGTCCCATATCTAACCCTTATTCTTTGGTTAAAAAAAAA
Organism: Irena cyanogastra; assembly: GCA_013397155.1. Lineage (NCBI taxonomy): Eukaryota > Metazoa > Chordata > Aves > Passeriformes > Irenidae > Irena > Irena cyanogastra. The sequence goes on from VWZV01008682.1 coordinate 392,394, forward strand.
AAGTCCAGTCAGCAAATGGTAATAGAAGTAGTTACAGGGTTACTGTTTTCACTCAGCTCTTCATAGGGTCAAGTTTGAAGAATTTGTTTCCCTAATGTTGTATTTAAACCTATGAAAAACTTTCAAGAATAGCAATTTAAGATACAGTCACTTGAACAATGAGATTTAAAAGGTCAGTATTCCTAAGAGCTGAAATCAGCAAATGCTATAGAAACCTTAATGTTTCATCATCCAACACATTAAAAAAATTTGATATTATTAATGGCGGCTTCATTGCTTACCACGTTTCATTAGTCAAAACACTAATTTTTCTTGTGTCCTGAAGAATAATTACTTTAGCACGGTTTTCATTTCTCATGATAACAGTAGAGAGCCAAATAACCCAGCTAGCTTCTGCTGCTGAACTATCCCAGAGCCAGTGGGCTATAATAGCCCAGGTGGAGCTCATTGGAGGGAATTGCTAATTGAGCTGCCAGGTAACTGCTAATTGAACTTCAGTTTTGCTGCCTCAGCTTTTTGCTTGTAGGAGTGCGAATGTAAAAGTTTCATTTTCAACCTAGATTGCTCAGGTAATGAATAGCATGTGAATGAATAGAAGTGATATTAAAATACCTCATTATTTCATTTGCATACATTGTGAGTATCTCCTTCCCTAGAGATGTTCTAAAACTGTTTGCACAGAATCATGAGTAGCATGCTGTAGGGGATGAGCTAGATGACCTCCAGTGGTCCCTTCTAACCTTAACCATTCTGTGATTCTTGGAAAGAGGATTTCTTTCTGCTTCCAGTTTTTAGATTTTTTGTGTGTGTGTGTGTGTAGTATATTTTTGTCTTAATGATTCTGGTAGACTTTTCACGGTTTTTGAACAATCATAATTTTTAGAGCATATGTATAAAAAAGTTGACATCATATTTGGCAAATTTTCACTCCCCAGTGCCTTTGTCCAGATAACTATTTAAGCCAGGACAATAGGGAGCAGGATTTAGGATGAATCTGGAGCAAGATGAATACATGTCTTAGGCATCACAGTGCATCACCTTACTTACTGTGCTACTGGTCCTCATAGCAAAAGATGAGCGGTTTCTTAAAACTGCAGTTCAGGGAATTCAAGAGGGATGAGAACACACCCCCAGGTTTAGCTGATTTCCTGTTTTTGGAAAATAAGCCCAGGAAACATTGCTTTGAAGAGTCTGTCCACATGAAAGGTAATTTAACTGGCTTTTGGAGAAGTTAACAGTAGGGTGAGTAAACATGAGAACATTTTGTATGTGAGATCTCAGTGTATAATTCATGATGGGTTTTGATGCTGAGTAGTTCTCAAATGCAGTGGGAAAACATGTACCTATGATGGAAATGGCATGCTGAGAAATAAGGAGCTATTCTGGTCAGCAGTATGATTTGAAAACACTTCCTCCACTCCAGGTGGGAGGTTTTCATGAGAGAAGAAATAAATCCTAATAAACAGTTTGCTGAAATAAATGGTGTCAGTCTCTAAAACAAAGAGTCTGTTATGGAAAGATGGAATTAAACTATGAATATTGTTTCACCAGTCTTAAGAATTCTTTTATTTAATATTTGTTTTTTCTTTTTATTTTCCTGTTTTTTTTTATTTTTGCTTCCTCAGAAACCTTATGCAATCTTCAGGCTGCAAGGGACTGAATACTCTGGGAAAGGAATATTTTCCTTGGGTCTGGGATCACATTGTGATCATCAAGATCATTAGTTTGTACTAATTAGTTTGCCAGTGGATTCAACTGGCGTCCTTTCTCTGTCTTCTCTCTCCAAATCCCTGAAACAGGTCCTCTTCTCCACTGTTGTTTTGTTCCTGGGAAATTGTTGTTTGCTGAGCTTCATTCTGGCAACTGATAAAACCTCTTCCTCATCCTGAACCCAAACTGCTGCCCAGGGTGCCAAGGGCTCCTCACCCCTGAAAGCCAGACCCTCTTGCAAAACCCATATAGATTTTTATAGAAGCAAGTGGCACAGAACTACCGTAAAATCAGTCCCCTGTGACATGTGTTTTAAAAATACTTCTCTATGTATCCTAGAAAGTTTTCTATATGCTATGCTACATAAGATACAGACACCCCATTAAAAACTCTGTACTGCAAACAGAATATTTTTCACATTACATTCTGTATCTTTAAGTCATCTGAGAAATTTTCTAAAACAAACAACACTGTCTCTACAAAATAACAGGATCTAGCTTTTTTTCCTTTCAGAATTACTATGGCCACTTGTTTTTTGGGGTTTTTTTTATTAACCACACTGGGAAATTGGTCTGAAGATATATTTTTTTCCTTCGTGAAAGCAGCAGTAACAAGGGAAAAAGCAGAGCTCATTCTCATAACTGAAAGCCTGGCTGTTTCACTTCCAGTAATATTTCTTTTGCAGAAAAGCTTATGCATAAAAATATCTTTTCCCAAGGTTAGCATTCCGACCGTAATTTGAGCAGATAGGTGCTGTTCGCAATTAGTGCCGCATTCCGTGCTGACTGCTGTGCCAGTGGAATCTCGTGACACCAACTACATCACTTATGAATCTCTTCCCATGTATAGACAATCGAGGGGATTGTATAATGTTGAGAGAAAAGTGCCTCCTGAGGACTTTGGAATGTTACTGTTGAACTACAGGTATAAAGTGATGAAATAGCTAAAATCCTCACAGGACATCACCCTGACACATTAGGCAAACAAGAAAGTAGGCTGCTTGTGATGCAGGCAGACAAGAAGGAAAGGGGGGAGGAAGAAAAAGCATTCATTTGGAAATTTCCAGTGTCAACCTTCCCTTGTTGTGTTTATGTTTTAAATATACCCCCAGTCATGCTACCTAGGAAAATGTTCATGGCTGAGTATGCTGCAGTAACAAACAATTGATTCTTTCAGGATCTAAAGAGGAATAGTTGATACTGAAAGAAGTATTTGAATATCGTAATTAAAAGCAGTTCCTTTTCTCTTTTACCTTTCATGAGTATTCAGCCTTTCCTCTAAGGGACCAGTTCAGTAAAAGGTGTGGATAACTTGTGCACTGCATTGCAAAAGCTTCCAATAGAAAGGACCTGAGTTTTCTTTCATCATTTTCTCATCAGACACACACAATGAATTCAATCTGCAGTTTTGCATTAAACAAAGGTGGAACAAGGTGCTTTCTTTCCCTTATATTCAGAGTCTTTCAAAGGACAGTGTCAGAATGGAGAGGGCACTGCCAGAAGCCCTGTGATTTCTGCATGGCTATTCCTCTCACTCAGATATGACCCCCTGGGTGCTTTCATGAGGGGCAGCCTTCATTCCCTCTTCTCTGCTCTTCCTGCCTCCAGTGCTGTCTGGGCTTCCTGCTACTGGCGGCTGAAGTACCCACAAGGGTGGGAAAAATCAGGTCCAAAAGTGCTACTGATAGCACTACTTCAGGGAAGTAAAGCAAGTACTGTCACCACTGCACATGTTCATAACTCTTTTGGCAGAAAGCTGTTTTATCCTTCCATCTCAGTGGAAATAGGAGAGAACTGCCTGAGCCACCACAAAGCTATCAGCAGGGAGCCAGCATTTCCCCATGACAACTGCTTGTCTTCTGTGTTTCTATTAGGGAGGTATTTCTGGTGATACTCAACCTGAAAATCTGCTTTAATAAAATGGAAACCATGAGGTGAGAAGGGGAGGATGGAGGCAAGGAACCTTTCTGCATTTCCTTGCAATGGTGGTAGGAGAGACTTGAGCTTGTGGTGACTAAGCAGCTGCTTCAGGAGAAAAGTTTTGCATGCTAGAGATAAACTCTGTTTTGTGTCCAGTCTCTTTTATGTGCTTGCATAAATTTGCAAGGATTTTTTATGCTTGCACGCAGCTGCCTTCATACAGTTGTGTTAAAGCACATGCCACTGAGCCCAGGAGCTGTGCTTTACATCTCCTTGTCTGTGGTTCAGCCTAAAGCTGTCATACTGTGTCGTGTTCTCTTTTTGCTGTAAGCACATCCACCTCTTCCCTTTTCAGAAGCTCTGCCTAATTTTAGTGAGAAAATTGCCCCTGTCAGTGGCAGACTTGCTGCACAGCCTTCCCAGATTACCCAGTCTGTAACAACTTAATTAGCTCAGCCAGGTAGAAGATCACCTTTACTGAGATGCCTTGGGTAAGTTAGAGAAGTATAGCAGGAGAGGTGCTTGCTCTGAAATTAGAAATAACTTATGAGAGAGCATAGTGGCCACTGCATTGGGGAGAATTTTATGTGGATATATCTGATCAGCAGGATGGTAGTAGATCAGCATATGGTCCCACTGAGAACAGGGCCTCTCTATTTTTCAGTAAATAAATAATGAGAAATACATCCTCTCCAAAGAGCTCCAAAGAGGATGTCTGAATACTGAAGATCAGCTTTAATGGCATTAAGGAATGGAAGGGTTTTACATAAGGCCAGTGGGAGATCCAGGGAGTGCTTGCTGCTTTTCTGCCTCTCTGACCATCACTATTTGAGTATCTTCTATGCCAGTAAGTAGGACACAGAGAATGGCAGTGATGAGGCTTTCAGTGCAACGACTGACATTGCTCTCCAAGTTGGAGGTGGGTTTTACTTGGATCAGCTTCTGGGTAATGCTGACTGTGAAGGCTAACACAAGAAACTGAAGAATTGTGAATTAGTTTTGGCATAAATATTTCATACAAGCATATGTATGACCACAGACATGTGTTTGTATGCACAGTGTTCAAAAACCAGGTGAAAAACCCTGTTTGGAGAAGGTAAGTGTGCCATCATGAAACACCTTGTTCCGTCACACCAAGGAAAGAGCCAGCAGATCTAACTGTGCTCTACAACAGCTAACACTGGATAACCATTTGAACCACTCTGGAAGTGGTCGCTCAAGTGATCACTCATAATCACTTGAATTTTTTCTCTTTGAGAAAAAGTTCCAAAAGGTTGTGAATGTTGAAAACACTGGAGGACTGGCAATTTAATTAGGATCTACTTTGGAACAATTATTTTTTAGTATTACAGTTTTTACAACAGTAGAAAATTTGTTCCTTGTTTTGTTTCTTGGAAAATTAGGATTTAAAAACTGTTTTTCAAGTACAAAAAGAGTAGTGCATTTTTACCACCATCTGTTGAGCACATGTTTTGGGAACCAGACGTTTCTTTTTCCATCCACAAACACCTGAAGGTTTTTACCACATTCAATTAATTATTTACATTTTAAAAAGTAGAAGGAAAGATGACTCTGCTGGGACCTACCACTATCTTTCAAAAGCAGAAGTTAAAACCACAAAAGTTGCCAATCTGTGAAACCCCAGTTCCATAGATACTATATTTAGTAGAAAACAAAAGAGGAATGAGGATACTTACTGCAGAAATCCAAGAACTGAGTGAAGTGTGAAAACATTGAGTCCATCACATGAAATCTCCAAGAGTACAACTTAAGCTTGCTGGAGCTTTCCAGGATTTTGCACCTGCAGATCGTGCGGATATATCCACACATCTCACTAAAGGACTAAACAAGTTTCAACATGGGAAATCTAGATGGAGCATTCCCTCTTCATAGAAAAAATATTGTGTTCAGAACAGATTCTTAGGTATGTGGAAACTGTATCGCACAAGAAAACTGTCAGGGTCCGGAAGGTCATCCAAGAATGGAGGAGGAGAAAGGGCCCTAACGAAGAGAGAAATTAAATGAAAGTACAGTGTTGGGCTTGGGTTTCTGAATCTCTTTGAACAAGGAGGAAAGAACAAAGAGAAGTTTCATGGAAGGGCAGAGTAACAAGGGACACATCAGAGTCCCTTTAACATGGAATTGTATCAGAAAAAGTGTGTCCAGCAGGACTTAGGGAGTGATCGTTCCCTTGCACTCAGCACTGGTGAGGCTACACTATGAATCCTGTGTTCAGTTTTGGGCCCCTCACTACAAGAAGGACTTTGAGGTGCTGGAGCAACTCTAGAGAAGGGCAACAAAGCTAGTGAAGGGTCTGGAGCACAAGTCTCATGAGGAATGGGTGATGGGAGCTGGGGTTTTTCAGCCTGAAGAAAAGGAGACCCAGGGGAGACCTTACTGCTCTCTACAGCTTCCTGAAAGGAGGTTGTAGCCAGGTGGGGGTCGGTTGTTTTTACCAAGTAACATAATGGCATTGCATTTAATGGTGCTGGCAACCCACATGCCAAGTAAGATTATAGCTGCTTGTTCTGCAAGAGGACAGGATTAACTACCCTGAAAGTGCCTCAAGAGCTAGAGAAAGACCCTGTAGAGCTGGAAAGACTAACACTAATAAAAAGGAATATTAACAATGAGAGAAAAGTAGGTGACTTTTTTCCTACTCCAGAAACCACATAGTGCTCAGGTGAAATTTGTTCTTTGCAGTTAAATAGCTTTTAGCTTTTGTTTTACATGTCCTTTGTGTCTATTTTTGCTACAGAGAACATTGCTCAAACAATACAGCAAACGAAGGGCATGCCTTTGGATCCTCTGGGAATGACTGAGGTTCCTAAACATGCGTGTCTAGCATTACTTGAGATGCCCTTGCTTTTCTGTCTGACTTCCATTGGCTGATCCAGAAAGGCAATCACTTTCCCAGAGGTCCAGTGTCAGACCAGACAGCCCTTTAAGGAGGGCTCAGGTAGCCTAATGAAATGTCATTAGAGGGGCATGTTTAGGCATACTAGTCACTCCTTACCAGCATCTCTGTTTCAGAGTTATTACTGGAACACTTCACTCTGTGTTAGCAGGAATTATGACACCTTCTTTCTGTTCTGCAGAACAAATAACTATGAGCACCAGGCAGCAACCACTGTCTGCTCATGCTTGCTGCTGGTCTCTGGCGGCAATGCCAGACTGGCAGTGGGTGTCAGAGAAGGGTACCCACCCTCCAGGGTTGAGCGATTGAGGACATGTTTTTGTTATGCTGTGTATTTCATTTTCCATGCAATACTTTCACCCAAGTTTTATTAAATTATTTGACCTATATTGTGTAAGATTCTGAACTTCACAGCCTCCCCCAAAAATCCTGAAGCCAGTGAAACCCTCCCCAGTCTCACAATCCCCAAGAGACGACATACTCCCCACACTGCAGAAAGGTGGTCATGAGCTCTGAGCTTTTTCTCCTTCCCACAAGAAAGGCCAGCAGATGCCAATGGATTTGGACTGGCATTTTAAATCATGTTGCTTTCACCATTTTTTAAAGTGTTGGCAGAGAAGAAGCCACATAAGCAGGTGTGAAGACCCCCAGCTCCCAGCGCAGACGGCGCTGGAAGGCAGAGGTGGGTGGAAGGCATCAGTGCTGTGCTGGCTGCAGCACCTGCAAGGAGCAACCAGGGGCATTCAGGGGCCTGTTTCCTTTTTAGAAAAATTATTAATGACCATGAGATGAAAAAGTGATTCAACACCAATAACTTGCTGTGCAGCAGCTGTTGTTTGGAGATGGATTCAACTAAAAAGGGCAACACAAACCGTACAGTGCATTCACTTTGCTTGATCCAATGCCTGAGCCAAAATGCAGTGCTTTGGTCTTTTTTCTGCTGTTGCTGTTTCCAACTGTTATTCTACGTTGTTTCTGTCAACGACATAGTCCTTTCACTAGAGAACTATTGTTTTCACTCGAATGTAACTAAACCAATCCAGAAAATGGGACTGAAACCCCAAAGCAACAGCACACATAACTTCAGAGGTGAGATTATTTAACCCAGCTTGAAATACTACTCACAAGCCTCTTTTTATATAAGGTGATCAGAAAATGTAAATTGCATTGATTGTCCTGCATATCTGAAATTTCTGCCTGATTTCCCTCTTCAGTGTCTGGCTAAGAAATTCCCTTTGGATTGCAGGGTACAGAAAGTCTCACTGTATCAGAGAAATACCTGAAAAAAGGTAAAAGTAGGGTAGAAGGCAGGACCTGGATTCTGCTGCAAGTCCACAGTATGCCAGAGGAACCTGTCTTGGAAAAATGAAAAGGAGTTTTCACTGTGATTTCTGAACACTGGTTTGAAGATATTTTCTGGACTTTAAATCAGAAAATGTCTCCAAATTAAAACAATAGGAGATAGTCTGTAAAACTTTTTTACTGGAGTTCATGGCTGGTGGCTATAGAGTAGCTGTGGTCACCACTTGCCTGCAGATTGAGACCTGGTGCTGGGACAATTTCTAAATTTTATGAGTATGAGCTGAGTGGTTTTAATTTTCTGATTTGCTGACACTTCCAGAAAAAAAAATCTTTAAATTCACACTGCTTATTTCTTCTTCTTATGGTTACAGCCTGACATGTTCAATTCTCCCATTTAAGCATTACATTATTTAAGTGTCTTACATAACTCCTATTGTCACTGTAGAGGGAAGATTTTTAGTAAGGATATTGGTTTTGATTTGTTCCTTCTGTTTGGTTATGGAACTCAAAATAGCCTTAATGCATGAAAACTCACAAATGGAACAAAGGAAGGGAGGGGGTAGCTGTATCCTAGGCCAAATTTTTCTCATTCCAGTGGTAGCTGAGAGTCCCTGTGGAATTTGATAGCTCTACATAAGTTTATTAATTTTGCACACAAAAGCCTGTTTGTGGCTTCCTTGTTAAAAAAAGTTTTCAAAGTTTTTCTTTATAAAAGTTATTGTCTTAAAAGTTCTATATGGTAGCAAGGGTCTGTATTTTTTCTAGAACAGCTTTTAATTAGCCACCTGGCATAATTCAGTAAACTTTTTTTTTTAAGATAAAAGAACAACTGTCAGGGAAAAAAAAGAGTTTTAAACATAGGAAAAAGAAGAAAATCCTTTCTCTAACCTCCTCCACACAATATTCATATTTTACATTATGGAATAATCATGGGAGAGAGCTGGAAGATCTCCTTGAATAGTCCTCCCACCATATGGGAGCTGGTGGAAGAAAATCTACAGAGGAGTTTTTCATGTTTTTTCTTCTTGGTTTCACACATACTTTTAAAGCACTCACAGCTGCGGTGTAATAAACTTTACTTTTTTGTGGCTTTGAGAGTAAAAAAGTCAAGTGCTAAAAGTACCACCATGTCCTTGACACCTGACTCCTTGCAGCCAGGTTCCCAGTTTATGCTCCATGCTCGGGAGCACGTTCCAATTTCTGCTGGCGAGCTCGATCCTCCTCTCTGCCATTTCTTGGTGATCTCATTACAGGTGTAATTGTACTCTGAACCTTTTTTCCTTCCAACCTCCTCCACTGCAGGTGTCAGCCACTCTCACTCTGTGCAAGGTCTTGCTTATTGACAAATCACTGTCAAATAGCACTGGAAAATCCTTTCATGATGGATTTCAAGATCTTGCCACATTCCCACGTAAGCACGAGTCATTTGGACCCTGCTTTTCTCTTTAGTCTAATAATTTAAAGTAGGCTTCATTTCTACTGCTGCCTCTGCTCTCCCCTGGCCTTTTGGAGCCCTGAATCACCCTTGTAAAACTTGAAAGTAGGTCTGCAGTCCCATGTGGCAGGAAAAGTTGACACTGTCGCTGCTGCTTGCAGTCACCAGAAGAACAAAACAAGTGGGTCGTCAGCCTCTGTGGACTTCAGCTCACCTAATGTCTCATGTCTGAGGGCATCACAAAGTGGGTTCATGGCCAGCAGAGGCACTGCCCTCACTCAGGCCCTCCTGTCTGTCTGTTGCAACAGTGAAATTTCCATACCAGTCTGGGTTTTTCTAAATACATAGAATGGCACTGGATTTGATGCAAAGGTTTCTAGTAATTTCTATTTCTGTGTGCTGGGACCATCACAGTGAATGATGGCAGGAATGAGCAGCCCTGGGAATAAGGCACAGTAGCTACTGAGGACTCATTTGAGGATTTTGCTGCAGCAGAGATTAAAACACAGTGGTAAGGGAAAGCTGTGTGTAAACCTTGCCTGCTCAGCTGCTGGGGGGAGCAAAATCCTTTGATTCCCAAGCTGGTAATGGGGTGGCTAGGGAGAATGAGCCCTTTGAGCAGCTGTGCCATGTCAAACAGCTCCTCTGCTGCTGTGGGCTGCTCTGGCTGTATCACATCAATGGAAGAAGCAGGGCTTTAGCAGGCTTTAGTGCCTGGCTGCTGGTTTGCAGCAGGAGAAAGCAGCAGTCCCAGTGTCCATGGCTCCCCCTGCTCCTCCTGTGATGGAATGGTTGCTGCCAGCACAGCACAGACAAAAAATTGCTGCACCTGCAGGTGATGCACTGTCTTCAGTGATGAGGTGGTGTCTGTTCTGCTGACCACCCTGCATCACCTTTCTGCTCCTGCCCACTACATGCAAACCACTTGTAGAGCATCCTGAGTGTCCGTATGGTTTCTTCAGCCATAGACAATGAGCCTGTGAAGTTTTCTCCAGAGCTAAGAGCAGACATGCCAACTAATTCAAACACTCTGGATCTCAGTTTTATCACTCATAACTATTGTGCTTAAATTACTACATCTTAAGAGCAGGCTAATTTTGGTTGTAGTCTGAAAAGATGCATTTAATTAATGAAATTTGTAGTTAACTTGGTTTACAAGGAGTTAACTCAGAAATTGGTTCATTCAAATATACAATGAAATGTATATTAAAATCATTTCAGAGTGAGATGCCCAGCCTTAGCACCACATAATGCTGCAGAGCACTGTCACAGGGGAGGATTGGCACACCTGCAGGAAGGCAAAGCTGAGGGGGGTTGTTTCCCTGTACACAAGGAAGAGGCAACTTGCCCAGAGCACCTGCTCTGTATCTGCTATTCATCTTAACACAAGAAAAAAAATGTTGTTGCTCTAAAAGCCTTTCTGAGAGGTTTTTGCCTGGGGTGAGCCATAAAAAACAGTTAGTGAGCCTCCCACCACAGCTAAGGTACTGAAAGAACTGAGGAATGCTGTTACTTTTTTGTAAATGTGCTTTAATTTTTTTGAAATGTCTCCTTTTTAATTTTGTTTTTTGTAGCCTTGTGCCACTATTGTGCTCTCCTGTGTCCTTGTATGAATATACTGTCTTATCTTGACATCCTGCCTAGGAATAAAGCTACCCCAGGTGGCTGATGTGCAGCGTGGCACTGTGCTACTGCCAGCCTGGCCACTTTTCCAGGCTGGGCAGTCTTGCAGGGCTCAGCATGGCACTTCTCAGAGTAGTGCTCCAGGGCACGCAGAGGATACCAGGGTGTATCTCCACTAAGGTACACTGCCCAATTTACTAATTGCTAAAATGGGAAGACTGAGTGGAAGAAGCCTCTTCCAGGGGTTGACACTAGTGGAGAAACACCTTGCAGGAGAGCACCAGCTCTCATCTCTCTGTGTGAATACTCCAGGCTCACAGGAAGCTATCTTCTGTCATGGAGCCCCTATTCACCCAGCCTGGCCATTTGGTCCTTGTCCTGGCTGTTATTGAAGCTGCTGAAGACTCAGGTGGGAGACAGTAGCATCAAGCAAGAGATGGAGGCAGGGAGAGATGCTGATCAGCCTCTGCTGCATGAGAGGAGCTGTTATGGGTATGTCCCTGTTGTACTATTTCTAGTCTTTAGAGAGTGATGGGAGATTCAACAAACTCATGCTTATTCATGTTCCACTCTGGAAACTAGAGCAGGTATTTGAGTAGGACCTCTTCTCTGGCCACATTTGCTAAAGACCCATTTCATGCGATATGACGCCATAGAGGAGATGCAGAAGAGAGCCCACCACAACTTTAATGTACTTTTGCACTTTAATGGACTCTAACACTTTTAACCACTCGGCCACCACCTGGGACCACCTGGAGTTCCTCTTGGCTGAAATTCAATACAGAAATAACCTAAGTGATGCATCTTGCATCTCTGAGTCTGCTCGGTTGTGAGCAAACAGCAGGGGGCAGAGGGCTTGAAGAGCCCAGATAGAGATGAGCAGAAGGTTTTGTTTGGGTCAGGTGCTTGTGGCTGTCGAAGGGTCTGGTCCTTGTTGTACAGGAACACGACCAAACCTTGCTACCCTAGAGTGTGAGTAGAAGCACATTCACACATCGGTCTCCTCAAGCCCCAAATGACAGCTGGTTACTGGCTTTGCAAGACTTCTTCAGGATGGATACAGGTTACTGAGCTCTCTTCTCTTTTCTCTTCTCTTCTCTTCTCTTCTCTTCTCTTCTCTTCTCTTCTCNATGATGTCAGTTGCTGATTAGTCTTTCACTCGTCTAGGGATTGTAGCCAGAAGATCATCGAAACTCAGTGCTAGAAATGGGAGAGCAGAATTGCAGACTTGATACCCATGGAAGTGGGCAGGGGGATGCCAGTGGGAATTTGGTGGTCTGAGGCATGGAGGAGCATGTGAGGCTTGCTGAGGGCTGGAGCACAGCCAGCTCTAGCCAGCTGTGTCTGTTCAGTCAGTCAGGGAGGGCTGAAACCCAAGCCAGAGTGGAGACTGTGAGAGCAAGTGGTGACTCCAGACTTGCACACAAGCTCGGGGCTGAGCCTAAACAAGTGGATGTGTAATGTATGCCAAGCAGAAGCTCCTGTGACACCAAAGGTGTAATTTGTGTCACACAGGATAGATGTTGTGCTTTTCTCATTGCTATGTGCCAGTGTTGTGTCAAGAGACATGAAGAGAAAAAGCAGTTTTAAAGTACCTCAGCAGCTGAGTCTTTTTATTGATTCAAGCCTTTATATCACATATAAAAAAAGTAGAAAAGCACTATCAGAGAGACAGATGGTGACAAGTCAGCTTTAGGTGGACATGAATTATTTCATAAAAAAGACTTGGAAGTACTGCCATGATTTTGGCAGCTTACCTGTCTCTTTGCTATTGGTACCTAAGGCACTTTCTCAGAAATTGATCAAAGGACACATTCCACATACTTGGATGCTGTGATGGAGAAGAGTGATTTCTTCTCAGCAGAAAAATAAAGTCTTTCAAGGTGAGGAACTCTTAAGTTATCACTCAGCACCACTTGATAATCTGTAGTGACTATATGTAAAGAAAAATGTGCTCATAGAAGAGAAAAAGAAGGTAGGTTATAGATTTTCCTTGATATGGCTCAACAGTGAAAGGTGTGGGAGGACACTAGAAAGGGAGGAAGAAATTAGGACCTCAGGGCTAGACCTATATGGAAATTTCACCCCTCCTGGAGACTGCAACTAGATTCAATGGGGTAAATATATGGTCTAAATATTTAGACAAAATTTGAAGAAATGTATGTAGATATATTTATAGATCGAATGATTGCAATCAGTTGTGCTCTGTTTCACCAACTTCAATTACACTTTTTGTTTTTTATGAAAAGAAAAGCAGAATTTGGCTTTCAATTCCTTCATGTAAAAATAGTTCTAGCATTAGATTATACAATTGAGAAGTTAAACCTTAATTTTTTTTACAATATACACCACCTATGAGCATAAACACATTTATTGTATCTACAACCTGGCTTGTTAACAGACATTGCAATAGTCTACACCCTGTTGACACAATTTTTCAGTCAGTGGGGTTTCTTGTGATAATGAGCAAAAATGCAAAATGAAACAAAAAAACAAAGCAGAGGCCAAAAGTCACAGAAAGAGCAAGGAGAAACTACCATTTTTCTATAGACCTCAGGGGCTGACCATAGTGTGGCTTTACTAGCATAAAGGATACAAAGATCTTCACTATCTGCCAGGAGTTTTTTGATATGCTGCAGAAGATCTACTTGATTGTGCTCATTTGTAGAGTAGAACCAGCAAGGTCAGCTCTATGTGGATAAGAGACAATGGAGGACACATCTCTTTTCTCTCATAGATTTTTTTTTTAAAACAAAACAAAACAAACAAAATGAAAATATAAATAACTAATCCTTCCAGCTGAGGAACAATGTCATTATGAAATGATAAAAACGTTGGCACAGGTTAACCTCTGATTTTAATTGTAACTTTAATTCTGTATGATTTTAGCTGGCAGCTCAGTCTGTAGCATGAAAACAGAAATTATTGTGGAGTCTCTAACAAATCTCATAAAATTTTTTCTTCTGGAAAATTCCAAGTATTCCACATAATCCTTCATAACCCCTCCCTTCCTGATATAAAGCAGCTCTGTGCATGATCAGAGCTGAGGTGCTGCAGGAAGAAAAGATAAAGAAGTTTTTTTCTTCAAAAGACATTTTAAAGATGTTTACCCAATGCTGGTGTACGATAACCCCATTTTGTTTGAGACCTTGCCAAAGATTATTCTCTGTCTGATTTTTGTCTAGAAAAAGCCTTCAGAAAAGTTATCTTTCAACAGTTTCCACTGTTAAAAAACTTAAAAATAATCTCCCTATCAAACTGAGGAGGTTCTAATATTGGAAAATCATTTTTCCCTCCTAAACGTTTCTTGTGCTCACAATCTCTCTGACTGCTTCCCTTTTGTTTGGAGCATGAAGTGGATTTGAGAAACTTGTGTTGATCTGGCAAAGTTTTGCAGTGTTAACTAACTTGTCAGCATAAGAATTTTTTTAACTGAAAGTTTGAAGATGTGACTTTATTTTTAAGTTTAAAGCCTATAAATATCAAGTTCTTAATTTAAAAAGACAAGATGTTGACATTTTCTGTCTCATTATATCAGTGTCAGTATCTCAGCAAAGTAAATTTTTAAATGTATTTGAAAAACTTTTTGGTTTTTCTTTCTGTGCACTTATATGATGTGTATTCAATTCTGAATAATTACCTAAGACCTGAAAGTAGAAGATGTGCTTATGCATATTTCCACAACACTGTTTTATTTCAAAAAATATTTTTAGAGACAGAGAAATCATTTTTAAAATAGGCTATATAATATATTACCTACATTTCCCTCATGAAATGTTTGTATTTTCAGTTGATATTGGATGACCATTCCACCAGAGGAGAAATGAGGATGCAAAGCCACTGCACACTGAGAGGAGCCTTTGACACAGGACCACGAGAGGGAAGAAATCCAGCTGTTTTCTTCCTTTGGGCTCAGCTGGGCAAGGAAGATTGTTTTGTGGTCTGGGATGACATTGAGAGGTGGATGATGCTGCTAGCTCCCTGGGAGGGAGTTCCTGCTGCCTGCTCAGTTCACCCAGCTGAATGCCTTACTCCAGAAATAAACATTTGTTTCACTTTTCTCTGCCCCCTCCTTCAGTGAACACTTCTGTTTCCATGACCATGAAAAAGATGTTACCAGTCAAATCTGTTTTTCCATAGACCAGAGACAAATATGTCCTAAAATGAATCCTGCTTTCCCAATGGAGACTGGAAGCTTTTCTTTTTTTGATTTTGTGGATTCCTCATTGACATCATTATATTGATGTTAAAGTCAGGGATTTTCAGAGAGATTAGTGTAAGGGGATGGAACATAAATCCAGACAGAGCAAAAGAAATTTCCACTCCCACGACAACAGCAAAGGTAGTGGCTGTTTCTTGTATGAGACTGGAAGAAGCTACCTCATGGCATTTAACAATTCCCTAAGAATGTCAACTCCAAGAAATGGAAGGACAGGATATCACTGCTACATTTTGTTATCAGAAATGTCTCAACTGATTCAAAAGAAACCCCTCTTTGTCACAAAATCTTTGTATCATCACCAGGGATTACAATGAAACCCCTTGCACATACCCGTCTATGGATTACAGTACATGGTAACATGTAGGAAAAAGTTCCAAATAACATACTGTATGAATAGCACAGTTAAACATGGGTCATGCTTCACTGAAAAAAAAAAAGTGAAGGTGGAAAATACGTAATTTGGGGTCAGTGCTGCGTTACGTGTCAATCAGGTTTCTGCAGCGAAGTCCACTGAACAGATCTTGCTGTTCAACAGGGAAAAAAATGTAATGATAATCATGCTGGTTTTCATCTTTACAGTAGAGATTGCCAGCAAGATGATTTCCAAGTGAATGTGTCCTCTTCTAGTTTCACTAAGTTTTAACAAATGAGAAGAAAGTACCCTAAAAAAGAAGTATCCTTCTTTTATTTTCTTTTTATTTTTTAAATGGGAGCTGCCTGAGTCTTTGAGTATGTGCAGACTTATTCCAGTCCATGGAAGACTCTGAACTGTTTTCCATATGAAGAGCTCCACCTGGTTCAGGTTTCTGCAGGCAAAGTCACATATGAGCTCATGTGCACACAAGGCATGGTTTTTATTCAGTACAGAAAATTATCCTAGAGCATCGCAAAACAGGCAAAGCATTAGTTATTAATTTTAATATGTGAACAGGATCAGACACTGTTGTAACTCAAAGAAAAACTCTTGCCAGATAATTTTCTGTCAAACAGAATTGTTGGAAAGTAGTCAATGACTTCAACATTTACAAATGAAAGTATATTATAGACCAAGGTCTTACTTTGGTTTTGTTTCTCTGTTTTCGTTTTTTTATCCTGTATGCTGCTTTTCCATGCAATTTGGAAATTACCAGGACAGTCATTGTTTTCAATACATAGTCTTGTATGTGTGTGTATGTGTAGGATAAGAAAATAATTGTTTGCCATTAGAAAAGTCTCTGGATTAGTTACACTAGACTGTGGGTAACTACTAAGAGCTCAAAAATGTGCAGTAGTGTCGTCTTTGTCTCAGAGGATGAAGAGAAAGGCTCGAAGGTTTTGATGAATCAGAAGGCTGTCCTTTATTGTAACAATGCAATCCCTTTTTATAGAGTCTTTCGCTAACAGTTATTTAATTGGCTAAATGACACAACATGTCTCTACCACCATTGGATGAGATAGAGAGAGCATGTTTTGAGAACACACACAAGGGTAAAGTAAGCTAAAGTTTAAAACAGCACCTGTCATTTTGAGAATGTGAAATGCTTACAAAACTTCTATCAGTCCTTCTCTGAGAACATGAAATTGTTCACAGAGCTGTCCTTAGAAAGGAAAGCTGCTTTCTCTTGGGAAAGCCAGGGCCTGCTGCTGAGTTTTTCTGAGTCCCACTGAAAGTCAGCCCCACACAGTACAGATGTCTGATCGAGGGAAAAAGGGTAAATCCAAGGACAAGCTGCTGTAGAGGACAGGACAGACATAAAACTTTGTTTTGAAGAGAACTGTCAGTGATCTTTGATTCAAATGCTTTTCACCATTTGTATGCAAATAATAGAAACTAGCAAATGACTCAGGATAAACCTGGTCAAGGGCTAAGATCATTATCACTATAATCAGAAAAGGATGTTTCCATTTACTAGAACAGGGAAGGACTGGAAGCATTGCAGCTGTTGTACATATTCTCAGCAGTGCAACTAAATGAGTAGCCATTTACTCTGGGAAAATTCTTGTTCAAAAGTACAGGAGAAAGTTCTTCTATTCTCTTGTTTTCTGTGGTGGTCTCTATGCTGTGTATGGCTGTTTTGTTGTGTGCTGACCTCCTGCTTGTCTGTCAAATACATACAGCTCTCCTGGGGCACAGGTGAAGGTGGAGCAATAAAAGACAAGACAGATGTGTAGTAAGGATGATTGACACTGTGTAAGGATTGCCAAAAAAATGTACACAGAAAGGACTTTTTGCAGATTGTACTGGGAAAGAACAATAAAGGAGGAGCAGGTTGCACAATATGCTCTTCGACAGATATTTATATCCAAAAATATTGAAAATTAGAGGAGATAATGCAATGATATTATTTCATCCACAAAAGAAACTATACAGGACTGTACCAGCATGGCTGTACTTTTCATGGTTTGAGAATCTTCCTATGCACTCCAAGGCAGAGAGGTGGCTCCATGGCAAGAACAGGATGGCTCACCCTGACCATGGGACCAGATCCTGCAGGACTATCCCTGCTGCAAGATCACATCCAAGACCAGGCTATGATACTGCATTCCCATTAAACCTCTGTCTGAGCTGGTGACCTCCAGCTGTGAGTATCAGTGCCACAAATTTGTACAAAGCAGCAGCCTTGGCAAGCCCCAAAGCCACCTGACAGCTTTCATGGAGTAAAATGGATCATGTAGAGCCCCTACACTGTGTCAGACAGACAGCTTGAAACAGAGCTGGCCACACAGTGACCAGTTGATTCACAGCCAGTTGCTTTACTTCAAAGCACAAAGTTTGCTTAAACACGTTTGGATTGAGGATTTAGAAAATGTGAGAGGGAGACGGAAGGAGAAGTACTCCAGGAAAACAGCCAAGTTTATAACTGAAAGAAAGGCAGAGATGATTGAATACAATTCTTGAGAGAATCGTAGGCTGGTGAGCCTCAGTTCTTGAGGAGGCACTTGAGCAAATCTCCCCTTGATAATGAGGCTCAAAGCCTCAGAGGTTGGAAGGTCCTGTTTTTTTTGACAGACTCTACTGTAACAAACACCTCTCTTGGAAAAAAATTGTTAACAATTACTCCCTGTAAAGGATGTGCTTTCATCCACAGATCAGACATATTGCAAGTTGCAACTCATTAAAAAGATTCTCTCTGGGCTTCTGTCCAAAATTAGTGCCAGCTTTCTCCAAGCATTTGAGCAAACACAACTGCTACCATCAGTGCCGCCTTCCTTTGGAAAAATCCTTTGATGCTCAGTGGCTGTGGGAGTCAGCCAGCCACTAACAACGTGTCTGCAGTTTCCTCCTGCTGCTTACAAGGTACCACCAGGCTGAACAAAGCTGCACGGCTGCACGCTGAGCTCCCACAGCACGAGGTCTTCTAAGCCTGCTCACCTCTGAGGCACTGTGTGGATCCAGAGGTGACTTACCCAGCTGGGCTGTGGGTGTGATACAGGCTGTGTAAGTGCCAGAACAGAAGCACAGAAGCACAGAAAATGTTAGCTCAGTCACAAGCATGTCTCACAGAAATGTAGTGTCATTTCACTTTTTCACTATGCAGGTGTCCAGGGTTTTGATGAAATTCAGTGGGACGGTAAGGCTGCTCATACTGGGATGGAGAGAGGCCAGTCTGCTCAGAGCAGAGAGCCAAGGGCAATAAGTAGGAAATGTGCAAGGAGGAGGCAAGTCTGAACTCCTGTTCCTTTTCGGGGTGTAACTCCCTCACAGCAGGCTGCAGTGCTGTAGCAAGCCTGATAAAGATGTAGTCTTCCAAACACCCATGGATTTGGATGCTGACACCAATGACAAGGAATGGAGCTAGAGAGGGGCTTCTCATCTCTTTGCCAGAGACAAGCAGTCTGAAGTAATTCTAGTTTCAACTCCAGAAGTGCTTGGAGAAACAGGTAAACATCAATATTGCATTTGCAGATGTCAGATGCCTACAGGATTAGATGCTGCTGGGCAGGGAGCTGAAGCCAGGTACCTGCAGAAACAGGCAGCAGGTAAATGAAGGCATTGTGAGTTGGCTCCAACGTGAGGAACACAAGATTTCTCTGCTGTTAGTGTAAGGATTGCAGGGGAGTGCAGTTTGGCAGGTCTCCTTGAGGCAGCTGCTTGTGCTGTGGGGTACAGCCCAGCTCAATCCTCAGTGTGTCTCACATGCAGCACTTGCTCCAGGCAGGAGTTTCAGCCCCAGCTCCTTGGATGTTGAGTCCACTGTGCCACCACACAGCATGGGGATGGGCTTGAGAAGCACTTGCTCCACTTCCCCTACCAACATGCTGTGAGGAGAAGGATAAAGGGGATTTTAATTGCTAGTTGGTTTTCTCCTAGGCAAAACAGGAGTTCTAAGAGGACACTTCGGTTCGCTAGACAAAAGAGAGACTTAATGTTTCATATCTGGAAAAGATCTAACAGATGTTTATTTTGTGCCTCACCAGGGCTGGAATCCTCACTTTTTAATACTACTTGGCACTTACAGTGTGCTAGTTAAGGACAAAGAATTGTGCAAATATTAATTAACCTTCAAGGAATAGGAGAGGATCCTTTTTCAGAGGGGAAAACCCAGAGGGCAGCGATCTTAAACGAGGTCATGTACGTAGCATCACTGTTGTTTTGATATCCTCTGCTTTGAGGGGAGATCCTCAGGAGGAGGGGAATAGCCTGAGGAATAGGGACCTAGGGAGGACTACTGAAATGACTGATGAGAGAAGAAGGGGTCAAGCCTTTTGCTGAGCCAAGCAAAGACATGTCTGAAGGATATTGGAGAGCGGGATGGGCTGCAGAATATATTCAAGGATGGAAATAGCAGGTGTGCTGATGAGATGAAAACACAGCAAGCTGCTTCCGAAGAAGCCTTGACAAACGGGGATTAAAATAATTGAAAGGATCCTGAACTATAGCACTAAGTACAAGGTGTTGGGTTTCACCTCTATTAGACAAATAATGTTCCAGCAGGGGCCCTTCATATGTCAGCACTTGCCAATAGGTACTGCTGTGTAACTAGCTCGGCTGAGGGTCTGGCCCTGAGAAGCAAAGGGCTCCTTTGTGATCAAAAAAGGAAATATGATGACAAACATGCTGGCAAATATAAGTAGGAAATAAGTTTAAATGGTGGCAAATGCATATCATATTCACTTTCAAACCAGATGCAGCAGAACCTAGTTTTAATTTCACTGGCACTCATTGTGTGGAACTATCAATCAGAGACTTGCAGTACATTGCATGGTAATACTGAACTCACAGGCTTCTAAAAGAGACATGAAAATGCATCTCAAAAGAATGGTAGAATGTACTCCACAAAATAAGCTCCTTCTTTTTTTTTTTTCCCTTTTTTTTTCCCAGGAGAAATGTTCTCTCCTGAGATGCTGCTTACCTTTGCACATCTGATAAGAGACTTGAAAAGGATTTAGGGCATGTGCCAGTTGAAAAAGTCACCTGCAGTTCTGGGATTACTTCTGACTTCCTACGTCCCTTTTAAAGCAAAAGAACAATGCAACTTGACACTATTACCAAGCTGCCCAGAAAGGTGGTTTTAAAAGATTCAGTACCTAAATAAGATTTTCAAATAGTTTTTACTGCTTTTCTTACTCAACAGCCCTGCAAGTTAGTGTTCAGGTAGGAGGCTAATGGAACAACATTTTTGCTGGATAACAGCAATATCAAAAGTATCCAACTATGAGTTAATCCCGGTTTTATGGATCTGCCATTTATCTTTAAATAATTTTACCATTCTGCAGCAATTTGCTTGTTTCTTTTAATGTCTCTGAATAGCCAACAATTATACATGCAGAGATCAAGATGACTATATTCATGGTATCAGGGTGGCAGCCTTTCTTTGAAGATGGAGGAAAGGTGATTGCTTACAAAGAGTATTCATGAGAAGCAAAATGAATTTTCCTGTCAAGGACAGTTGTGGAGTTACGAGCACAACTTGGGCTTTCTGGCTCTGAGACCAGTTCAAAATTAACAAAACAGAATTTCCTTGGAGAACAATATTGCAAAACACAATGCTTTCAAATAAGTGGTGTATTTCTGCCATATTTTGTTATCTTTCTGAAGAGCCACTTTAAACACACCAGGAAACTGTACAGAACCTAGCAGACTATTTTTCTTATGTTGTGGGTTATATTAATGTATCACCCCAATGTATTAATATTGTTTATCAGTATTCTAGATTCAGTAGTCAGTTTTGCCTCTTCTGGAGCATGATTTCTTTGGCTTACTGTATCTTAGTTTCTTACAAGTTCAGTACAGCAAGCTCTCTCCTTAAATTAGGGTTCTTTGGTAAATCTTTCTATAAACGGAAACGTAAATTTCAATGTCTATGCTCAATAAGGTATTGTTAACTCCATCTAAGAAATCTATCATAATACCATTTGGGAAAACTAAGCCTATTACCAAAAAATTCAGATCTTTTCAATTTTCAGTTTTGCATTTGAAAAGTAGGCCATTAAAATGACACGTGAATGCTGCAGAGCACAGCTTCTAAGTGACTCCTACCTGTAGATACATGGGATAACTTAAAAACTGGAATTAAATCCTTCATAATGAAATGGCTAAAAGACAAGAAGGCTTTTCCAAAATGCTGTTGGTGAGGAATTTCTCAGACTGAGGGAATTTTAAATTCCCCTTTGGTAGCTGTAAATAACTTCTTAGTCAAGATGAAAATCAGGAATAAACATGATTTTCTTGTACCCTGCTCTTGTCCGCTGAAGTCACTGAAAAGCTGCGGAGAACATAATTTGGCACATGATGTCTTTGTTACTTGACACTTGCCTGTATTTCTTGCATGAGAGTAAGTGAAATGATTGCAGCTGTACACCCACAAAATTGTGTTCCTTTTCCTTTGATGGCAATCTGAGGTGATTACACTGATACCTGTTGGGGGATCCTAATTCCACAATGATATCAGAGCCAAATTTGCCGCCTCACGACTTATTTCTTAACCATAGTCTTAAACTGCTCAGTGCACTGGAAAATGTTATGAGGCAACTGCTGGGTTACTGTGAGTTTGGCACACAGCCTTTGCCAAAAAGCAGGGCTGTAAAAGAGGCTTTGAAGGACCTTACAAGAACAGATATCCCCCAGTCAAATGGCATTGCTAATACCCATTATAAGCCTTGGGGTCTTTCTAGAGTGCTAAGGACACCCATGTTGATTCTGGACTGTAGAACTCCCTTCAGTTCCCAGTGCAGATGGATATGTGTAGCACAAATGACAACATCTGATGGATCAGGTATGGAGACTGAGTACACTGCTGATGTCTAAAGTGCTTGCAGTTTGCAACAATCTTTTAATTTTCAGGTTGCATTTCTTTGGGATCAGATTGTACTTATTCTTTCACCTAGACAGCCCTCCTGCCTCCTTGATGTTTACAAAAAGGTATTTATATGCACCAGATGCTTGCTCTCTAGTGTAAGCAAGGCAAGCAGTTTTAGATCTTCTCCTGTGAAGACTTTCCACAATTCCTTACTCTGCTATGTGCCTTTTACAGGCTGAGATTCTCTTTCTGGCACAAAAATTACCAGCACTGTTTGCTACATTCCCTGTCAGTCATCACTTGTTCTTTTCAGGTGCATTAATATTTCACGTTTGCTTGGTGCATCAATACATCTGTTCCACATTGCAGATGTATTGTGAGGCTGACTGTAGCAAACTGGGAGCTTTGAGCCATCCTTCGCTCAACTGTTATGTCCTCTCACTTTTTGTATACTTTGGTTTAATGTGAAGCAATGTTGATTACTACACCCAATTCCATGACCCTTGGGGGGTCACTGGGGAATCAAAAGGAACAAGAAGGGAGATAAGAGCAGAGGATGTCACATGTTCCCTGCTCAAGTAAGCCATGATGGAGATCAGCTATTACAGTAGGTAATCCTCTTCAAGCAGGGGTAGAAGGGTACAAACACTCGGAACCTCAGGTGTCCTGTTCCATCTGGTTCCTCAGCTGAAACATCTAAAGCAGTGGTCCATTCCAAAATACGAGGCTGTAAGCTCTGGTAACTGAACCATGGATGTCTATCCTGTCCCCCAGCTGCAGTGGAGCAGGAAGGAGTGATGGAGGGAGGGGAGAACAGCTGGGTGCAGTGTCAGCTTCAATTGCCCCAGCCAGAATCAGTGTTGAATTTCTGATAGAGCCTTTAATATGCCTGCTGTCATCATCACTGATAAAAGAAGTTAGTCCTTCAGCTCAAGTGATAGAAGTGTCCTTTATGGGGCTGAGAGTTCAGTATCCAATCCTGGCCAAAAGCCCTGCCAGAAGGAGCGTTAGCCTTGGCTGCAGGAAGCAAGAAGCTCAGTTGCCTTTGAAAATTCAATATAACCCTCACTTGGTGTTACACAGACAGCAGTGTGTGAGTGAGTGATGTGTGTGAGTTATTGATTTATCCTTCAACTTCTGTCCTTCATTTTATTCACATAACTTTATATCACAGGTTTTATGACTGATAGAAAAATATGATTCTCTTTCTACGCGCAGGACATTTCTCTTTTGCCAATTTCCCTAAATGAGATGAGTGATTAGTGACACAATCCCTGTGTCCTTACCATCATCTCTGATCACCTGTATCACCCTGAACTTGCTTTTGCCTTCCAATCAGAGAATCAGAGCAGTCTCAACAGAAGTGCAGATGCTGAGTAACAAATATTACTTTATGAGTAAAGTAATTAAAATAAGTATTACCTTATGGGTAAAGAAGAGTATTTGTATGAAGACCAGCCAAACTCCAAGTACCCGTTCAGACACACATTAGCTTTTGTGAATGGTTGTAAGTAAGAATACTGGTCAAACTGAACAACAGCTGCTTCAAATATAAACAAATACCATATTAGGTCAGTTCAGTGACTCACATGAGTTTCTATCACTTTTGGTTTAAAACACTGAGAATATATTCCCTAGCTGCTACTTCCAATCTCCTGTTTGCTGATGGGTTCCTCTTCTGGATGACAGTTTGGTACAGTACATCACTGAAATATACTGACACATTTCTTAAGCATATTGCATTCTCATAAGAACACAAAATAGAAAAAAAAGTTTGTACCTAATCCTACTTCTTCTGTCAGTCACTAAAATTGATTGACTCTCTTCTGTTTCTTTCTTTTCATTCATGATCGTGTTTTTGTTCAAATAATTGATTTATAATGTATCTAATTATTCTTTCCTGGTTTTCTACTTGAAAAATATCCATGTCCTGGCTCATTGCTATAGTATTTGTCATCAGAATAACACCATAAATCATTTTGAGCCTAAGATCAGATTGGGAACATGGAGAAAGGTCTGTATGACTTAAAGACATGTACAGAAGACATCTGAAAAACTGTTCTGCTTTAGAGAAATATTTTGATTAGACAATAATAATAAAGCTTTATTGGAATTAGGGTTTCTCTAGAAGGTGAATACTGCAAACTGTAGGGTTGCTAGAACAAGAATTTGCATGAGTTAGTGTGTGGAGAACTTTGGAGGTATCTTTTGATGGATTTGAATATTGCCAAGAAAATCTTATATCAGTGTTATCTTTGGTGTTCATGTAAAATCTCAATGGCTACAAGTGCTGTTACGTGAAGTATTCAACCAAAGACCTCCTGGAAAGATGACTTTGGAGGTGTGGAATTAAAACCATGGCTTATCTCAGCACAGAGAGAGGGGAGGAGAGTCACAGCTTCCCAGAGTCACAGGGAACTGTTACAAGAAACAGCTTGGACATGGGTTGGATCAATAAGGTCAGGTGAACATCTGATCTCCTTCATATTTATACTACTATAAAATGTCCTTGGTGGTAAAGGTAATCAAAATATTATCCAGTCTTGGAATGTGCTACTTAGTAGGACCTCAACATGCTAGAAAATCCAATTTACTTGGCTTGAACTACTCTCTGTATTCTCAGATGAAATTAGAGAATTTCTTCAAATATATTTTAAAATCTATTTTACTGACACTATAATAAGAAGAAAAAACATTAACACTGTCTTTTTAAATTAAGAACTTGAATATAATGCACTTTAAAAAAATATAGTGCCATTTAATTTCAAAGTTACCATTAAAGATGCTCAAGTTTACAAGTTAATGCTGCCAAATTTTGCTAGATCAACACAGGCTTTTTAAATCTGAGCTTAAAAAAAAACAACCTGAGGGGAGAATGTTGTTGATGGAGTGAAATCTAGAAATTTATGCTGACACACAGCGAGGAACTGGTGATAACTGCTGTGTGCAGTCTTCATGCCTGCAATATGCCCACAATTCACTTAATAGGAGAGAAAATGGCCAGCTGGTCCTGTTGAACTGAAGGCAGCAAGCTGTGATCCCTTGTCATTAAACTCAGGATAAACACTCTTCTTTAAAATGTAACTTTTTGAAATGACTTGAACTATTTCACAGATATTTCCATAAATGATTGGTTTTTCTAACTCCAACTGAGACTTTTGAAAGAAGTTTCAAGCTGTAATCAAAAAATGTACCTGTTCTCAGAATTTATTTTGCAAAGAAGAAAATGTGACTGATCTAATCTACTGTAAGGTGAAAATAAGATAGAAGTTTAATAAATATAATACCAAGATTTGCTTAGAGGATAATCTATACATTCTTGCTTCATATCTGTTGAGTAGAACTCCATCATCTTACTAACCACATTCTCATACTTGGCTACAATAATGTCATTTACCACTATCTGCAAATAGGGATGGTACATAAAGACAAAGCCATAATTAAGATTGCTGTACCTAAATACGTGGAGCAGTTAGGTAGAAAAAGCAGTGTAAAATTATTTTTTGATTTTTCAAGACTCAAAATTGTTTCTATCACATCTTTCTACTTAATTTGATTTACCAAACATAAAATCACAGTTCTCATTTGGGAAAATATTATACAAACAACACCAAAAATTCTCATCAATCCTCACTGTTTAGATGTACTTCTTATAATGCTTATGCTCTAAAACAGAAAAGAAACACAGGTATTGTGAACAGCATGTGGATTAAAACAAGCTGCCCTTTCAGAGGCACTTGTCCTTTACACAACTGTTATTTTCTTCCAGCAGTGAATCTGTACAAAGGTTTCCTGTACAGGGAATAAATTAATGGATCTATTTAAAAAGGACAAATATTATATTGCAAGCCATACTCGTGCTATCATGGCCAAACAGATGCTAGAGAACTAACATTTAAACATTGTTTTTGCAGAAACAAAAGGTTTATCACTGGAGTGGTATAACGTTACCAGGAGAGCTGACCTACTTACACACCATAACACTCTGAGGAGTCTCTGGGGAGATTGGAGACCCTGGAGCAGGGCATGTTTTACAAGCCAAGTCATGAAACTATGACCAAGAGCACAACTTTTTTTTTGTAGCAGCTGTTTATGGTTGACAGAAAAATTTTGGGCAAATTTATAACCATCTCAGTAGAGATATTTAAGGTTTACTTGTCTAATTCTCTAGTGATTGCTCTAGGCTTCCACTACATTCATTGAAGAGCAACCCACACATGCAGTCTCTCTGACCTACTTTAACTAACTACCTCCAGATGAGATGAATTTCTCCCTAGATGTGCCTGCTTCTCCCAGCTGCCTATAATGAGAAGCAGTGTAAATAGCTGAGAGTTTGGAAACTAACTTTCTGAGACCTGAGTGAGATAGGTCCCACCTGTGGTCTAAGAAGAGGTCCTCCATGACATACAAATACCTGAGCTAAGTTTTGTGAAAAAAGGAGTGTGTGTTCTCATGAGCTTCTCATGAGTGTTGGTAATGAAATTACGAGTGGCTGAGTTGATATGGCTTATGTCCACAGGTAAAGAGACTCTTCCTGGTGAGTGAAGAGATAAACTATCCAGCTTTTCTGCTTAGATATTCTCATTTTTACTTCATGGTGAAACCTTGAGACAACTGAAATGGAAAAGCTGGATAGCATCACATCTACTCACCTCGGTGACAAAGTGATTGGAAAGATGCACTCAGCACAGGGAAAGTAAAATAGCTAAAGCAATTTTACTGGAAAAGGTGTACGTCTGTTACGCAAATACATCAAAAGGGAAACCTTATTGAGGCGTTTCAATATTTAAATAATCCTATAAGAAAGATGGGGACAGATTTTTTAGCAGGGCGTGTTGTGATATGACAGGGGATTGTAGTTTTATATTAGAAGAGAGTAGATTCAGATTAGATATAAGGAAGAATTTTTTTCACAACCTAGGTGGCAAAACACTGGAACAGATGATCCAGAGAGGTGATGGATGCCCCATCCCTGGAAATATTCAAGGATGAATGGGGGGGTCTGAGAAACCTGATCTAGTTGAATATATCCCTGCAGGGGAGTTGGACCAGATGACCTGTAAAGGTCAGAGGGCTTGGACTAGATGACCTGTAAAGATCCCTGCCAACATAAACCGTTCTATGATTGTAGGGTTGTCTCTGGGGCATTAAGACCCTGCTGCTATGTGAAGTAGTTAGTGTTATTTCCTCTGAGCTCTAGAATTTACGACCAGTAAATGTCACTTTGCACTAGTGTAAGGAGGTTATGATAAACTGGTTGTATGTAATTGGAATCACACAAGAATACAGACAAATTTACTGTCAGGCAGAGTTGCTTCAGCTCAGCAGCTCTGCTGGTGGTGAGCAGCAAGGTATGACAGTAGCACAGAGCTGCCCAGTTAGCAGCACATTATCTCAGGGCAGTAGCACAGCAGTGAATGCCACTTGAACAATATTGATGGCATATGCAAAAAAAGCCAGCTTTAGTCACTCTGCAGATGGAATAGGTAAAAATCAAGGAATAAAATAGTTTTAACTAAATTTTGTATTTAAAAAAATTAAAAGACCTAACCTCCCAGACTTGTGGGTGAGCTCCAGTCAGCTTTAAGCCCTATCAAAACTTTCATCAACAAATTCCCTACAGGCTTTTAACTTATTTTGAGAGATGCCTGCTATGCTTGCCATGAAACCTTAAGGGAAAAAATAGTTCTTGTGTACCATTACCCATGTGTTTCCAAAGTATCTGTTTCTTGGGGTTAGTTCCCTTCAATGGGTCACCATGAGGATGAACGGATGTTCGATAGGATTTCTGCTGGTTCTGATGCTATTTTTCATAATTTTCCTTCTTAAAAAAAGTTATTTAAACTCTTGAAGTCTTCATAGCAAATTGTCTTATTGAAAGGAAACATTAAATTTGGTTTAGCTAGGAACAGAGAAAAGGACTTAAGGAGAGGTAGATCCCCAGCATGGTTTAGAGATGCTTTGTTTATCTGTGTCTCTAAATCTGCATTTAATCTTCAACTGGAAAATGCTGAACAGAAAATGGGTACAACCCTGTATCTTATGAAGATGATCTTGTTCCTGGCTTGGTGCACTGGATCCAAAGCTTGTCTTTCCAGCAGGCTATGGCTGACGTACATGTGGTAAATGTCCAGTCAGTTCCTAGCATTCATATGGGATTCTAGTACACTAACTTATCCTGCCTGATGCACTTCCACTTCAGGGTAACAGGTGCCATATCCCATCTCCAGAGATATTGTTGTTTTGTTTTACACTGTTTGGAGATTAGCTTTTCAGAGGTAATCTGTTTGACACACTTTGCCTATCATAAGACACCTGTTATTTCTGCAATTCTGTATAAATATTTATGATAGCTCTTGATGTGTCTGAGTTGCTCTCATTCCCAAACCTCTCCTGTAAGGGGACACATGACCATGTGACTCTGCATTCATACTTTTTCCTGAATTTTCATTCTGGATTGGATTCCATTCACCTGGTGAAACAATGAATACCCAGAGAATATCCAGTAACTTGTGTGATTTTTATAGTTCAATGTACTATATAGCAGACATAAATGGCATGTGCTTTTTTTTTACAGTAAAGCATCAAGCCCAACTAAAGTTGAAATCCAGTGAAGAAACCAGAGCTGTTAGCCCAGCTTTTGAGTGGTAGGCACACCTACCACTTGCCAAATATTTGTTCTACAGCAGTACACAACTGCTCAGCCAAGACTGAGGTTGCCAGTATGGTGCTTCACTGGTGATCAAGCAAACTCTAATCCTTGCCCAGCCCCAGAGGCAGTGGACAGGTGGGAAGAGAAGGGAGATCCTGTGAGAAGCACATTGCTTTTTAGAGACAGTGTTAGCACACCAGCCCTGATTGGAAAGCAAAGAGGCTTTGTCACCAGCAGTGCTGAGGGAGCAGTGCCATGGCTCGTAGCTGAGATGCATCCTCACAGGTCAGAGCCAAGAAACAGCAACATGTGTTGGGGCCAAGGCACTGGAAGGCTATCCAAGAAGGCATTGAGGAGGCACTGAACACATGGCATTGCTGTTCACACTTTGGCAGACCAGGAAGAAGAAAAAAAAAAAAGAAAATCACCAGGTAGGATGATTTTAGTTTCAAATTTATCACAACACCTTGGAATGCTGATGTACTAATTCCCTTGGTGTTTGCATTACTTTGTAGGCAAGCAGTTATGAATTCAGCCAGAATAAAGGCAAAGAAGAGGTGGTACACAGACATGCACACTGAGGAAATCTGACATCATGATTTTGCTGGAGAAATTTTGGGCTTTTCTGCAAGTTTTTGTTTGTTTTGTTAGTTTTTTATTGCTTGCGTAAACCTACACTATTTCTGTAATTAAGTTTACAGGCTCATACCTTTGACAGACAGAATTATTTCTGTTACATATTCTGAGTTTTAGTCTATTAGTCAGCCATAATATATCCTAATATGCAAGATTAATAACCCCAAAACAAACACACACATGTATACATACTCCTCTCTCTCCATGTGTGTATGCATTTTCCTCATTTGTGGAGTTAGTTAAAAAATTCATAAAGCTATTTATTTTCTAATTGAAAAAGGATATTCTGGTGAGAATAGTAGAAAGTTAAAATAATGTTTCTCTGCAGAGCTTTTTATTCCTCCCAGTACAGACACCACTGAAAGCAGCTAGCAGAGATGAGATTTGCTGCTGAAAAACAGGCTCTGAGCAGCACAACCTGAGAATGTTGCCCATAGCTGATAATAGATTGTCAGCGTTTGGACATGTTAGATACTGCAAAATATACTTCAAACCACACTGCAGAGAGCCTTCTTGTCAGCTTATAATTTTGGGGACTTTTTTCTCTTTTTACTGGTAAACAGAACTTTCCCTTCACTCTTCTTATCCTAGCTCTGTTTAACCGCTGATGCTTAGGTGTGGTGCATTCAGTGCAGCCTGTGCAGGACAGTCATTATGTGAAATGCCATGCAAGGTTTTGTTGTCTTTCTTTTCCTTCTGTCCTTCATACGGCTGTGACACACAGGTCCCAGAGGTCTTCAGGCTTTTCCACTTCCCAGGTCTCTTCTGAATTAATGTGCCTGGGGGAGCAGTCCTTGCTCCTTGTGTCAGCTGTCACAACGTGCACACCATTATGCAGTGCTACCCCAGTGCAGCAGTACTCAGCTTGTTTGTGGTACTTAGCTCCAAAACTGTTTGACTGCTCTTACTCCAGTGAATTGCAGGGGCATTCCTACTGCCTTGCTGTCCAGTTGCTCCCAAGTACTTGCTTAATCTAGCAAGGACAAGGGAGGTTAAAAATGAACTTGGATTATGCCTGTGGAGACTCCTTATTCGAGAGTCACTTGTTTCTTCATAATTTAAAGTACTAATCTTCCAGGGTTTCACTGCATATTTCTTCCAGCCTCTCTTCCCTTTTCTGTCCTTTAGACTGATTTCCTTTTGACTGTACACTCCTTCAGACAAAGCACAAAATTGTTCATGTAAAATTTTTATCCAAATTCAGCCTGTTAATTTTCTAATTTTTTTTTTTTGCTTTCTACATGCTCCTAAACTTTGCTGTTTTTACCTTGGAGTGAAACCCAAAGTACTTCACAATAAAATTTTTAGCCAGCAGATTCAGGGAATCTTCTTGGAGAAGAGAGGGGAAAAAACACGTTGCTGTTTCTACCACCCACCTGGTTCTGGCTGAGCTCAATATTAAAAAGCTGCTCGAAACAGAAGGAATAAATTAGCACAGGAAGCTCATGGAGGCTTCACATTAGTCAGGAAGTCCCAGGCTAGCTTCTGCTTTGGCTGGAAGCTAATCTTACAGGGGAAGATCTCCATGTTTACAGTTCTGCTTGAAAAAGTTCATCTCAGAGGTTTTTCTGGGGACAGAGCAGGGAAGTGTTCCAAACTATGGAGCTCCCAAATCCCAGCACATTTCCACTGTTAACACAAAATTTTAACAAATTCAAACTAAACTGGAAAACATTTATGATCTTACAGAAGGCAGAGGCATGAACAAGCACTTTGGTGCTTCTCGTTCTGTTCCATTTTGGGGTCCGCTGCTAGCGGTTTAATTTTGAGGACAGTGCACTGTCTCTAGCCTTTTTCTCTTCAGTGTGCATGAATCATCCAGCCTCAGAACATCCCATATCTGGCTGCCTCTCTCACAGCACTGGGCAGCAAAACACTGTTGCTCTCTTGCCTAACCCAGCTCCAAAAGAGGATGAAAAGTAAAGAGAGATAAAAGGTTTCGCAGGCATGGAAACACCAGTGATCTTCAGCTCTCACCAAAATGAAATTTTCCTGTCCTGTAAAAGGACAGCAAACCTAATAACTTGGACCTATAGTCAAATCAACAGTGAATGGTGTTATACAGTGCTTCAGGCCACCCTTATTTAGGATTTCCATGTGAATCTAGGTACATAACCTCAGGCATCAAGGCAAAGCTCAAATCAAAAGTAAGCATCAACTCGTTTTTATTATTCAGGTAGCAGCCTTATGATAAAGGCTATGCTTGGTTCTACACTTATAAATAAAACCTCAATAGAACAGTAACTCTGATGCTACTGAACTGTTCAATACAGCAGGCTAAAAATATTCCCAAATCAATCTAGGGTAGAAAGGTTTACGAAGATACCGAACTTTTTTCTTTTTTTTTCCCAAAGGTTTACGTGCTGTTGTCATTCAGAAACCCAGTGTGTATCAGAAAGCAAGATATTTATTCAAATAATCAGACATGGGGGCAAGTGAAAAATAGAATAAGACAGTTTATGTATGATGGATTGCACTGCAGCAGTATAGAATAAAATTTTTAAACAAAAAAAGTGCAATATTTTATTTTGGATCTGAAAAGATATATGATGAAGCTTGAGTATTTACTGGTTTCATCAATGAATTAAACAGGAAAAGAAAATCGTGTGGCAAGGAAAACTGCTGCTAATGAAAAAGTTAGCAGTGCCAGCACTGCAAACGAGGGTTTGAATATCAAATAAAGAACTTGGCTGAACCTTTAAATTGGAATTGCATAAATGGGAGAAAATTTAATAGGAACTTACAGCAATAACTACCATTATAAACCTGAGATTTGCCATTAAAGAGGAAAGAAGAAGAAACATACATGTGATGGTCAATCATACTCAATGAGATGCTCTAAAGAAGAAAGAAAAAACAAGGCTAAAACCTACTGGCTTAAATATTTTTGCTGCAGATTAGCAAGTATGAAGCCCCTTACAACCTCTCTGGAAAACTGAGTGCAACCTTGGACGTGCAGTTAAAAACAAAACAAACCCACAAATAAAACCCCAAACAAATCAACACAAAGGAGGATTCCAGCTGCCATACGTGCAGAGGAAGGTCACTCACAGGGGCAGAGGCTTTTTGTCATGCTGAGGGAGATTGGAAAGAGCTTGGCTTGCTCCCTCTGGCAAAGCAAAGTTTGTATGAAGCTGGAAAGGCTGTTTTGATGCTGTCTGGAGTGATGGGTTAGTGCTGTACAGAGTGAAGAGCTAAGAAAATGTTTCACTGCCATGAAGCCAAAGGGTACAGCTCTCTGTGAATAAATGTTAAATTCAAATTTGAAGAAAGTTTCCATTCTTCAGATAGAGCTTAAAAAGCCATAGAAATTGGGCAACCATCCACAAAATTCTTAATATGGAACAAGATAGATTTATGAAGTGGTTTATGTGGCATGATTGCTGGAGATAGCAGGGGTCTGGGTCTGTTGACTCAAAGGTGCAGTGTACTGAATGTTCCACCTATATGCTGGGCTCAAGGGGTCAAATTATATCATTATTTGCTACAAAAATACAGATCTCAAGCTATGCAGCAGACTGCCCAGAAGGAATAGGAAAAAAATTATACACTCACCATTTTTTTTATTCTCTCAGGTGAATTAGACCAAACGGTGCGGGATTACAAGGGAATAGACTGAGGCTTTGCAGTGGGTGAGGTCCTTCCAGCATTCCTCAAAGTCGCCTTCCACCTCAGAAGCAGGTTTGAACACCTAGATTTATTTTAAAGCTACATCACTTCAAGTATCTCAAATTCTTCCCTCTATTTTTAAACTGTATTTTGGGTTCAGAAAGCACATTTTACTGATCTGTTTGTATTATTTTCCTGCTACTGATAGATTTCAAGAATTTGGGGCTCTTCATCATCATCTCTTTTTACCTCCACTAAAGCCAGTAGTTTCCTCTGTACTTTTTTGCATCAATAAAACTAGACAACTGAAAGTGCCTAAACTGAGTCTGTCTATGAATATGGAAAGGAGCAGGGGCAAGAAATTCATAGCAGAGAAATATGCGCTTTCCACACGATTTCCCCATTTTGATGGGCTGGCACATGCCACTTTAGCATTTTGCTCCTTTTCTCACAGCAAGGTGAAGATTTTTTGCTCATTATTAGTGTACAAATTCATAATATTATCTTCCACTTTCTAGGCCACCAGTGATACATATTCTCATTCTTTTAACTGTGTCCCAAAAAAATAGGATGCCAAGATGTGGTGGGAGAAATTAAGTAGGACTTTGGTGTGTGAGGGAAGAGCGATGCCAGTGAGGAGCATACCCCAATAAAACCTCAACTTCTTCCTGAAATATTTCCCAGTGCATGTATAAAAGGTGTTTCTTAATGCTGGGCCTTCAGAAACAGCCCTGTGGGAATTAGAGGGATTGTCTCCAGTGGCTCAGCTGGCCAATGGAGGTGCCTCTTTTGCCTGCCATTTCTACACTGGAGTTGCAGCAAAGACCTGTCTGAGCCAGGATTAGGTTAAGTGCCCCCAAAACAGCAGGAATCCATCTAGGGCAACAATTGCTTATGCAGATGGAGCCCACACTGAGCTCCTTGCTGTGGCAGCTAAGCTGCCATCAATCACAGCACAGCTGGAGCAGTGACTGTGTTATAGACATTGCCTTTGTTTGCAAAGCGTGATAAAGTTGAGCCCACAGCTGGTGCTGAGAGGATGTTTTTTGAGAGCTGTGACGAAGTGTGGAGCCTCTATCCCCCTCTGAATTCCAAAATGATGGAAGGGCAATATCCTTGCATCATTTGGTATGGCTTGCTCCTGTGATGCCATATAACAATAAATCTAGTTCTGCATCTCCTGGTTGATAAAAGTTGTTTATCTCCAGCTGAGATGCTGGACTTGATTTATATTAGACTGCTTTTTCTTTTGTATGAAGGTCAGCCTCATTACATCTTTATAAGGATTCTGGAAAATGGATCTAATTGGGATTGTACTGTAGCCCAAAGTTTTCTGTATTTCCCAACCAAAATGAATATTAAGTAAACAGAACTGCACTCATGTAGGACTAGATAAGATATTACAATATATCCTAACCCCTCCTCTGTGGAGGCAGGTTTGCCTTCCTACAGACTTCTACTGGCTGACTGCAGTACTAAAACATTAAATGTACCTGACACAGTTCTCTGGCCCTGAGACCAAATGGCCCAGGGAAATACACTTTGAAGCACTCCTATCCTGCTGTCAAGAATGCTCCCATTAAGCCTGTCCGCTGGGAATAACCCACAGCCCATGTGAACACCAGGACTATACAGGGAGTGCTTATGGACCCAGAACAACTTGATGGTTTCTTAGGGAGGACGACTGAGAGCCCAGGTCTATGTTCTAGTATTGCTAATTGCTGATATTGATATAACCTGTGAACCCTGCACTGATGCAGAGTTCATAATCTTCTGTGCTCACCATGCTACCCTCTCTCTACCCTACTAAGAAGTCTTCCCTAGTATCTGCCCTGATTAGAATAAAGTTAGCAAGAAGAACTTGTAAAAGCCTTTATAATAATGCAAGATTTCC
This sequence comes from Irena cyanogastra, assembly GCA_013397155.1. NCBI lineage: Eukaryota > Metazoa > Chordata > Aves > Passeriformes > Irenidae > Irena > Irena cyanogastra. The sequence continues at coordinate 427,533 of VWZV01008682.1, forward strand.
ATTTCCTTCTCTGTCCTCACTCTCCAAACTGAACTACCACAGCCTTTTTTTTTTTCCTCTGCAGATTTTCTCTTTCAGACCTCTTGCTGCTCTTGTTGCTCACATTTCCTTGCATTTTCTCTGTCTTATGTTCAAGAATTCAGGCCAGGATGCAGTGCTCAAGGAAACCTTTCACTCTCTGTGACATTCTCTGTGTGACAGAAGAAATGTCTTTGTCTTGTTGCACACCCCATTTCTGTAATGCTTTCCAAAATGAGTATTGTCTTCCTTCTGCAGAGCTAGATTGCTGCATCCATACCAGTTTTGTGACTCCTATACACCCCGCTCTTTCACCAACACACAGCTATCTAGCTGATTGTTATCCCCATTGATTTGTTCTGTAATAGCTTGCCAGGAATAAACCCTTCACAATCCATTTGAAGCAAAGACAGGCTAAATTAATCTTGTTGATTCTGGACAGCTACATCACCGGTTCATTTCAAAATTTGTCCTGGTCTTCCACAACTTTTGTCACCTCCATAACTTCTCATTAACCATTTAGCCCTATATAAATGAAAACGCTGAGTAGAATGAGCAGAGGAGAGACTTGTAAGGCAACTCACTTGAAATACCTTCCCATTCTGTTTCTCTTGGGGGTATTTTAATGACCATTTCTGGACTGCTTTTTTGACACTTGTAGCTAGGCCTGATGTCCTTAGGTAACTGTGGGAATGGTGTGCGAGACAGTGCTGAGGTCCTCCACTGAGCTCAGATAAATTTTCAAGACAAAGTTTGTCCTTCCTTTCTCACTAGGCATGTATCCAGTCTTGGTAGAGAAATACTTTTCCTACACAAGAGTCAGAAAGAGCTGACTTGGGCATGCAGTACTGGTTCAAAAAGTTTACCCTGAGGAAAACCTTAGAAAATGTTAATGCATGTTGAGCTGACCTGCCATAGTGTACAGCTTTTTATTGCAAAAAATAGCCGGGTTGTGTTTCTCTGTGTGTAGTAATGTTGCAGTGGGAGCTGTGACCCTCTGGAGATCAATCATTTCTGAATTACAGATCTTCCTTGCCCAATACAGGTAACACTTGTAAGCAGGGGCAATATCTTATATGAAATCGACTGATGTAACTCCTATTTTATATAAATGATTATCATAACAGCAAAATGAAAGGAAGAAAACAAATTGTTTTGTTGCTATTATGGTAATGAATGCATTAGAAATGCATACAAAAGCATCTCAGTGACTTAAGCCATTGCTCATATAAACTGTTGGCTCTCAGGTTTTTGTGATGGCTTTTTTGTTTCTCCACTGTTCTTGAACAGCTGTAGCCTCCATTCGTTGAAAGGACAGAACCTTGGGCCTGTGAACAGCCCTGCCTTCAGCCCTCTCAGAAGAGAAAAGAACACAAGGGTGCTTGTGACTATTGGGTGCTCATTCCAGGCAGAAACCTGTTACCTGAGCAGTGACTCACAGGGGAGTATACTTCCAGTTTTGCCATTTGTCCTCCAGCCATCTGACTGCATTTGGGAAGCCCACAAAGGAAAAATCAAGCGAGAGATTGATTTGTAGCTTGGTGCTAGCTGAGTTGCCTGTCAGTTAAGACATGTAGGATGATATGGTTTTTTGATGGTCAGAATACAAAACTCAGAATGAAAATCAGAGCCAGCCAAGGATGTGAGACAGTGGACATGGAAGCAGTATTCCATCATGTAGCAAAAGTTCGTGCTGCATTATCTTAACTAAACAATTTCCATTTCCAACAAGCAAATGTGGGACCTGCCTAGAACACTAATTCTTAAATGCATGAGTACTCCTGGGAACTGTTTACTGCACAATTTAGACCAAGAGGGAATATTTTTATTCAGCTGCTCCTCAGTGTGTAAATCCTCTTGCCTGAAACACCTATAAACTTGGCAGAAGTGTAAGGGCTTGATTCTGAAAAGCACTGGTGGCTGAGTTGACCTTCTTCAAACAAGATTTTAATCCATTTTGCTTGGACAAGACTAAATTACAGTAAATGTTTCTTTGCCTATTTCTATTCTTTTGCCAGTACGCAGAGCTCACTGTATAGCATATACTATTTTTATTCATGAAATTGGTACAAACTTAACGTAACTACTTGTAACTAGAGTTTGTAAAATTAATTTCCATGCCACCACATGGAAATATGGTGGTATATAATGCCTCTTTTTAATTAACCAGAAATATAGATTTAAGAGCTGCTACAAAGCAGGCTTAAAAAAAACAAAAAACAACAAAAGGAAGGCAAATTAGAAGGCAAATTAGAAGCAAAACTTGCATTGTAACTCATCTGTTGTTTAAGTCCCACACCTACAACATCTGAGATGCAATTATGAGATTACATATTGATGTAAATTAATGACCTTTTATTGTTCAGCCACTATGTCATAACAAAAATTACACTTTACAGTGCCTTTAAAATTAATTTTTTTCCCTGTGTCTGTTTTCTTTTTCAAGGGGAAGATCCATCTCTCTTGTTGGAGATTCTGGCTTGTTTAGAGTTCTTTGTGTGACTACACATGAAAATATGAAACACTTTTCAATTTGGAACTCTGTGCTACTAGGAGTCTTCTAACATGGGCAATCTTCCATTCCTGTCCAGGCAAGGTCTCTTCCTCTCGATGAGAATTCTGTGTATGTTGTCTCTTTTACAGATACATATCAAAAATTTGCATGCACAGATGCTCACACCAGTGAGCCTTGAACTTGTGCCTGTCTTGCAACCCAAACATGAGAAATTTATATATTTGGAAGAATACTGTCTGCAATCACTGAATATTTAGCCAGAAGAGGCTGCTTTTTGAGGTCTTTGCTAATCAAATATAATTTCTATTACCTTGTTCCTCATTCTTGGAAATGAAACCGGGTTCCTCAATAAATTGGGAAAGCAGATGATGGACATTTAAATCCCACCATGTGCATTCCCTTGAAAGCTCATGTACAGCTAGTCACTGTGCTGTGCATAGTGGTATGACATTCATCATGCTGGTTTTTATGGTTCTGCATTGTGCTGGGGTAGACTGCGCATTTTTCTGTTCATAGAATTTCCCAGCCTTTCAGAAACGTGCCCATTAATGTTGTGGCTTGAGCAGAAGTCTTCCACTCCTCTCTTTCTTCTTCCATGAGCCATGAACCTCTAGCCTTACATGGCTGGGGCTTTACAGCCTGGAAAAAAACCCAAAAAAACAGCTAGGAGGTCATGCTGAAGCATGCAGTGGCATGGAAAAGGCTGGAAACTGTTTACAGTTCCTTCTAATACAAGAATGAGGGGCACTAGGTAAAGCCAGAAAATTGCAGGTTGAAATGAACTAGAAAGGAGCCACACACAGTGCAGAAGGACATGGAAATCCCTGCCAATGTGTGTTTGAGGTGCTAAAAGGTTGCATGGGTCTATAAAACACGGGAAGCATTTGTGTTAGAAAATTCCAACCAGGACTCCTAATTGCAAACATTTAACTTGAGAATTTCTGGGTCAGGAAAGTTCCTAAATCACAAATTACTTGGTCTAGGAAGGTATTCTAGGGAGACATTGCTATGGATTCACCTGTTATAACACTCTTCTCTTGGCATTCACTTATGTCTGCCATCAAAGACAGACAGTGGGAGAAATGGCTGCACAGAGGATGCTGAGGCTGGTCCATCTGCACAGGGATTGATTAGGAGCATCTGAAGCTGATGGAATACATTGATTTTAAAGGTAAAAATCAAGTCTTGGGAAAAAAATGAAAAAGGAAAAAAACAGAAGAGAGAAAGGAAAGAAACAGAAAAAAAAAGTCTCCCCAGTACTCAGCCAGGAAGAAGAGTGGTGAGGTCTCATTGGTCATTCCTTATTGGGACTGTCTCCAATGCAGCTGGTATCAGGACTGAAGATGACAAGAAGGAGCAGGACTTGTGCTCTGCTATTTCCCTAGAACTACATGTCTTTCATCAGAACCTGCCCAAGATCCCTACTGGTTGTTCCTGTGAGTGAGATTATTAGTGCTGACTGGAGTGTGTTTACCAGATCCAAATTTTGCACACTGGTCAGTTGTTAAGCTTCTGCACATTTGCTGTTGCCTCTGCCACAGCCTCAGCATTACTAGAGCTAAGGTTCAAGGGCACTTTGGGCACTGGGAAGCAACGAGGGATGGAGCAGGAGTGGAGATGACCACTTAGAGGAGAGCTGCCAGGAGAGCTGCCAGCAGGCAAGGAGATGCCACTTTGAAATCACCTAATGTTCAAGTTTTTCAGATACCAAATTGTATCTCAAGGAGAGAGAGGAAAAAAACCCCTTGCTTTTAAAAATAATTTAAAAATACTAAACAAAAGAGAACTGCACAGTCAAAACCAGTATGTAGCACAGGATTCATTTAAGCTACAGCATAACGGTCATTAAATATTTTTTAAACATAATCATACATTTTGAGGATTAGTTTGCTTGTCATAATGAAAACAATTAAATGTCCCCATTCTTCTTTTATAGAAAGACAACTGCTTTTGGAGCAACTCAGAATGGAAAAAACCAAAGCAAACCAAAAAACAACCAGCCAGCCATGTCATCTTGACATTGTGTACACTGTGTGAGCTCCTAGATCTTATCAAGTGTTTATAATTTCATGTTGAAAAGGCTGACAGACTTTCTACTACACAAGTGCTACCAGGTGCTTAAAAATACTTCAAAATACAATCTTATTTCAAGCCTGATGAATTTGTAGCTTTTTCAGATGTCAGCAAGGATGAAATTTCACCTTCCCACATCTCATGTGCACCTTTACTCTCACTGAGGGCTCTTCTGCAGCAGAGTACATTTACTTATGTGTGCTGAAGTCAGTGAGATAATTCATGTAAGTGCCCCTGGTATAAGCAGGTGCCTGCCTGTGTTTATCACCTGTGTTTGGATGAGGCCAGAGTGGATGTGAATGGAGTTACATCCACCTGGTATCCAGTCACAAGTGGTGCTCCCCAGGGCTCAGTGTTGGGCCAAGCCCTCTTTAATATCTTTACCAATGATCTGGATGAGGTGATCGAGGGCATTCTCAGTCAGTTTGCAGTTGAAACCAAGGTGGGCACAAGTGTTAATCTGCTGGAGGGCAGGATATCTCTACAGAAGGATCTGGACAGGCTGGATTGATGGCCCAATTACACGAGGCTGAACAAGGCCAAGCGCTGGGTCCTGCCCTTAGGACACAACAACTCCCAGGAGTACCACAGGCTGGGGGAGGGGTGCCTGGAAAGCTGCCCAGAGGAAAAGGACATGGAGGTGGTGGCTCATGGTGACTGAACATGATCAGTGTGTGCCCAGGTGGCCAAGAAGGCCAATGGCACATGGCCTGTGTCAGCAATAGTGTGGCCAGCAGGATCAGGGCAGTGATTGTGCCGCTGTACTCAGCACTGGTGAGGCCACACCTCGAGCACTGTGTCCAGTTCCGGGCCCCTCACTACAACAAAGACACTGGGGGGCTGGAGTGAGTCCAGGGAAGGGCAGTCTGGAGCACCAGTCTCGTGAGGAGTGGTTGTGGTAGCTGGGAGTTGTTTAGCCTGGAGAAAAGGAGACTCAGGGAACACCATAATGCTCTCAAGAAATGCTTGAAAGGAGGGTGAGGCCAGGTGAGGACTGATCTCCTATGCCAGGTTACAAGTGATAGGACAAGAGGAAATTACTTTAATTGCACCAGGGCAGTTTTAGATTAGACATTAGGAAAAATTTCTCCTCAGAAAGGGTGGTCAGGCATTGCAAGAGACTGGCCAGGGAAGTGGTGTCACCATCTCTAGAGCTATTCAACAGATGTGTAGATGTGACCCTTAAGGACATGGTTTAGTGGTGGACTTGTCAGTCTTGGGATAACAGCTGGACTTGATGACCTTGAAGATCTTTTCTAGTCTAAATAATTCTGTGATTCTATGATTCCCTGGTAAAAAGAGCTAATGGCTGTAAGCTCAAGCTTTTTAAATAAAAATGAAAAATGAAGAACATTCATTATTTGTAATCAATGAGAAACAAATTACCAGTGTTGGTAGCAGATTCTTAACTTTTAGATAACTTCAAATTATGCCTGGATGGAAGATACACTTTAATGGAACACAAGCTATTTGGCTTCATATACTCAATCACTCTCTATTTGCTGTTTTTAATAGGAGTATTAAATCTTTTCATTCACTGAGGTTCCAGAATGATACACTACCTACAGACCTATTCCCATTTCTTTTTCTATATAATACTAAATGTAATTTTATTGTTTGGAGGGGTTTTTTGTTTGTTTTGGTTTTGGTTTGTTGTGGTTTTTTTAACAGTAACTGTGGGAAAAAATACTGAGAAACTACAATATAATAAATAAATGAATAGAATATATTAAATACATTTTCAAACATGGCTCTACTTCCCCTCAAGAGGCTTGAATCTAATATTGACTCCAATCTCAGCATTTTAAGTCCTTCAAGTCCTTCAGAAAAATTCATGCTAATAGATCCAATATTGAGTTTTGCATTCTGCCTCTATTGCAGTGAAACGCTCAAGAATGTCATATTAAAACAGCAAATATAAAAGTAATCTCCATTATTATTCCAAGCAAACAAATTGCAAACAATTTCATTGGAACCAATGAAACTAACACAGACGTCATCACAGAGATTTGTTTTCTCCATTGCCTCACTTCCTCCCAATAGTAACCCAGCACCTTCCACACCCCTTGCCATGATAAACCAGCAGCTTCAGTATCATCGTCCAACTTCCCCTGCATTATCTCCATTTTACCTCTTCATCTGGGCTTGAATGGCCCATCATCCAATGCCCAGCATATCCTTAAGTCTTAGCTGTGTTCTTCTTTCTCCATGGCTGGGCCAGTGGCTATGTGTGGGTCACAGTGGCCCATGTGCCAACCCATGAGCCAGCCCGTGCGTGTGAGGAACTCGCTCTGACCAGGTTAGGATCCCTCTACAACCTTTCTCTCAGCACAGGACATTATTTAGATCTCTCTCATCTGCCTGGCCACAGACTTTCATGAAATTTGCAGGAAATGATTTATCATTGATATCTTGCCTTTCTGTCAGATGGGCTTGTAGTTGCCACGTGATGGATAAACAGAGAGCAAGATCATGCACGCTGCATTTCCCTGGGAAACCAGACTGAAAACTCATAAGGTGTCTTACAGAACACACTGGATTAACTTTTCTGGCCTAAAAATGTGTTTAAACCATAATTTTTTGATGAGAGACATGCAAATTAGTGACAAGCAGAACAAAGTGAACTGCAGACAAGGATGACACATTGAATGTTTGTATTTCCAGGAAAAAATTCTATTTCTTTCCACAGACAACTACTTTCTTGATATTTTCTTTGAGTAATAGATTACCATTAGAATTTTTGAGAAATATTCAAATGGATTTCAGAACTTCATTTTTCTACCATTTGTAAACTGGAAATTATTAATGGTTCTCCTTCAAAACTCTGGAAAGTCAAAGCTAAGTATAGAGTTACATGAAATCTATTTTTTCTTTACATGCATATTTCCTGCATATTCATATCTGTGTTATTGTCATCAGCAGGTCCTAAGGTAACACCATGGAACAATTTGTAAGACCAAGTGATAAATATGCAGTGCTGCTAGCTTGTACTTTAAAAAAAAATTGAGGCAACAGGAATCTCTGATTCCCCTTATAAATTCATTTAAATCTACTCTAAATTAATTGCTTCAATTGCACACAGTTAATAATTGCTTCTATATTATTCCATGGGCCCATTCTGCAAATAATGATGAAGTCAAAGATAGAAAGGTCTGAGGTTACATAAAGAACAACTTTTCATGGTGGACATCCTTTCTGGTAGGCCAGTGTTTGCAGATTTCCATGTAAAATGATTGCTAAAGGAATAAAGTAAACATAATGAACATCACTCTGAAGTCCAGCTCTAAAACACCCTTAATTAAACCCCCTATTCCCTGAGGCCATTGGAGGAAGGTATTATAAAGTAGATCCTAGAAAATCCATATTTAAACATAATTTGGATTTGAACAGATAAGAAATAATTCTCACTCTGTATAAATAGACCAGCTTTCCAGTTTCCTACACAGGATAATGGACATACAAAACTACATGGAGCCAACTAATTTATTTTTGATTTTTCATATTCACTTCCACATTTTTACATGGTTGTATTTCTTAAAGAACTATTGACATGGAAATTACAATTTATTCCCCCTTTTTATTTGACTTTTTTCACAGGCAATATTTTAAACTAGAATTAGTTTCTCTCTGCTCATTAACCACTTCTTTTCTCTGCCAGACTCAATGACAGGTAGGAGGACAAAAGTATTGCATACTAGTGATGATAGGTAGTATGTCTGAAGAAGCTGGCATGTTTGATTATGTTTTCCTGAGAAAATGACATCTGAGAACAAAATCAGATTTTCTTTAATTGGATAGATGTCTTCTATCTTGCACACACTGAGGAATTTTAGCTTTTTCAGTGCTTATCTCATCCTCTTTATTTAAAGCATTTAAGGAAAAAAAGTTAATTTGATTGCAGCTGCTTCTGGTGGCTGAGTTTGGGGCTAAAATAAGGCATAAAGAGTAGGTACAGCTGAACTTTGAGATAGTCTACTCCCAAGTGAATAGAAGCTCATTAGTCCTCTCTCATTTCCACATGGACGCAGAACACAAATGTTGGAAGAATCACCTGCCAAAAATCTTCTACAAAGTCAGACTGAACCTAAGAGGTGTAAATGGACGTGCTCATGGCTCTTCTGAGAAGAATAATGGGAGTTTAAAGGATCTTGATACAACTGTAGAAGAATTAGTGAAAATAGAATGATGGATTTGTTCATCTGGGATACAGCAGACCTGTGTCAACAGCCTGCATGAATGCAAACAGCTCCAAAAGCTTACAGCCATTCCTTGTGAGTGAAGCAGAGGAAGCTCTTGGGCCTAGAAGTTCTTGGCTCACATCTCAGCAGCATCTTCAAGTGACTGGGATGGTTTTCACTCTCTGTCAACCTGTTTGGGGGCAAGCATTTCCAATAGTGAGACACATCTGAAGATCTGGGTCCATTTCTGGGCTCCCCAGCACGATGCATGGACACGCTGGAGATAGGCCAAGGAAGGACCATGAAGACAGTGAAGGGCCTGAAGCATCTGACATACAGAGAGAAGCTAAGAGAGCTGAGCCTGTTCAGCATGGAGAAGAAAAGGCTCGAGGGGATCTTAACGCTGTGCATAAATACCTCACGGGAGCCATTAAGAATGATGTTTCTGTCCAGTGGTGCCTAGGGACAGGATAGACAACAAGCACACACTGAAATATGGGAAATTCTATTTAAGTGTAAGAAAAAAGGTTTTTTTACAGTGAGGATGGTAAGAAAATGGTTTGTCCAGATGGATTGTGGAGTCTTTGTCCTTAGAGATACCCAAAACCTGACTGCGTATGGCCCTGTGCAAACCTGTTCTAGGTGACCCCGCTTGAGCAGGGGGGTTGGACGACCCTCTCATTCCTCCTCTGGAGGCTTCTGTACAGACTGGTAACAATGAACATTGTTTTGCCTCCTGGCACATTTTTAATATTCCATAATAAATAATGTGAAATATAGTTTTAGAAATATACTGTTTGTTTTTAATATAATTTCCCTCTAATTTTTTCACCACAAATTTTTATGTGGAACTTTCAAGTCAACACCAATTACTCATGTTTCAGGAAGGGAAGATGCATTAGGCCAAATGCAACACTTTTAATGTAAAAAGTGCCAATGAGTAGGAGCTGACAGCTCACCCTTGGGAAAATATGGAAATTGGGCTTAGAGCTGCAGTTTAAACTTGGAGTTTGCTAGTTAAATTCCCAGCAGGTCAGTTATTCAGTTTATGTATTCAGCTAACCAGAGACAAGATACCCTAAAAATGACACCTTATTACAGAACGGGAAATACAGGATGAGCTATTAGCTTTCCTTCCTCTTCCTCTTCTCAGCTTATCTATCCCATTTTTAACTCCTGTATCTATCAAGGAAAGAAAAGAAAGAAACAACCATTAGACATATGCTTTTCATTATCATGGCTGTGACGCTACAAGCACATGCACAGACTGGATCATCTCATTAAATTCTGATGACAGGCTGTGCTCAGATGCCTCCTGCTTCTTCACAATGCACAAATGACATTTTCCAGCCACCCACTGGAAATGAATACAAACTGGTATGAAACCAATACCAAATAATTTTAAAAGGATCAGCAAGCCTGCATAGTTCAGCGTGTCCTGCTCTATGGGAGAGGCAAATAGAACTTCCTTTCATGAAAGAAGGTTGCTTTTTAGGGGCAACCCTTGGAGCACTCTCCATCATTCCCTTCCACTGTAAACTTGATACTTGTTCACAGAGAAATTAATGTCTTTTCCCTTCTGAGTTCTACCTTCCAGATACTAAAACCTAAAATAGTGGGAATTTTTTCTTTAGTTCCACAGGATGTCAGTTACATCACCACCCTCCATCTACTGCTTAAACACTTGTTTTTAAATAACTGTGCTTATGAAAAAGAAAATGAAAGCAAGAGTTTAATGAATAATGAAATGAACTAAATTGCAAATATTTTATTTAAACTTTTGGGGAAAACTCTCCTTCTATGAGATGTGAAAGTAATGAAAAATGAATAATGTATGGAAAAAATATCATTAAATGCATTGAATTAGATATTTGAGGATTATTCAATAAATCTTTCGGGAAACTAAATGTCCTACATGTCTTGCTGCTAACTTGATATATGCTGGTTTTCCACATACCAACCAAATCTTTAGATAGCATTGGAGATTGTTATTGCAGAATACCTCAAAGAACAAAGAGATAGATTGGTAACAGCTATTACAGGGAGTGATTTTAGGGAAAAAAAAAGGCCCATTCTCCTTGAAGGAGATTATTTCTTTTCTTTGCATTTTGCAGACTGACAGCATTATACTGAGTGGTCATTCCTGCCTCTGTTCCCAGGATACTTGTGAAATGACCTCGGTCTCAAAACCTGAAAAATACTCATTCTTCTTATTTCAGTACATGGACAGTACGGCAGACTGAGGACATATTTTCTGGAATGAGAAAGAGCAGGAATACTCCTTTGAGTGCACTTGCAGGTTCTGTATCTTGAACTATTATCTCCCTATATGCCAGTTTTTTACCTGTAAAACATGCTCAACAGCCCTTCCTTTCTGCCGTCCTTTTCCCTTGTCTATTCAAACTGCAACAATTCAAGGTCAAAGATTATCTCTTTTTGATATATTTGTGTATCACCTAGCACAATGGAGTGCTAGCAAGCAGGATTTCCACAAGCAGAGTGGGGAAACAGGGAATGACATGCCAGCTTGGGCAGCAGTTCTTGTGGAAGAGCATGCAGGAAGGGTGCTGAAGCCCTGCTGGTTCGACCAGGGAGCAATGGCATCCACCCAGTGGAAGCCATGGCTTGTCTGAGATCCACACCCACCATGACTCAGCTGCCCAGACAGAGCTCTGGGGTGAACTTCCTGCCCCTCAAGTGTCAGCTGCTGGGTGTGCCCTGCTCTCAGGCGCTCTTATGGTACTTAGGGACATGGTTTAGTGCTGGACTTGGCAGTGATGGGTTAACAGTTGGACTCGATGATCCTAAGGTCTTTTCCAAACTAAAAGTTTTCGTGATGAAACTACTTGATCCCTGAATATTTTCTTTGCTTTCTCATGCTTCTTTTCAAATTCAGCATCCTGACCTAGAGTCTGATAGCACCTTTCTGACATCACCATGCTCTCCAGGGCATCAGCATAGAGGATCTACAATCGAAAGCAAAAGAACCCAAAGGGGTGAGCAGTAAGAATTTAATTTGTGCCTTAGGATAGAAATAGATATACCTCACTATTTTTGATGTCTGTTTCTACATTTCCTTCCCTGTCACACTTATATATTTTTTTAAACTTTTCTTGCTTTAAACAATACAGATATTTTCTTGATGTACCTTGGACACCCTGAAGGAGGAGAAGAAGGTTGTGGTCACTACTGTCAGCTACAATCCAATCTTCATTTCAAACCTACTTTTGAAGAAACAGTCCCATTTTTTTGAGAAAACCCAAAATCTTCAAGGGTGATATTGTACACCATCAAGTAATAAAAATAGTGCCAAACTTCTTAATGGTTTGAGTTTTTTTAAAATTGATACTGAAAGTTATTATGACACTGTCTTGCTGTTGCAGTGTGGTGTAATGCGTGCTGCTCCACAGGCAGGTCGCTGTAGCTAATTTTCTCTAGTGTTTTTCTTTGGCACTGACAGCATCCCTCATTACTTTCTTTATTGGTATATTTAAATACCCTTGTAGCACCATTAAGTTTGAAATGGCTTTATTCTTTGTTCAGCAATATTTGTGTTTAGCATATTTTCTCAGCCCACCCCACAAGATTCCTTACAACAGATGTTATGGTTCAGTTGAAGGAACGTGAACCAAATTGTAGGTAATGGTCCATGCTTATTTGTTTTGTGTAAGCTGTGGTTTCTATAGCTACTGTACATCTGCTTCGTGCCATTTGCTGATCTCTTTCTGTAGTTGTCTCAGTCAAGATATTTAAAGCACACTGTACTGATTCTGCTCAGCACAGCAATCTGACAATGGCTCGATGTGCGAACCAAGCTACAAATTTGGAAACATTTGAAAACAGCTGTTAAGTCTACATATTTGTTCTCTGTCTGCTACTGGCACAATGGCCACCAAAATTGAAACAGACAGTAGTCCAGTCTCAGCAAAAGGCATGAAAGCACAACTGACATTGGGCACAATTAGGCATGGCTTGAAACTGGTGGATAAATTGGGCTCCAGAGTGGAAACACAGAGGCAGAGACAGCAAATCCCTCTGTATACTGCTTTTTCACCAAAAATAGAAAACATTCCTGGGTGACAGATATCACTCTGTTAAGGCTGATGAAATTACCTGAGAGCTGCACCAAAGATAAATGTAACCTACTGTTTTTCTACTGAAGTCTTTTCTTCTGACATAGAAGCAGAGTAGCAGCATCTTGGCCTTTCAAACTTTGCCTTCATTGAAGGATTTCCTCTTCTGTCCTGAAAACTCTGTTTCTGTTACTGAAAATAATGCCATTTGGTTAAAACCCTGTGGTTAAAGAGTGATAGTAAGGGAGAATTTTTTGCAAATTTTGCATCATTTGTGTATGGTTTTTTCCCTGACACCCTCTATCAGATATACCAGCTGTTTTTTGTGGATTTATTTGTTAGTGTGAGTTTGCTTTTCTCAGTGTACAAGAGATGCAAAGAAATGCATTGGTCCATTCTGCCTCCCTAGCCTACTTTCCAAAAGAAGTTGGGCTTATGTGATCTGTTTTCCAGGTCTTGCTTTACAATTGCTCATTTGTCAGCTAATTTCAGCTACATTTGACCAAAAAGGTAGAGTCTCAAAGGCATTATAGGCCTGTAAACTAATTCTCCCTGGCTCCATATCCCCCTGTGAAACACCCAGATTAGTTCCTCCAAAAGGCTGCAAAGCTGAGCTGCATTGTTAGACAGCAGAGAGTCCACCTGGGAGGCGGCCTCTAGACACAGGACCTCTGAAGTGCTGAAACACATGGATATGCCACTTCATAGAACTAGATAGAACTAACTGCTGCTTCAGCTTTCCTGGTAAAAACTTAGGATTTGTATTAATTTTAAGCATTTTTTCCACCGAATTTTAAGGTATTTTTGGTTTTGATGGCAAAACAGTGACACTCAAATTAGTTACAGCGCTCAAAAACTTCCCTAATTTTAATTAATAAGCTTACTTTTATTTAAAACAAAAGAAGATATCCAGCACACTAATTGCCTTCAGCAAAAGTCATGTAGTAATGGGCTGGGTTTTATTAGCTTGTAATACTGGACATTCTGTCATAATCTGATATTATGGACTTTCTACAAAAAATTGAAAAGAACAAAGGTTCCCTTTCTCTCTTTTCAATTTTTCTCAAATATTAGATACTACCTATGTTTGCTTTCAGATTTTGTATTTTAAAGAGGATGAAATGAATGCTTATTGTACATGAGAAGTTGTGGCTCTAAGATAAGTGTAAATTAGATCTACTGGAAAAAGAAAAATCAGGTTCTTTACTCTGGGAAGAGTGTGAAAATTGGCAAGAAGAAAAATGTACTGCGATCTTACTTCCAGGGAAGAAGGTATTTTCTGGGTCAAAGCAGGAACATTTTAATAATTGAATGTATGAGTTTAAGCTAAGTATGACCTAAGCAAGAAAAGCTGAGGCTCTTTGAGACTGGGCTAGAAGCATTCAGGCTTGTTTTACTCGCACAGTGCATCACCGTGGGTCACAGTTAGCTCCATACACACTGCTGCAGCAAAGTACATAACTAATTTTCCCCAGTTTGCTCAAAAAAACCCTTTAATTTTCCCTTTAGAAGAACTTCCCATGGCTCTGTTCCAGCAGCTCATGACACTGACATGACAATAAAATGCTTTTTGTGCTTCTGGCAGGAACTTCCTGCCCTCTGGGAAGCAGGGAGCCGGTGGCTGCAAAGGGAAGATAAAGCCATGCTGTGGCAGAGGTGGCTGGGAGATGGCTCTGCAGGACACAGCAGGGCAGCACCAGCTGGGAAGGAGATGAGTGACAGCCTCCTCCTCCTCCTGGCTGGGCTGTTGGGCATGGAGAGCTTGGGCACGGGGTCAGGAATGATGCTGCTGCTGCTGCCAAGCTGTTTGCTCCGCTCAGGAGCATGGGCAGCTTGAAGGAGTCTTGGCCAAGCACGGGCAGTAATGGGGCTCCTCTCCAAACACAGCCCAACCCAATTATTGTCCTGTTTGCTGTTCCAGGAGAAGGAATGCTAAGTGAGACTAATGTACACTTGTCAACCAGTGTGTGGTTCGATATGGCAGATCAGAGAAGGGGTGGGTACTGCCAATAAAGGAGTATTTGCTACATGAGGCAGCAACATTGACCTGGACGTGTGGATCAGATTTAATATTCAGTCTTTCATTTTTCTCCTCCTTTAGCATCATTGCTTCTAATCATAATATATTACCAGTTAGCCCAATATGACAAGGTGTTAAGTTAGGGAAAAAACAATATTAGTGAGTTGGGCTTTTTATTCCTTGGATGCACAGAAAATCAGGTGCATCATAGCTATTATAAGAATAAAATGCACCCTGATGCTATAGCAGCACGATCTGATTTTATGGCACTCTCTAAACCAGAAAACAACTGGAATGTTTTTATATAAGCAAATATGATTCAAGAATCTGAAGGCAAAGTTTTTTCTTTCTTGTACATAACTAAAGGATTTAAAGTAATTGCTGAGAGGTGTCTGCTTACTGAATTCCTAACCTCACTGAAAGATTCAACCAGTCTCTTTTTTTTTTACTTCTAGTTTTTACAATATTTTACAGAGTATATAATTAGTTTTATAGACAAATGATACAGACTATATCCGTTATATGATGTATCAAAGAAAAAAAAAGGTATATTACGTTTATATAAAATTCTTCTTCCAGTGCTGAGCTAACCCTTATACTTTCTCTGCAGCCAGAGAGGCAATGATCCAAAGCATGAACAGACATAAATGCATTTACTTCAAGCAAAGGGTTATGACCTGGTTTAACTATGTCCTGGAGACTAGTTTGACTGGCAAGCATGTCAGAGTTTGCAGGGTTGGTGCCTTAATCCTCCAGGCCTTTCAGTGATATCTGACACTGTATTCACTCTGTCAGGGCTAATAAATGGCCCAGTGGGTAATTATCTTTAAATACTATAGCCATTGAAAGTGAATTATTGATGGACATTACCTCACATCTTTGAAGACAGCTTTTACTTCTATAACATTAAAAAATAAACAAAATAACAGACGGATACCATCTTTTTTGGTCAAATAAAAAAAGGTAATTGAATATTGCATATATTTAAATGTGAATGCTAGTCTGTATTAGAACACTTTTTTGTTATTCTTTTATTCTTGAATTTGATTTTGCAATTAAATCAATGCATTTCTTTTTCTAAAAAAGGGAAAGAAAGACCATACCCTTTTTCCTTTTGTGAATCATTTGATGAATAAAACTTAAGAAGATGTTGCGTAGCTTAATGTTAAAATATTGTCTTTCTGGTGCAAAGTGGGAAATTTCTTTAAGATGGTGATATTTCTTCCTCCTGTGTGTTTGGAAGAATATAACCTGGGGCTTAAGTGGCCACAAACACAGAGGAACATTGGAGAAGAGAAAAAATTGTCTTTCTTACTGGTTGTGAGAAAGAAGAAAATGGTTTGAAGCAGTCAGAATTTCTACCTTTATCTAATTTAGGCATACAGAGAAGGATCCAAAACTCCTTGTCCTAGAAGCAGAACTAAATAATTGCCTCCTTGCTTGACTGCAGGAGGAAAGTGAAGAGCTTCACAGTTATTTTTGAAAACAACTTACCTACTGAGCACCAAACCTGCCTGATGAGAAAACAGGGAAGGAGAGCTCCTCCACTTTTTGGAGCTCACATGCCTGACTCAGAAAAATGCCTGTGGTGAAAAATGTAGCTTCCCACCACACACCTTCCTTCCCAGCACATGGCTGCAGGCACAGTGCTCAGCCCCAGCCCAGGTTAACTCCCACCTCTCCTGCATCAGGCAGGGGCTGGAGCATGGGTGAGGCGCTGAGCTCTGTAGGGAAATGCTGAACACCCAGCATGATGCGGTTTGCACACAGTTACTGGGAAAGCCTAGGGAGAGTACCCAGCTCTCCATCAGCCATGGCTCCAGGACAGCTCACTCTGTGCTTTCACGGCCTGAGGGACCTTGTATCCCTTTCCAAGTCTCTCTGAACCTCTTGAGCAGTTCATGGTCTCTGCTGCACGCTGGAACCAGAGACAGTATGTCCTGGGACATGGTATAGATGCCTGCTGCTCTGGGACAGTGCACTTCACCATTTTGTACCAGAAGTACTGCCCTTAGCACAGTGTAGAGAATTGAGAATTATGCTTCTGCATTTTGGATTCCTACACAGGAGAAATTGTCCTACAAGGAACAGCAGGAATACCATTAGACAGAGAAATTTCCCTTTCCTCCCCTGCCAGAAGCAAAGCAAACCTGTGCTGCTTTTATCCATTGAAGAGCTCAAGGCTTACCTTTCTGGCTTCCCTGCCTCCCTGAGACCACTGATCATTTTTAGTGTATGTCATGTGTACATCATTTATGGAGCACTGAAACAAACTAGCATTCAGATTCGAAAGCTGCTGTAGTTGGGGTTTCTGCTCCCAAAACCTGCTCTCCTCTGTCACTCTGAGGGACCTCTCTGCTTCAAAGTGGGCTGAAGATGGAGAGGCATGTGAGGAATGCTGAACTGAATCACTTACCTCCTCAGTTCATTCCTGGATGCCTGCAGCAACACTACATATAAACTACGATTTTGGGGTTTGCATTTTTCTTTCAATTTTGAAATAATTGTTCTCTCGAAAAGAAAACCCATGAACAGACGATTTAATTCCACAGTCTAATCCAGGCCAGAGTATTTGGGTGTAAATCGCACCAAGCTTGGCTCCATTCACGCATGATAGTCTTGTTACATCATCCCTGGGATTGGCACTGGGAATCTGCTGACGTGGAAATCATCATAGCGGGGACCAAAGGACAATCAGACAGGACAGAAGCATGGAAAATTTAATTCCGGAGATGTATAACTATATCTATAGAAAAAGAGATAGAGACAGTTCTCTGTGTGTATATATTTATAGCCACAGGCATAAGCAGTTTGTTTTTATGAGGGGGCTGTACGTCAAGCACTATTTTCCATTTACATGATGAAGAGATGCATGTTTGCAGTAAGGCTGTATTAAAAAAGCTACATGATGAAGAGATGCATGTTAGCAGTAAGGCTGTAATAAAAAACCTGAGGACTACAGTGCTGTTCCAAAACAGGGGGCTGAGAAATGGGCAGCAGCTGCTTCTTCCTCAGCTCTTCTCCTGCTACTGCATTATATACAGAGAGCAATTGCTGGTCACTCCATCTGTCTGCTTCCCTGATTAATAAACAGATGGTCAGGACTCAAACCTGCTGCTTATGCTTGCACTGGTGATCACAGGACTTGGTGTTGCCATATTTCAGGTGTTTTCCACTGAAAAGCAGCTGTTAGGACTCAGTGCTAGGGGGGCACCCAGGGAAGACTTGGTGAAATGGTTGGAGCAGAGCAGCGTGGTCACTCTGTTCTAGCAGCAGCCACTCCCAAACATTCAGGACACCACCCACCCGCCCTGTACCCTGGTCTGGCCTGAGAACAAGCACTGCTGTCTTGGACAAAAATCTTTAGCCGTGGATATGTAGCCACAGAGAGAAATAGTCCAGATGCTCAGATCTGTCCTCTGAAGGTGTGCCACCCTGTTCATATGATGGGAAACGTAGAATAGCCAGAGGGTAACAAAGACAACACAAGTGGTTGAAGAAATATTAGGTCTCACATCTCTTCCCTGTTTGCATAGAGAGGTAGGGAAAATAATTTCAAAAGGAGAGATAGAAACAGAGTAGAAATTGCCTTTTAAGTTTTTGACTGACAATGGGAAATTTCTAGGCAGTTATGCTGGATTTTCAGAATAATTTACCTAAGGTTGTTTATTATTAAAATAATTAATCGGACAACTAACTAAACAGCTCTTCACCATTCCTTCCTGTGATACATTTCTTCTAGTATTATAGTCAATTATTTTCTAGAGAGCATAATCAAGGTTTGCTGCCTTTGGTCACCTCTTTCCCTCCACTTACTTGCTGTAAGACATTAGTAATGCACATCTCCAACAATGTGTGCAGTTCCTCATAAGGGTACTGTAATTTGGCATGTCTGTTCTGATCTCTCTGCTCTGTTTCTTTAGATGTCAGAAGCAGCACCTTGGCACAATCACAAGTCAAGTAAAAATCACTACCTTCCTACCTTCTGGAGACTCATCTGGTTTCTAATCCCACATTTCTTCAATTTTTTTTTGTAAATCAGTACATGCCCCAGTTCTCCTATTCCTATCTTTGAAACACAAGTAAAATGCTGAAATGTTTATCAGGACCACAGTAATGATTTTAGGCATTTCTCAATACCTGCAGAAAGAGGCGCTACATTCCGTTTTTCCTAAACATGGCAGCTAGGGCTCCATCTCTCAAGGTAGCAATTTCTTGACAGAGATTTCTCAGTTACGGCTGGACAGTGCTCAAAGGAGAGAAAAAGTAAGTGAATAACCAGAATCAAGGTTGGAAGCTGTTGCTTTGTTTTGGATAACACCCTACCCATCAGCAGATCTGGGCAAAGCAGCGGCTCCTGGCTCTTGCTGCCTTCCTGCAGGTGCTCTGGCAAGGCCCCCAGGAGCTTGCCTTGCTGGGCTGATGGCTCACACCCCGGCCATCTGCAGCAGCACTGCAGGGACCTGCTGGGAAGCACTGCCCCACTTGGCATGGCCTGTTATCTGTGCCTTGCCTCAGTGCAACGCCTCTCAGCACTGTGGGGCAGGCTGCTTGTTCCAAATGTCACTCTTTGGCTAAAAATTAGGCAGGGTGATATTTGCTACTCTTTGTCCATCTCTGAGCATGGGTATAGAGCATTCAGCCTATCTGAGCACAGGAAAATACTAAAATACTTAGAGTTGAGTAAATTGTTCTAAGGTTACTGAATCAGAGTAGCTACATCTATCTCAGTTCAAACAATGAAATTCTGAGCATCACTCTTCTGGTATCCTAGGAAATAGTCTTCCGGTCACTTCCTCAGCTGTTGCTTATAATTTATGAGAGTATATGCTCTTTTGATTAATAATTCAGGAATTACATTTATTACAGAGCATTAGGCTCCCAGAGGTGTTCAGAAACTCTCTCTCAAATTCCCAGAGCAACCCAAAGAACTGTCTCAGGTCTACTCTCCTTTAACATCTCCACCCTAAAACTTAATGCATTAATGATTTCAAGATTGCAGAAAATTATTGCATATGCAATAAGATCTTCAAATTTAGACGGATCAAGGTTTTTAATCCATATTATTGAATTCCCAGCAACGGCATTTTTCTTTTTTTTTTTTTACTATGGCTTTTTCAGACTTGTATTAGTCGTATTGTAACTTTTACCCTATGGCTGCTTTACCTTTGCTTTGATATTTTATTTAGTTAGTCTTTCAATCGATAGGCTGTTCATAAAACCAAAGGAAGGGGATAACTAGATTGTCCTCAGACTAAGTGAGGAGAGAGTGAACAATTACCAGGTAGCAATAAATTTCTCATTATGAACCTGAGTTTGTGATTCCTCTCACACCAGTATCAAACAAAACTAGCTTTCCTACTCTTATGGGTTTTTTTTTTTTTTGAGGAATATAGTACTTTATCTTATTATCTTATGTAAAATGGATTAATATCAAAATATGTTCAAAATAACCAGTGGAAGGGAACTCATCACCTAACAGAAAAATAGTGCAGTAAGCAAGGCCCAAGGCTGCCCTAAGGTGCTCTCAAATTTTTCTATTGCCATGACACTTTTTATTGAAAATGACTGAGTTCGGAGACTTTGGTGAAGAGATGTAAGATCTGCAAAGTCCATTTCTTCAGTTTGAAGCATGTTTGTATGCATTTTTGCTAGATTTATTTAGTCTGAGATGGAGCAGAAGCACTACCTAAAATAAGGCTTTGCTGTACCATGTCCTGCTTAGTCACCACAGTGAATCTTTCCTCAAAAATTTCTGTCACTGGGGGGAAATGAGCAATGTCATCAGGAAGGGAGGTTTATCCTTTACTTTGAAGACTACTGCATTTGCCCAATTGTAAATAGTGATAGCAAAAGTTACGTGACTTTTCAGGAAAGATTAAATCCTTTTTATTTTTTTTCTCCTTTTTTCTGAGAAACACAATGTATGAGTTTTATGCTGCAGCAACAGACTCACCTCACTCCTGTAATGAGTATAGAAGAGTTAGAGGACATAAATGCAAAAACACATGCTAAAGGGCTAATTGGCTCGTGTGGTCCCAAAAGAGTGAGACTAATATTGCACAGGAAATCTCCTGCTGTTGCACCAGCAACAGTCCATCTTCCCTGCGTCACTGGCAGCAGGACTTCCCTGGACTGGGATCAAGGATTCCCACTGTTGTGCTGTCTGGACCAACCCTGCACTGGGCTCTACAAACTTGTGGAGGAAATTAAAGGTCGTTCTGGATATAAAAGAATATAGAAGATCAGGGTGGATGGGGAACTGTATCCTCCAGCCAACATTATAGGGAGAGCAGAGTTAAATCTTCCTAAATATTGGTTGAGTTTTCTCAACAAAACTAAAGTTTTTCCAACTTAAATTCTTTTCTAACTTCAATTCCCTGCAGCACCTAGTACCATAGTTTATGTTCATGCATATAAGAAATACCCTCTATGCTATTTTTTAAGCCAAAGCAGTTCACTGTGCGTGTACCAGCCAATGCTGCTGCCTTGTTAGAAATGTGTAGGGGCACAGTGACAGGTCACACTAAATAAAGGTCTGTGGGTTTCTGTACTTGGGAGTACTATATGCTCTTACTGTCCATCACCATCTGCATCAGGAAGCACATGCACTCACTATTTTTGTCCACATTCAAACTGGTCATAAATTTTTATAGCCTAGTTTACTGAACTTTCCCATACAAATGCTGCAAGCAGAATAATGAAGCACACCAGCTCATGTTTCAAATGCAACTCACTTCAGCTAGCAATTTATCATGGTATCTTTTGCAGACCTCTTTTTGCAGACCTCTTTTTGGTCTGCTCACGAGGCACACACCCTTACTAAAGACTCCCATGTGTTCTGGCTCAGAGGGATGCGATTTGGTGGGCATTGCCCTGAAATGAGCGAATGTGCTCATTAAAAATGATTTCTGGTAAGAAATGGAGACAAGTGGCACTTAGAACATCTCCTTGTTGTGACCCTTCTTCTCCCTGAGGAGGTAGGATGTGCAAACATGGCTCAGAGTAATGATAACTTATTAGAAAGAATGAGCACAGGCTGGAGGCAGGGAAAGGATTTTTTGGATCTTGCTCTATTCAATGCATGTTTCCATGTACTTGACTTGCATAAGTGAAATTGCCTGATGAGACTCAAAAATTTGCATTTCTGAGTATACAAGAGGAATCGCCTTCAGCTAATCAAATCAATAAAATGCAGCATCTCTGTGGGTGGATTAAAATGCAATTAAAATGGGATTTCTCCTTCAAAACTGGTCCTTTTAAGTACATGTCTTCAGTTGGTAAAGTTCAGCATAAACTTGGACAGGTTATAAAATTCTTTCCTCAAGAGGCTGGATTACGACATAGAACTAAATGTAAATAATTTTATTTTCTATTAGGCTATTTTTTTACTTTTACACCATGTTACTTTTGTTTTCCTAACAAAATTAAATAAAGTGGATATCCTGTCACATGTCACAGACCATAACATACCAAGTGAGGAAAATCATGCACTGTATATGCTATTTAATGGTTTAAGTATAGAGTTTACTGGCAAATAAATGAAGTTTATGTTTTCCTCACCACTAAGGTATATTGGATATGCTAAGTGCTTGTTAGAATATGTCAGTAGGCTTCACACTTGAAACATGAGGCTTTGTCTGTCTGGTAGTTGCAGTACTCAGTTTGAAACTCAGAGATGGCTGTATATGATGAAGTTTGAAAAACATTTTTAACATATCACCTATTTCTGTTTTAAATGGGAATTACTGTTTCTACGTATGTTATTGCTTTGAAATATTTTAGTTTGTAGAGATGACCAAGGAAGTTGCTAACAAAAAGCCCTAAAGCATGATAATTACTGATAACTTTCTCTGCTTGCCCCTTTCTTCTCAGTGTATTTCTTTCAGCAAAAGACTCTGCAACAAAATGGAAAAGTTGAACCTTCCCCTCTGGAAGCCTTTTAAAAGGGAGGCTATAAATGTTTTATATTGCATCTCAGGGTATTATGCTGCTTCCCCAGGAGGCCAAGTGTTCAATAGGCAACCATCAAAGTGCTGTAGGTTAGTTACCTGCTTCCTCATTTGCCTGCATGATCATGACATCCCTTACACTAAGCACCAGTAATGAGTGGCAAGGAGAGTAATGTCTGTGGCTGTATGAACACCTCTCTTGGAGACAATTATACTTGCAAATGAAGCGATCTTTCTGTCACTGGTATTTTTCTACATCTCGTCGCTGCTGATCAGCATGAAGAGCCTTTACAGAGAGCTCCAATTTCCATCTTAAGGGGTCTTTCTCAATTGTTATTTTATTTTTAAAAGAAAATATTTTATAAACATATGAGCCTCCTCTTCTCCTTGAAGGTCCGTCATTCACCCTCTCTCTTTACAGCCACAAAAATCCTAGTGGTTTTTCATCAAAATGGCCAAACACATTAGGCATTGGTCAGGCATTAAAAGAAAATAATTTTTTAAAAAATTCTTTATTTTTTGGTTTATTTTAACATTTTACCTCTGGCTATACTGAGAGTGACACCATAGTTTTTCCTTGATCAAAGAGAATTCTGAGTGAGCCTGCAGAGTTTATGAGTGATACCTACCATGCAACTGGAGGCATGTGTAGCAAAGAAGTCAACTCATGTGTCTGCCTAAAAATTCCATCTGGAAAACCCAGGAGTGCCATATCTCCATGTGATCCCAATAGGCAGCTTTCCACCTCATGTGAGACCGAATTGTGCAGCACAACCTCCAGACCCCATTCCCTCTCACTTCTGCCACATTAGGCTCTATGCTGATTTTTTTTTTTTTTT